>VDFB02273730.1:0-48398 GCA_007258455.2 Sequoia sempervirens | reverse complement strand
TTCATCAATAAAATTGTGAGTTGCTCCGGTATCAATTAGAGCAACTATCCTTTGTGAATTTACAACTCCATGAACCCTAAAAGATTCATTCTTTTGAAAACTAGATAGTTGTGCAAAAGCACTACCATCTCCAACCTCTTCGGACTTGTCTTCTTGAACTTCTTCACCTTCACTACTTGCTGATTCGTATTGCTGATCAGACGACTCAGATTCTGATCCATAATCAGAATAGCCCTCCATTTGAACTACTTTGCCTCTTCCATAGCAACGGTGGCCTTTCACCCAAGGCTCACGACAAGTGAAGCAAACTCCATCCTTTCTAAGCTGTTCTTTGAGCTTTTCGGACAGCCTTGGTGGAAACTTCTTGGGCAAATTTGAAGAAAGCTTTTTATCTTTCTTATGGCTGAATGGTTTTGAGTGAAATTTAGGCCTTGGGGCTGCCAACTCCATGCTCCTAGCTTTCTTGATAGCTTCATCTAGTGTTGGAGGATCAAATGCTTTGACCCAACCCTTCAAAGGCTCCATTAAACCTTCAGCAAAAAGTACTACAAGTCTTCTTTCAGTAATGTTTGGCACCATTACTGACAACCTCTGAAAATCAGCCACATAACTTTCTAAAGATCCTTGCTGTTTCAACTGTGCCAATTCTCTAAATTTCAATTCCGAATCTTTGGTGTCAAATCTCTCAATCAGCTTATTGGTAAACTCTCCATATGTGCGAATAAGGTTATGGCCAAGAGTGACCAAACCGTGAGTCCACCATTCATGAGCTATGCCATCTAAATGCAAGGTAGCAAATTTGATAGCATCTTCTTCCGGCATAGGTCTAAGAGAGAGGTAGTTATCTAACTTTTGCACCCATGACCTGGCTGTACACTTGTTACCACCATCAAAATGTTCCATAGTGATCTTTCCCAATGCTTGGTAAAAATCATTTCTAGGGCCTGCAGGAGGACGCTGATCATTCCTACCACCATTTCTCCGACTCCTTTGATTCATGAATTGATCAAAGGTCCATGCTCCTCTCAAGTCAAGAGGTAAAGACACATACTCCATATAGGCTTGACGAGCATCATCAGCAAAGTTTGGAGTAGCCTCAACGGGTTGTTGCTCTTCCCTTGGTGTGAAAACAGGAAAGAGGGGTCTAGAGGATGACCCACTATGAATTGTAGTATGCTGACCTACAATTCTGTCCCTAGTATTCACCTCAGGACTGCCAACATTATTATTTCCATTCACTCCACTATTTTCTCCAGCTGAGTTATTTTGGGGCTGAATAATACTCTGAGCTGCTTGCTGATCCAACTTGGATAATAAACGGGACATCATATCTATCATCCCGTCAAACTTCTTCTCCACTCTATCCCTCTCTTCATTATCTCTTCTTACTGAATCTGACATTATTACAGTTGTGTGATCAACCACTTCCACTGAATTATCTGAACCTTCCACTGTTTTACCAAGGTCTCTTAGAACTTCTGAGAAGGTATCTGCCTCTGGAACGGGCGGAAACTGATGCTGATTTCTGGCCTGACTTCTGGTGTATGGCCAAGTGTCTTTTTCACTCATCAGTTAACTACTGCAATTTGCCACAGGATGGCAGGGTCTTCTGCTCTGATAACACTGAAATATGCTAACCAATTTTTTCGAAGAAGTAACACAAAATAACCAGCAATAGATGATTGGATTAGCGTTAGCCTCAAATTAGAAATCTGAACTTGAATGGAAGATACTGAACTTGAATTGAAGAAACTGAACTTGAATGGAAGAACTACTCAACGTCAAGAATGTGCACTCAAGATCCCACTGAGGGCGAGGTGCTAACATATGACGGAGTCTAAGAAATTGAAATTATGAACTGTTAGGCGGATAACCAGCCATGAGAAACAATTCCACACTACCACCAAACAGTGGGGGGAAAAGATTACAAATAAAAGCAATTCATCCGCTGCGGCGGGCATCCACAATGCTGTGGGGATTCACCACTATGAGTGGGTATAAGATATTACAATCAATTTAACCTCACTGGCGGTAAACCATCCAGGGGACTTATGTGAGAAGAAACAGAAAGAAATTGCAGCAAATTAAACTGGAACAGTACTACTGTTTACAGTTTGTACAATGTGGAATAAGCTGCAAATTACATAGGAAATATAGTAATCTTCATACACAAGATTAATAGATGTTTTTCAATGATATTTTAACTTTCTAACAGCTGCTAATGAATCAGAAATCAGAACTTCAACAATCTGATATAAAAACAGTAAACTGGAAATTTCAATCTGCAACTGTGAGAATCAATGAAATTATCATAACTCACTCAATTCTTCTCCGAATGACGTGAAATAAGTTGCAAATGCTCCTTACAAGTCTGGCGCCCAAGTTAGAATCCAGAAACAGCCACCAAAGTCTCTAATTTATTTGGCACGAATCCCAATGCAGCTCTAAATGGTACGGCCCCTTGAGAAAATCGATTTTTCAAGATAAAATCAGCAACTTCAAATTAAATTCTGATTTTTGGTGGAAGATGGCGCCTCAAGTCAACAATTTGATTGCTCAAATACCCATAACTAAATAAAAATCACTCCACAAGATATGAACAGAAAACAGCTTCAGCTGTAGCAAAACCAGGAAATTCAAAACTGTAGAATTCACCAAAATTCTCAACCTTTGTTGCTCAATCTGCTAGTCTGATGTGAGAAGCAGCAATGTTCCAACTAGGTGTTGTATTTCAAACACGAAATTGGGAAGGGGCTAGGAGGTAGCATCCTCGAAGCAATAGCAAAATGTCCATAGTCATTTTGACAGCATAACAGTAAGGTAATTGATGGATGTAATGCTGGAGCAAAGACCTTCAATAAATAAGAACTCATCAAGACTCTTCAATCGCCTAAGAAGCAGCTCAAAAGACACAAGAGACTCTTCCAATTCTCAAAGACCAGTCAACTTCTCAAGTGGCGTCCCAAAAAGCCTTCAAACATTACACTTTATTCAAAATAATAAAAGTGGCATCCACTTTCAAGATAAGGAAATATTTGAATAAAGAATAATTAAACTTTTGATGAGGGCGTACCCTTCATGGCCCCACTTTAAAACAACTTAAGTTAACTCCTTAGGCCAAGGTGGGGGTCAACAGTGAAATAGAACAAAATGCCATTAATTTAATATTTTTGCCAACTGAAGACCAAACCAAAATATAACAACTGCTCCAACTGCTAAGGATTAAGAAAAGACAACTGCAACTGCCACAACTAGCATTTACTAAAAATAGTAAATAATATGAATGCCACAGAAATCCAAGCCCAAGAAACCCTAATTTTCACCTCATTCCAGTCTACGGGTTCCGGAATAGACTGATGAACTGCAAAGCTGATCACTGATGAGAAGGGGACATTACAAACAAGGATTCAAATAGCTTGAAACAGAAAGGCGTCAGACTTTCTGAAGCTTTTGACAATGTAAAATGTCAATAGAAACATAAAATCGGGTTTCTAAGAAGTCATAACATGTTCTTTTATAAAATCGGGTTTTTTAGACTTCAATGCAATTACATTTTAACAAATTCGCACCTTTTGGATGCAATTGCATTGAATCGGGCTTTTTGAACTCCAATGCAATCTAACTTAAAGCAAATCGGACTTTTTGAATGACTTAGCAATTTTCATTTTGTCAAAAATGAAGATTTTAACAAATTCGGGTTTTTGAAGCCATATGACAATTTTGCCTTTTGTCAAAAATAAAGACTCTAAATGAATTCGGGTTTTTGACTCACTTAAACAAATTCGGGTTTTTAAAGAACTTTAACAATTTTGCCTATAAGCCAAAATTTTCCCTTTTGCTGAGTTGCTCAAAAAACCCGAATTTGGTCAAAAAGACACTAAAAATGACTCAGAAATTGACGAAAACGGAAACGAAAGGGGGAAAAAGAGTAGCCCAAAGGTTAATAAACTTAAAACCGAGATTTGTCACTCTTTGCACCTCGTAATGCATGCCTTAGAGAAGAAAAGTCTCAAATTTTATGAAAATTTTGATTGGTTATCCAAATTTTTAAAACGAGTCAAAAATTCAGGAGAAGATCAATGCAAAGGGTGATGTAAGGGCTCGAAAAAATGGTAGGGTGCCTCTCCTCAAGAAGTATCCTCTTTGCTACAAATGTTACTGAATTGCCAATCACAATTTGGACTTTCTCTCCACTTACTTCAAGTACCTCCTCTTTCAATATTTTGCACGGGGTCTTGGCATTTTTTACTTTGTTAGAGGCATCAATTGACTTTAGAAACATTGACTATCCAATTGAAGCCACGAAGAAATTGATCAATGTGTGGTTCTAACCATTTGTCTACCCATTGGAAAAAAATAGTGTAACCTTTTTGCGCCAAACACTCTTTTGCTCTTCCACTCCAAGCTGGATGTTTTTCATAGCATCATCCAACAAGGGCCTGCTCAAATCATATAGGTTCAATTCCTTGAACCCTTTTTTACCTACAATTAATGCATTACCCATTGACTCCAAATATGGGCTCCTCGCAACAACGAATAGCATGTTGTTGTAGTACCAAAATTGATACATGGCATTCCTCACCTCATGATGCTTTCTTAGTTCCACGTAATATCATTAAGCGAAGGTTGTATACCAGAAATATTATGAGGAACAAATAACTCCTATGAATGTGATTGCAAAGTATGAGTTTTGTATCTATGGGCCAAGGTGAGAACCTAATACATCACAACTGCTATTACCTCATCATGGAGAAGGGGTAGTAATTCCTCTATTGTACAACTGAGCAATGATTAGTTAAAAAAAGGCTTAAAATTGTGCAATCAAAGGTTAGTTTCCATGTAAAGGTTCTTATTTTGTGTGACTATGCAGGTTTTAAGTGGCACCAACTTACATTTCTTGTGACAGTGATAAAGAAATGGAAAGACATTTAAATCCATGCAATGAAAAGCTGGAGTGTTGGTTATGCCTCCAAATAATGCAAACAAGATACTTTTTCCAGGCAGTGAAGTGAAATCACACAAATGGGCAGGTATATGTTGGCATAAAGGTGACTTTGCTGTAATGTCCCCTTCTCAAACCTGATCTCATGTGACCGTTGGCCTTTTTTTGGAAACCCGAAGGCTAGTCGGAAGGTAAATTAGGGTTTCCTATTTTTGAGGAGGACTTTGCTCAGAGATGGTGGATTTAGTGGCGGATTCCTTCTGGGTTTTCAGAGGGCTTCGCAATGGTATGTTCATCTCGGCTTTCAGAGCACTTTGTGGAATTTACTATTTTTAGTAAATTCTATTTTTGGCAGTATTCAGGATGGTATCAGGCAATTGACTTTCCCCTTCAGTTGACTCAAGTGGCGTATTCAGTTTTGGTCTTCAGAATGCAGTTCTGGGAAGACGAGCTCATTTCACTTAAAATAACATTATAATTAAAATGTTATTTATCACCTTGGCCTAGTCGAATGACTTAAGGTTATTTTAAAAGGTGGACTCAAAGGGTGGCGCCTTCATAAAGATTATATTTAATATTTGTTGAGTTCTCCTAAGTCAAGCAAATTAAATTGGGCGCACTTATCAAGGTGATGTTTTTAATTAAATATGATTATTGAGCTAAAGGTGAAAAGGACGCCATATTGAAGGAAGAGATTAGGGTTTGAACTTTGAGTTGGATTTTAGGGTTTCGTGAAGTCAAACGAAGCTTATAAAAAGGAAGTCTTGTGCATCATTTGATCATCTTTTGGAAATTATACTGTTATGCTGCCGGATTGGCTCTGGGACTGCTTCGAGGAATGAAGGCCTCCTAGCATTGGGCATCACTTCGTGTTTGAAAGACAACATCTAGTGGTGATTCTGTATCTGTGAGTTGCATTTAGCTCGTGCATTGTGTTTAGTTTTTGCATAGTTAAATCTGTTTTGGCATTTTAGTGTTGCAGCCATTTAGCTTCATTTTATACAGCAGATTGCATGTTTTATTCATATCTTGTAAAAGACAAAAAATATTCTTCTGGGTATCTTCTCATTCTCTGTATTTGGCAAGGGCGAATAGATTCTCCAGTTTCTAGATTTTTTAGTGCTTGCATTATTTTTAAAAAGAAAATCGCCTTTTTCAGCAAGGCCGTACCTTTTTGCATTCTTGGGATTTGTGCATTTTTCATTGGTTGCATTTTGGAGTCTGGGTTAAGTTCTAGTTTGAGCGCCATCATCATATTAGTCTTATGCATCTTAGTTTGAGCAATTTGGGTGAGTTATAAGGGAGATATGAGCAATTGAATCAATTCATAGGCTGCTGGTTTTTATTACAAAAGTGCAGATTTGAGAACAACAGAAAAACAGAAATGTTAAGTACAATCTTTGTAATGATTTGATATGGCTTCTTGAATTCAGCCAAGAAGAGATTTTATTGTATTGTATGATTCATATTTCCAGCTCTAACATCTTGACAGGCGTATGATATTACATTGTGAACTGACCAGTAGTACTGGCAGTCATTCTCCAGCTTGTTGCTCTGAATTTGTATTGCTCAATTTCAATTGAAGTTCGTAATAGATAGATCTCCGCCCTATGGTCGCTACTATCCCACTCCGGGTTAGCCAGCACATTCTGGGTGTTGAGTAGTTTCATTTCTCAGCATTTATCTTTCAAGCTTTGTTTGTATTCACTCCGTCATATGGTCGCCCCTCACTCCGCTTTGGATTGGGTAGCACATACTTGGCGTCGAGTTCCTTTTCCAGCATAAGCAGTTTATTTTAGATCCTCTGACCAATGCTCGCCATCATCGGCGCCATTCTGGTTAGAGTTGCTTCCTTGCACGTTTTGGTTTCTTTCTCTAACCTTAACGGGTGCACTGCTTTGTAATCTGTTAATTGAAAAACGAAAAATTTGGCTCGGAATATTTCAGTGGTATCAGAGCCACGCATCCTGCCATCCTGTGAAATAAGATTTCTATGAGTGACAGAGAACAGAGGTACTTGGCAAGAGTATACAAGAGAGGCACAGTTCAGACACAGTTGCATCAAGCCCCAGAAGGTCAAACAGCTTCAGGGATTTTGAGGGCAAATTGGGAACCTTCACAAGAAACAACAATGGGGGATAATGAAAGGATTCTTGGTGGCAGTGAAAGAAGTTCTGGCAACAGAGATGACAGTGGAAAAGGAAGAGAGAGATCTACGAGTCCCGGGAAGGAGTTTGGGAAAAAGATGGATGCCTTGATGGACATGGTATCTCTCATGATGGGGAGAATGGGGCAGAATACTGTTCCACAGAACAACTCAGGCCACAGAGGGGAGCATAGTGCTTCCAACCAGCATGATGAGCATGCAGCCCGGACAGTGTCAAACAACACTTACATCTCTTCCAGACCATTCAAGCCCACTTTTTTAGTTCCTGTAGTCAATCAGCCCGAACCTGAAGAGAATGCTTCATGGGTGGAGCAGTTGAGAGTTGGCCGTACTGAGTATGACTCTCTACCTGTCGACATCAGGATGGACATGTCCTTCAATGATTTCATGGATCATAAGAGGAAGAACAGAGGGCAAGGAAGGAACTTTGATCAAAGAAGACCATCAAATCAAGGAGACTTGTACCAAGCTGTCAACAAAGTTATACTTCCTCATTTTGATGGGAGTGATACAAGTTCAGCCCGAGCTTGGATTCAAAAGCTGGATAATTATCTAGCTCTCAGACCAATGGCGGAAGATGAAGCGATTAAGTTCGCTACGCTACACCTTGATGGGGTGGCGCACGAGTGGTGGTACCATGGCCTCGTCACTCTAGGCCATCGGTCTATCACAACATATGATGAGTTCACCACTAGGCTCATCGAAAGGTTTGAGAAAAAAGATCCTGAGATCCATTTCAGAGAGCTTGCTCAATTGAGACAGTATGGCACAGTTGAAGCCTACATCGCGGAGTTTCAGAGACTCTCAGTCATGGTGACTGGAATCACAGAAAGGAGATTGGTGATTCTTTTTAGTGAAGGGTTGACAGAACCCCTCAAAGGCTGGATTAAAGCCTTTGATCCTCCAACACTGCAAGAGGCCATGAAAAAGGCAAGAAACATGGAGTGGGCTGCTCCTAAGGCGAAATTTCAGTCAAACTCCCCTTTTCAGAAAAGGGATAAAGGAAAAAGGCCTCAGTATAAAAATAATTTGAGACCTCAGAACAAGGAGTTCAAGAATCGCAATCCCCATGTCACCAGGTTGGATCAAGAAACCCTGAATGAACTCAGAAGAAAGGGGTTGTGTTTTCGGTGTCAGGAAAAATGGTCTCAAGACCATGTTTGCCCTAAAGGAGTCAAGTTCAATCAGATTGAGTACTATTCTGCTGGGGAAAGTAGTTCTGATTTTTCCGACCAGCAATCTGATTTTGAAGGAAACGAAGACGATAGAGCTCCAGAAGAGTCCGGAGATGAGAAGGGAAGTGGTGGAGTTTTAGCTCAACTCTCCAGTTTTCAAAGAAATGAATCATTCAAGGTTCGTGGGATGGTCAAAGGGCAGCGAATCGCTGTGTAATGTCCCTTCTCAAGCGACATTTCAGGACCGTTAGCCTTTCTTTGGGAACCCGGAGGCTAGTCGGAAGATAAAATTAGGGTTTCCTAATTTTGAGGAGATCATTGCTCGGAGATGATAGTTTTAATGGCGGATTCCTTCTGGGTTTTCAGAGGGCTTCGCAGTGGTATGTTCGTCTCAGCGTTCAGAGTACTTTTTGGAATTTACTATTTTTAGTAAATTCTATTTTTGGCAGTTTCCAGATGTGTTCAGGATGGTTGACTTCCGGCTTCAGAATGATCAGTTGACTTCCTCAGTTTTGGCTTCAGGGCACTGTCGGAGAAATAAATTAAGTCATTTAAATTAAAAGTCACGTTTTAATTATTATAATTAAACGTTGACCATGGGCTTAGACTTAATGACTTAATGTTGTGTTTAAAAGGTGGTTCCTTGAGGGTGGCGCCTTCATTATGAAATGATTTAATATTTCCCTAAGTCAAAGCAGGGTATGATGGGCGCCTTAATCAAAGTATGAAGTTTTAATTAAAATATCATTTATAATGCCTTGAGGAGAAAGTACGCCCAATCTTGAGGAGGGTGAAGTTTGACCTAAAAACTGATTTTAGGGTTTTGCAAAGTCAATTGAAGGTTATAAAGAGGAGTCTTGGTGCATCATTGGGATCATCTTGGAAATTACACCGTTATGCTGCCGGATTGACTCTGGATTGCTTCGAGGGATGAAGACCTCCTAGTTTGGGCATCGTTTCATGTTTGCAAGACAACATCTAGCGGTGAAATCATTGTATTGTGAGTTTGCAATTTAGTTCATGCATTGTCTTTCAGCTTATAGCATACTTAGATCTGACCAAGTAAATTATAGGTTTCAGCTTATTGCATTATTGTAGACAGCAGATTTGAGTTTTTATTCATAAATCCCAAAAGACAAAAAAATTGCATATGGGTATTGACCCATCTTCATTGTAGACTTTAGGCGCCCCTTCCTTCCAGTTTTCAGATTTTATAGAGCATTCATCTTTTTTCTAGAGCAGATCGCCCTCTTCACTAGGCCGTACATTTCTATTTGTGCATTGGGATCTGTGCAAATTAATTAAAACCCTTTAGATCTGTTTTCAGTGATTGATCTTAGTTGCCACCATTGTTAGAAGATATTGCATTTTATTTCGAGTGAATTGGGCAAGTTAATCTTGAGTTACGAGCATTTGATTGGGTTCTTAGACTGCTGATTTGAAACAGCAAAGTACAGATTTCTGGTCATTCAAGAAAACAGCAGTGTCATTTCTTATTCATTGTGAGATTTAATTTGGCATATTGAATCAAGCCAAGAATTGATGATGATATTGTAATGGTTGATAAATTCCGCTCTAACATCTTGACAGGCATATAATACGAAATTGTAAACTGTCCAGTAGTACTGGCAGTCACTCTCCAGCTTATTGCTTTGAATTTGTATTGCTACCTTTTATTGAAGTTGTAATAGATAGATCTCCGCCCTATGGTCGCTACTATCCCACTCCGGGTTAGAAAGCACATTCTGGGTGTTGAGGGTTTTCAGCTTTCAGCAATTTCCTTCAAGCAGTAGATTTTGTATTCAGCATTTTCTTTCAAGCAGTAGATTTTGTAATCACTCCGTCATATGGTCGCCCCTCACTCCGTTTTGGATTGGGTAGCACATACTTGGCGTCGAGTTCCTTTTCCAGCATAAGCAGTTTATTCTAGATCCTCTGACCAATGCTCACCATCATCGGTGCCATTCTGGTTAGAGTTGCTTTCTTGCACGTTTTGGTTTCTCATCTAACCTTAACGAGTGCCCTACTTTGTAATGTTGTAATCTGTTAATTGAAAAACGAAAAAATTGGCTCGGAATATTTCCGCTGCTTTGATCGATACTGGAGCAACTCATAACTTCATTGACGAAGTTGTGGTAGCCAAGAAGGGGCTGCAAACAGAGGAGTTCGAAGGATTCAAGGTCATGGTTGCCGATGGTTTTCATATTACTTGCACCAAGAAAATATCTAACATGACCATGCAGTTGGGCAACTACGAAGTCAAGGATGACTTCTATGTAGTTCATATTGGGGATACTGATGCCGTTCTAGGCATTCAATGGCTGCGATCTCTTGGAGAGATCTCTTTGAATCTGCAGACTATGGAGTTGAAGTTCCAATCAGATGGGAAGAAGATAATTTTGAGAGGCATGTCCAATGGGGGTCCTCGAGTAGTGTCATTCAAAAGAATGGCAAAGCTGATCCGTCACGATCAAGCTGAGTGGGTTGCCGAATGCATGATACTTCCTGCTAGTCCTGTTGAGACTAAGCGTGACCAACCTCCTGATATCCAGTCACTACTCACGAAGAAGAGCAAAGTCTTCGCAGATTTGCCTCCTGGACCACCACCTGAACGGGGTTCAGAACACATCATAGAGCTCAAAGAAGGAGCCAAACCGGTGATCACAACTCCATATCGGTATCCGAAGAGGCAAAAGGATGAGATCGAGAAGAATATTCGGGAACTTTTGGAGATGGGTTTCATACGCCCAAGCAAGAGCCCATTTGCATCTGCAGTGGTTCTTGTGAAAAAGAAGGATGGTACCATGCGCATGTGCGTGGACTATCGTGCTTTGAACCAAAGCACCATCAAAAATAGATACCCCATTCCCAGGATAGATGAGCTCATTGATGAGCTACATGGGGCTAAGTTCTTTTCGAAGATAGATCTGAGATCGGGTTACCATCAGATACGAATGAGGGGATCAGATGTGGAAAAAACAGCCTTCAGATGTCACTATGGCCATTTTGAATTCTTAGTCATGCCATTTGGGTTGACTAATGCTCCGGCTACCTTTCAGTCTTGCATGAACCGGGTCTTTCAGAAACAGTTACGGAGGTTTGTGCTGATATTTTTTGATGATATTCTGATCTACAGCAAGACTTGGGAAGATCACCTCAAGCACTTGGAGGAAGTGCTTAGTATCATGGAATCTGAGAGTTTGTTCGCAAAAGCTTCCAAATGTGAATTTGGAATGGTGGAGTTATTGTACCTTGGCCACATAATCAGTGCTGAGGGAGTAAAGGTGGATCCGGAGAAGATCAAAGCAGTGGTTGATTGGCCACCACCTGAAAATTTGACTCAGTTGAAAGGTTTTTTGGGCCTTTGTGGTTTCTATCGGAGGTTCGTTAAGGGGTATTCACAGAATGCGGCTCCCCTTACTGATCTCACCAAGAAGGGAGCTTTTGTTTGGTCAGAAAAGGCTCAAGTTGTTTTTGACAAATTTAAGAAGATCATGAGCTCGTGCCCAGTTTTGGCCATTCCTGATTTCTCCAAGCCATTCGAGCTGCAATGTGATGCATCGGGTGAAGGAGTGGGGGCTGTCCTGATGCAAGACAAACACCCTATCGTGTTTGAGAGCAGGAAATTACGAGGTGTTGAAAGGACATACTCGATTTATGACAAAGAAATGCTTGCTATTATGCACGCATTAGCCAAGTTCAGGCAGTACTTGGTGGGGAACAAATTCGTGGTTAAAACTGACCACAATAGCCTCAAGCATTTTATGCACCAGAAGGATCTAAATGAGAGGCAACAGAAATGGGTGAGTAAGCTTCAAGCTTACGACTTTGACATTGAATATGTCAAAGGGAAAAATAATGTCGTGGCCGATGCTCTCTCTAGAAGGCCTCATCTTAGCTCATTGTGTGAGCTTACTGCAGATTGGAGAGACATGTTGCTTGCTGATTATGCCAAAAATCAGTTTGCAACCAGCATTCTGGAAGGTACTTTCCATGATGAAAGGTACCAGGTGGTTGAGGGATTGATCCAGTATAAGGGAAGAATCTTTCTAGTGGCTGATTCTAAGCTCAAGAAGAAGATTCTTTTGAATTTTCATGACATTCCAGTTGCTGGTCACCAAGGTTTTTTCAAGACCTATAGGCAGATCCGAGAAAGGTTTTCTTGGAAAGGCTTGAAGAGAGAGGTTCAACGCTACATTCAGGAATGTCCTGTTTGTCAAGCAAATAAAAATGAGCATACATTGCCAGCCGGTTTGCTGCAACCACTTCCAATTCCCAATCAAAAATGGGAAAGCATTTCAATGGATTTCATCACTGGGTTGCCCAAGGCCCAAGGGAAGGATTGCATTTACGTGGTAGTTGACAGATTAACCAAGTTTGCTCATTTCTTTGCCATTACCAGCACTTTTTCTGCAGCCCAAGTTGCAGATTTGTTTTTTCGAGAAGTGTTTAGGCTTCATGGGTTGCCAAAGAATATTGTAAGTGATAGGGACAGCAAGTTCCTAAGTACCTTTTGGCAGGAAGTTTTCAGAATGAGTGGTACTGTGCTCACTCCAAGCACGAGTTATCACCCCCAAACTGATGGGCAAACAGAAGTGGTGAACAAGTGGTTGGAAGGCTACTTGAGAAATTATGTGTCAGAACAGCAGAAAGCTTGGGTTAAGTGGCTGCATATAGGCGAGTACTGCTACAACTCTACCTTCCATATGTCAATCAAAATGTCTCCTTTCTTGGCACTCTATGGGTATGAAGCACCCAGTTTTGCAGATTTGGTGTTTGGTGACAGCAAAGCACCATTAGCCAAGGATTTGTTGCAGCATAGTCAGGACATAATGAGATCCTTGAAGGATAATTTGCAGATTGCACAGAATCAGCAGAAGTTGTATGCTGATCAGAGGCGGGTAGAGCGTTCTTTTGAGGTCGGGGATATGGTCTATCTCCGTTTACAACCTTATAGACAGTCTACTCTCAAGAAGAGTGGAGCTGAGAAGCTCAAACCTCGCTTCTATGGGCCATTTAGGGTCATCAGAAAAGTTGGGGCAGTAGCTTATGAATTAGAGCTACCATCAGATAGCAGAGTACATAACGTCTTCCACGTGTCTCGCCTTAAGAAGGCACTTGGACACAATGTGGTTGCTTCTTCACAGTTGCCACCATTGGATGAAGAAGGACAGTTGGTTCTAGTTCCCGAGGAGATACTTGATGTCAGAGAACGTTCCTTGAGGAATAGAACTATCAGAGAATGTTTGGTAAAATGGAAGAATCTGCCTATGGAGGATGCCACTTGGGAAAGTGATGAGATTTTGCAGCATCCTAGTTTGCGATTGCTTGAGGACAAGCAATCTTGGGGAGGGCGGACTGTAATGACCCCTTCTCAAACCTGATCGTTCATGTGACCGTTGGCCTTTTTTCTGGAAACCCGAAGGCTAGTCGGAAGGTAAATTAGGGTTTCCTATTTTTGAGGAGGACTTTGCTCAGAGATGGTGGATTCAGTGGCGGATTCCTTCTGGGTTTTCAGAGGGCTTCGCAATGGTATGTTCATCTCAGCTTTCAGAGCACTTTGTGGAATTTACTATTTTTAGTAAATTCTATTTTTGGCAGTATTCAGGATGGTATCAGGCAATTGACTTTCCCCTTCAGTTGACTCAAGTGGCGTATTCAGTTTTGGTCTTCAGAATGCAGTTCTGGGAAGACGAGCTCATTTCACTTAAAATAACATTATAATTAAAATGTTATTTATCACCTTGGCCTAGTCGAATGACTTAAGGTTATTTTAAAAGGTGGACTCAAAGGGTGGCGCCTTCATAAAGATTATATTTAATATTTGTTGAGTTCTCCTAAGTCAAGCAAATTAAATTGGGCGCACTTATCAAGGTGATGTTTTAATTAAATATGATTATTGAGCTAAAGGTGAAAAGGATGCCATATTGAAGGAAGAGATTAGGGTTTGAACTTTGAGTTGGATTTTAGGGTTTCGTGAAGTCAAACGAAGCTTATAAAAAGGAAGTCTTGTGCATCATTTGATCATCTTTTGGAAATTATACTGTTATGCTGCCGGATTGGCTCTGGGACTGCTTCGAGGAATGAAGGCCTCCTAGCATTGGGCATCACTTCGTGTTTGAAAGACAACATCTAGTGGTGATTCTGTATCTGTGAGTTGCATTTAGCTCGTGCATTGTGTTTAGTTTTTGCATAGTTAAATCTGTTTTGGCATTTTAGTGTTGCAGCCATTTAGCTTCATTTTATACAGCAGATTGCATGTTTTATTCATATCTTGTAAAAGACAAAAAATATTCTTCTGGGTATCTTCTCATTCTCTGTATTTGGCAAGGGCGAATAGATTCTCCAGTTTCTAGATTTTTTAGTGCTTGCATTATTTTTAAAAAGAAAATCGCCTTTTTCAGCAAGGCCGTACCTTTTTGCATTCTTGGGATTTGTGCATTTTTCATTGGTTGCATTTTGGAGTCTGGGTTAAGTTCTAGTTTGAGCGCCATCATCATATTAGTCTTATGCATCTTAGTTTGAGCAATTTGGGTGAGTTATAAGGGAGATATGAGCAATTGAATCAATTCATAGGCTGCTGGTTTTTATTACAAAAGTGCAGATTTGAGAACAACAGAAAAACAGAAATGTTAAGTACAATCTTTGTAATGATTTGATATGGCTTCTTGAATTCAGCCAAGAAGAGATTTTATTGTATTGTATGATTCATATTTCCAGCTCTAACATCTTGACAGGCGTAT
This sequence comes from Sequoia sempervirens, assembly GCA_007258455.2. NCBI lineage: Eukaryota > Viridiplantae > Streptophyta > Pinopsida > Cupressales > Cupressaceae > Sequoia > Sequoia sempervirens. The sequence continues at coordinate 33,371 of VDFB02273730.1, read as the reverse complement.
GATATTACATTGTGAACTGACCAGTAGTACTGGCAGTCATTCTCCAGCTTGTTGCTCTGAATTTGTATTGCTCAATTTCAATTGAAGTTCGTAATAGATAGATCTCCGCCCTATGGTCGCTACTATCCCACTCCGGGTTAGCCAGCACATTCTGGGTGTTGAGTAGTTTCATTTCTCAGCATTTATCTTTCAAGCTTTGTTTGTATTCACTCCGTCATATGGTCGCCCCTCACTCCGCTTTGGATTGGGTAGCACATACTTGGCGTCGAGTTCCTTTTCCAGCATAAGCAGTTTATTTTAGATCCTCTGACCAATGCTCACCATCATTGGTGCCATTCTGGTTAGAGTTGCTTTCTTGCACGTTTTGGTTTTCTCATCTAACCTTAACGGGTGCACTGCTTTGTAATGTTGTAATCTGATAATTGAAAACAAAAAATTTGGCTCGGAATATTTCATTTGCACCCAGGCATGAGTCTCAGTTTGCCAAAGCAATAAAAATCGCGTTTGAAGCATTAAATGAAAAAGTAGGAAAGGGGTTTTCAGTCACCAGTAGCAGCAAATCTTCAAAGAGTCAATGATAACTGTTTTGCACACTTCATCAGATCTTTGTCTGCAAGCATATCTTACTGATTCTGAATTGTTGGAACAGTGGGGCTTGTAGGACTGATCTTTTTTTATGTTGACTGAGTTTTTGGTGCAGACTCGTGTTTTTATTCAGTTTTTCCATGTATTTTTTGGTGAGCCCTCACCAAAACTATCTGGCAAGTTTTGTGATGAGTTACTCACCAAGCATGCTTAGACCACTAGTACTCACTAATTTTTTATATAGGACAGAAATCACAAAGCAAGGAGGGAAGGTACCTTGGCAACTAGTGTAAGAATGGTTATTTCTGACCTGAACAAAAGAAGAAAGGAAGACCTTGATAATGATGCAATCTTGCTGGACTTGGCAAAGAACAATCCAAATATCAAATAAAAAAGCTTCATTCTTACCAGGGCATTGTACCAAAGACTAATTCATAGCCAGCAATACAAATAAATTACCTCACAGAAAAGGTTATTTGCAGAACGACTTATAATAATCAAAGAAAAATGATACCAGATAGTGGTCCTTAATAGGAAACATCGAATGGATAGAAAATTTATGAATATTCTTGGGTCAATTTCTCACTAAGCTTAAATGGGACTAAAAGAACATAAAATTGGCATTTTTAAGATACACATTGTATGGAAAATAACTGTGGATATAAATAGCTTTGGATACAGAGATAGAGAAAACGTGATTTTAAAATCTTTATCACATCAATTTGCTTAAAGGAGGGAAAACCTTCAGAAATATGTTGTAGGGGTTCATGTGTCGTATTATTTGAATCATAAAATGCTTCCTTGCTTCAGCCTTGTCACTAGCAGAGATAATATGATAGGAAGGATGGTGGTTATTGACAATTAAAGGAATATAGTTGAGTGTTTCTCAAATTCTAGAATATACTAGTATTCGAGTTCTCCTCTCTCCCTTTCTCTCTCATTAGCTTCTGTATAATCTTTCTGCATGTGAAGCAACATGTGTTGTCCACACAGAAACCGATTTAATGGTATAAACTAGTGATGTTGGAACCTCTGATAAAAAAATTGAGTCAAAAATATCATTAAATACCTTGAAATGGCAGTACAGCATAAGGGCTGATAATGTAAAATTCATTAGTTATGAAATAAACTGCAATAACTTTACCAGTTTGCCAGATTACTTCTGTTTCCTGTAGTTTTAATTTAATTTTGATTGGATTCATTTTACTGCATAAAGGAAGGAGGAAATGGTGACATGGATATGGGCATTTCAGATGCAAACACTTTTCCAGAGAGACCTAATACAAAAATTGATGATTTGAAGTTGGAGATCAATGCCATTGAAAGTGGTGCAAAACTTTTGCCATTTGAATTTAGAGCATTGGAAGCTTGTCTTGAAGCTGCATGTAGCTGTCTGGAGTCTGAGGTATGATATGTTTCTTTTTATCAATACTATAAGACTGATTATGATTAATTTTGAACTTTTTGTTTTCTTGGTAGTACAAGTTAAAGTCATGTCATTACAAGTGATCTTTTAATGCTCTTTTCTATATGAAGTGCTAATTAGAACTCTACCCAATATCAAAAGACATATATTTAGAGAGCTATAGTCGCCATGAGACTACCATATACAGGCAAAGACTCTGCCCTCATCTTCTTACCCACATCTTCGGTGACTATATGTACATACAACAAAGCTGAATCCTTATTCATTTACTTTTGTGCCCTTGGTTTGAAATGGCATGGCCATCCCTACATCGATAATAGGATGCATATCCCTTCATCTCCAAGTAGTATGATTTAGACTAAATGTAATATGTTTAATGTCAAGAAGTGTAACCTATGGTGATAGCAAGAGGTGCAGTTTAATGGCATTGAAAGAAAGAAAGGTATGCGGAAATGCTTCCTAAACTAATTTTAGAGGAGAGTATGTGTGCAAATTTTAGATCCTTACAATTATAGAAAGAACAAACACATATAAAATACAAATAAAATCACATCACAACACAAGTATACGTGGGGAAAACCCTTTTAGAAAAAAAACCCCGCACTTCAAAGAAAACCAATTTATTATTCAATAATCTGAACATGGTTACAATGCATTTATAGGTCAAGCCTTTACAAGAGTATCACCAACTGTGGATCTGGAGTAATTTTGGCAGCATAACAATACCTACAAAACTTACTATTCCTATCTCCATCTCAAGAACCCAATGATTAGGAGAAACAATACACAAAACCATCTAATGGTAATAAGAATTACATTAGTTAAAACCATCTAAAATGTGGCACCCAAATCCCTAGTTAGAAATCCAACACTGAAATCCCAAGGTGAGTCCATAGGCTAACACTAGCATATTCTTTCATCCTGCCATAAGCTTGTCATAATCCACTAACCAACTTGGGCATTCCATTTTAGCTTCATTATCTCCATTCAAAGATGCTTTATGACACATCATAACATGTGTCATAAGTTGGTCAACAAGTCGAACTCTCTCTTACAACTCTTTTCTATCTTTTATAATTTTACATTTTTAATCTAAGGGGCCCTATTTTTGGAGGCCATAACTTTCGATCTGGGAGGCCATTGGGGACCCTTTTTTTAATTGTAGAGATAAAAAGATATACACAACAAATACTCTTGGAAGCAATGTTGAACAACTTAGGATTTTTTCTTTGCCCAAAAGTAAAGTCTATAGCCCAAAAATTGAGTTTATATGTATAGTCCAAAAATTGCATTCTTCATATATTAATATTAGGAGCAAGGTTGAAACATTTTTCATAAAATTCTCCCAATTTTCAAATACCTTGCAAGAGAAAAGATAGTACTAATAGTTATGAACTAACTACTAGGGATCGAGAGGCCTATAGACTCAAAACATCATCTAAAGTTTTCTTTTCTCATTGGGTTCGTCAATGGATCGACAATATTTTGCATAGTGTTAACTTTCCTCAGCATCACCATCCCATCCTCTATCATGTCATGAGAATTATGGTATTATTCTATATAGCATTAGCTTTCTTTAGCATTACCCTCCCATCCTCTACTATGTTTAGAGAAAAAATGGTATTAGACATCAATATACTTTGTCCTTGCATGAAAGGTTGGGTTATTTGCCAAACATATGGCACTTTGACTATCACATAGAATTGTAAAAGCTCTTGGACTCAGCCCCACATTTGAACATAATTGCTTAAATCATATGGATTCCATACAAGCATGAGTAGTTGACATGTACTATGCTTCTATAGTAGACAAAGCGACCACAACCTATTGCTTGGTCATTCAATTGACAACAACATCAGACTTAGTGAAAACATATCCATTGGTGAATTATTTGCTATCAACATCCCAAGTCCAATCTGAAGCCACAAATCTATGAATGTTATTGAATGTTGGTTCTTGTAGAATTACCATGATAAAAAATGGATTACTTAGAGGTACCTCAAAAATATCTGAAGAACCTTTTCATTGCATTCTAGTGTACTCATCCATGATTATCCATGAAATGACTAAGGACTCCACTGCTTGGGCAATGTCTAGTCTTGTGCAGATTATAGCATACATTAAGCTCACAACAACACTAGGATAAGGGACTTTGGCCATATCCTCCATCTCATTAGGAAGAGTCAGACATTGCTCAATTGAAAACTTAATCCCCATAGAAATAGGAAAACATAAATTTTTGCAACATAACATGTTGAATCTCTCTAACACTGAGTTCACATACTTACTCTGACTCAATCAAATATTTTTGTTAGTTATATCTCTTCTAATCTCCATTCCCAGGATGAAATTTCCACCCCTAAGTCCATATCAAACTATGCTGAAAGTTGAGACTTCAATTCACAACTCATACTATCTCGGTCACTAAAAACAATAAGAATATCACTAGCTAGAGATTTGGAGTAATTTTGGCAACATGAGAATACCTACAAGGCTTACTATTTCTACCTCCATCTCAAGCACCCAAAAAATAGGAGAAACAATACATGAAACCATCAAATGGTAATAAGAAAACCATGAGCTAAAATCACCTAAAACATGGCATCCAAATCCCAAGAGAGTCAACAGGGAAAAATAACATATTTCTTCATCCTACCATAAGCTTGTGGGTGTTCCATTTTGGCTTCATTATCTCCATTCAAAGATCCATTTGGACACATCGTAACATGCATCATAAGTTGGTCAACAAGTGTAACTCCCTCTTACAACTCTTTTCTATGTCTTCTATGTTTTTACATCTTCAAAATGGGAGGCTAACCTTCCAAAGGCCATAACTTTTGATTGGGGTGACCCAACTTTTAGAGGCCATAACATTTGATCAAGGAGAACCTTGGGGCCTTTTTTTTTACTAGAGCTCAAAAATATCTATACCTAAAAAATTGAATTTTTATGTTTCATAGTCTAACAATTTGTAAAGAACCTTGCAAATTTTGTCCTTAATTTTCAGTTTTGAATGTTTAGGAATTTTGTCAAATAGTTGTTGTGCAACCTCCTTTCAGCTGGTAAATGGTTTTATTTTGACTTTACTCATATAATGATGAAATATGCATGAAGACTAAGTAGGCTAAGGACTGAAATGAATATGAAATGCAATAGTACTTTTATAAGACTAAAATGAAAATGCAGCTAACAAGTCACTTATAATCTGCTGTTACACTCAAAGACATTTTTACAAACAATTACCATGCAAGCTCCCAAACTCCAATTTTATTGAATATTGAACAGAATGCAAACTTATTACAATGCTTGACAACTCCAATGCTGATTGCCTCCAACATGGAAAATTTACAATATATGCTAATGACAATGCAAATTAAATGGCAGTGATATAATGACTTACAATGGCAGATATGGTTATCATGTAAATGCAAGATTACAAGAATGATGATGTTGTATGACAACGACTACAACTACTAACGGACCAGTGACTCAATGAAGTGAAAATGCAACTAAAATTCTCCAACCTGGATGACGCCCGGAGGAAGTAATGACAGCGACTGGATTGTACTTGAAACCACGCCTTGGCTGCCACGATGTCATCAAAATCCAGCTACCAACATACTGCCACTCCCAGCAAGAAGTCACTTCTTCTTAAAATGCAAGTCAGATATATTCCTCCTAAATCGAATTGATTGGAGTGCAAAATGCAGTGCCTATGATGCTTGACAGACCACAATTTTTCCAGCAACAATCGAACATGAACAAGAGCCCAAAATGGATTGATCTTCTCCCAAAATCGAGCTGAAAATAGTATCAAAATTGTTGCACCATGACCACTAGATGAAGTACGATATAACCGACAAGAATATTTAGCTATAATGAGAAATTTGAATTGCCAAGATGAACATCCAAACTTCTTCAATGCTTCCTTCAAGCAGATTGAACTCCTTATGCATCCAAAATTTGGTCAAAGACCATTAAATTTTGCAATAATCGAACCAGTAGGAAATAAACTTCCTCCTCAAGTGAAATAATAATTGCAACAATAAATCAGCTGTTGCAACTATGCAAACCCCTCAATAAAATGCAATAATAAACAAGCTATTGCATTAAATTGACTCCTTACTCAGAAGTGCAATAATACATCAGCTATTGCACTAACTCAAACTCTTGTAATGAAGCTCTTGTAGAAACCCTGGATGGATTCCTCAACAATCTCCAGCTAGGGTTGATCTTTCACAATCGAACATGGTATCCTAGAGTCTTCAAACCCTTGGACTTGAAAAAGCCTTCAATCTCTTCCCAAACTAAAATGAGAGATGAAATCTATGTCATGCTCAAATGCCAAGCCCACATCCCCTTATAAATATTTCTCAATCATCTCCAAGAAGCTTCTAGAAAAATATTATTATTTTATTCCCAAAGTGACTTTATGATATTTATTTTATTTTAGTCACTTTTATTAAATTAATTAAATATAAAGCTATCTTTATGACTTTTAATTATTGAGATAACTTTACAAATAATTAATTTAAACATTATTCCCTTATTTCTCCTTTAGCCTTCGAGAATAATAAAGGCTAAATGATCTCTGGGGTGGCTACTAAGAAGGGGACATTACAATCCTCTCTTCTTGGAATTGCTTGACCTCAAGCAATTGCAAACTAGGATGTTGTAGAATTTGCTCCCCTTCCCATGTGGCATCCTCAGTTGGAAAATCTCTCCATCTCACCAAATGCTCCTTAACCACCCTGTTCCTCAATCTCTTTTCCCGAGTATCAATTATCTCCTCAAGAATTAGGACCAAATGTCCCTCCTCATCCAATGGTGGCAGCTCCGATGAAGAAATAACCCGCTGTCCAAGTGCCTTAATGGGGCACGAAACATGAAATACATTATGAATCTTGCTACTCTCTGGCAGTTCCAACTCATAGGCTACCTCCCCAACACACCTGATAATCCTGTAGGGTCCATAAAATCTAGGCTTGAGCTTCTCCGCACCGCTCTTCTTCAAAGAAAATTGCCTGTAGGGTTGCAAACGAAGGTAGACCAACTCTCCAACCTCAAAACTATGCTCAACCCTATGCTTATCAACATATGTCTTCTGCTGATTCTGTGTCACCTGCAAATTATCCTTGAGTTTCCACAAGATGTCCTGGCTCTCTCGAATCCAATCCTTAGCCTTAGGAGCCCTACACTCCCCAAAAGCCAAGTCCATAAATGATGGTACATCATACCCATACAGTGCTCGGAAAGGAGACATCTCAATAGACATATGATAAGTGGTATTATAGCAATACTTTCCCAAGTGCAACTATTTAATCCATAATCTCGGCTGCCTTGAGATGTAAAGGTAACCCTCAACCCATTTGTTCACAATCTCAGTTTGACCATCTGTCTGAAGATGATAGCTCATACTCGGGGTCAACTCAGTACTTGCCAATCTGAATAACTTCTGCCAAAAGGCACTCAGGAACCTACTGTCTCTGTCATCGATTAAGAACCTCGGCAGCCCATGCAGCCTGAGCAACTCTGCCACCCAAGAACTGCGGTGATGACCCTCATGCATCCATACTATCCATAAGTAAACTCCACCTATATCCCATGAACAAACTGGAAGTCCTTCAATCTCAACACCAGCTGACTTCCGTTGTGTCACTCTGATAACCCCTAAAATCCAATCAAACCAAATCTCAAAATCTTGCTTCTAGAAGCAACCAACTTAAGAGAGCGAGGTAATAGACTTTCAAAACTTGGACTCATCACCTGAAGTCGGAAGTATATCATACCAGAGTGAACCCGAACACCTCTTATTCAACCCATCTCTCTGTGACATCAAGGACATAGTCAAATCCTGTGTATGTGGGTTGAAGGTAAACTGATAAGCACACCTCATTAGGAAGTCAAGGTGAAACTCCCCTGTTTGTGCTAATGGAATACCAGAGTAGTCATGTGTACTACACCCCACACTGCCATCATCAGAAGAAGACTCACAACTCATAACAGGATGAATTGGTCTTGCAGCAACATCATCATTACCCCTTATAGTATTGTCCACAGGATCTCTATCCGTTGCATAGAAAGAATTTTCTAATTTTCTTTCAGGAGTAAGAAGAGTACCATCATGAATGCCATCAATCTCTTGAAAAGAGGCTGGAACAGAACTAAGGTCCAGCATGCAAGACTCAGAAGGAATCATCTTCTCTTGATAAGACTATCTAATGTAAATCTCTAAAGTACCGATGTAGAGCCTTGTGCCCAAATCTCCAATGATGCCTAAACCTGCAACCAAGATTGATGTGTCTGTGTCATCAATAATCCATTCCACCCTGAGTGGTCTCCTGAAGATGTGAAAGATTCCCAACATAGGTGCATAGAATAACATGCCCACCTTAGACAAGCTATTGGTATAAATCAGAACAGCACCATGTAGCCTGTGAATCATGTCCATGATGGAGCCAAGTGTATTACCATTGTCAAAGGATGATAAAAACTCATCATCAGTTTGTCTTCTAATGCCAAAGTGGCCATCCCAACTTCTCCTATCCATCCCAACAGTTGTTGTCCTCAAAGTGTATCTTGACAGTACTCTGACCAGCAAGGTAGAACAACCATCAATCAATGAAATAGGAGGTAGAACCCATAGGGGTAGGGCTAGGATACATCTGTTCTCATGCCTATCTCCAAACCATAGACTGAAATCAACCGGAAACTCGAAATCAAGAATGAGGCATCTATTACTAGTTGACTCCTCTTGCCTAACCAACACAAGAGGCACTACACCTATATCCTAAGTGTGAATGCTAGGAGATCTCACACTGCTTTCTGCATCTTGTGCCCTAGCTGCCATAGATGACTAAGTCTCTGCTGAACATGATGAGCATCGAGCCAAGCTCAACTCTAAGCAGAGATCATCAACATGGATCTCAAATTCCTGAAGGCCTATCTGAGTCTTCTTCAAGGAATTGCTGGAAACCTTAAGATCGTGAGAGCTTATCAACTTCCTCTTCTTTCCTTCTGAAAGTATCTGAATAGATCTCAACGAGGTTGAGAAGGTGGTCATGATCTGAAAGGTGTAAGTAATTTTACTTCATTTTCCCCAAGCCTTCTTTGATACCCTGAAGACTATCATGAGAAGATTCTGCTTCTATCCCTTGTTGTCTTCTTTCCATTTGAACCATCCAAATATGATTTTCAATCAGTTTGTGCATTTTATCATGGTGAGATAATGCTGCCACAATCTCATCTTCGTTCACCTTCAACTGGTTCTCCAAGTTGTGCGAAATTTTAGGTTTACAAACAACTTTTGCTTTACCCGAGGAAGCATCAGATTGTTCTGGAAGTGCTTGAGTTACACAATTGTTTTCTCTGGTGATATCATCCATACATTTATCCTAATTTGGAATTAGGATATCATTAATTCCACCTGTAGAAACATCATCAATGCCCTTATTAACACAAGAGGGCCCAGGTTGTTCTTTGATCTCATTATCCAACTCAGCTGATCCACTAGATGATGGCTTGTTTTCTTCAAGTAGAGAAGATGGAACCTGTAAGCCAAATGAGATTAACTCTTCTACATTCAATTGTTCCCTAAACTTCTCAATCTTTTGCTCAACCAATCTTTTTGTGAAATCATATGCGGTAGTTGAGACATGTTGCTTTTTTCTCCAAATGACTAACAAATCTGATTGTAACTGTGTGCAAACATCATCATCTTCATCAAGGATTAGGGACAAGATACTGAACATACTTGTCTTCACATTGTCTGAATGACGTTTCCTGATTCTAGAAATAAAGTAGTCAAACATCTGGAGAATCAAATCATTGCACCTGGAATCAACCAAGAAGTAACATAACCTAACCTATGCCATAATCTCCAAGATTTTTACTCTCTGACCGAAGGTAGGACTTTTTACATCATGTAACCCCTGAAAACTCTCCACCATCAGCTAAAGTATTACTTTCATAGTATTGTCATCATATGGTGCTTTAGGGGCTATAATCTTGCAACTTCACTAATGCAAGTGACTATTGCAAGTCTTACTTCTTCATCCTGATGTTGCATAAGTTATGGCTTAACCAAAGAGCGCACCAAAGGAGTCATAGCTTTACACATTGCTTGAGAAGGTGATTGACCAACCTTACAGAGACAACTTTCTGCTTCCTCCAAAATGTTAAGGAGAGCTACTTTAACTTGGGGTAAGTTTCAGCATCTTACCCACAAACTTCAGTCTCTCTTGAAAAACCTTGGTGGCCTCCTATTCTTTGCTCCATAATTCAATTCTTTTCTCAATGGAAATCTGATTTTGCTTCAGTGATTCCAACAAAGCTTCCATTGTATCACTAGAAGTAGCCATGTAGCCCAACTGAAATTTTTGATCTGAAATCGATTAGCAAAGTCCAATTACCCAACAGGCTGGCAGTATAACTGAGCTCTGATACCACTGTAAAGACCTTTGCAAATTCTATCTTTAATTTTCAGCTTTGAATGTTTAGGAATTTCGTCAAACAGTTGTTGTGCAACCCCCTTTCAGTTGGTAAATGGTTTTCTTTTGACTTTTCTCATATAATGATGAAATATGCATGAAGACTAAGTAGGCTAAGGACTGAAATGAATATGAAATGCAAGAGTACTTTTATAAGACTGAAATGAAAATGCCGCTAACAAGTCACTTATAATTTGCTGTTACAGTCAAAGACATTTTTACAAACAATTACCATGCAAGCTCTCAAACTCCAATTTTATTGAATATTGAACAGGATGCAAACTTATTACAATGCTTGACAACTCCAATGTTGATCACCTCCAACATGGACAATTTACAATATATGCTAATGACAATGCAAATTAAATGGCAGCGATATAATGACTTACAATGGCAGATATGGTTATCATGTAAATGCAAGATTAGAATAATGATGCTGTTGTATGACAACGACTACAACTACTAACAGATCAGTGACTCAATGAAGTGAAAATGTAACTAAAATTCTCCAACTTGGATGACGCCCGGAGGAAGTAATGACAGCAACTGGATTGTACTTGAAACCACGCCTTGGCTGCCACGATGTCATCAAAATCCAGCTACCAACATACTGCCACTCCCAGCAAGAAGTCGCTTCTTCTTAAAATGCAAGCCAGATATATTCCTCCTAAATCGAATTGATTGGAGTGCAAAATGCAGCACCTATGATGCTTGACAGACCACAATTTTTCCAGCAACAATCGAACATGAACAAGAGCCCAAAATGGATTGATCTTCTCCCAAAATCGAGCTGAGAATAATATCAAAATTGTTGCACCATGACCACTAGATGAAGTACGAAATAACCAGCAAGAATATTCAACTATAATGAGAAATTTGAATTGCCAAGATGAACATCCAAACTTCTTCAATGCTTCCTTCAAGCAGATCGAACTCCTTATGCATCCAAAATTTGGTCAAAGACCATTAAATTTTGCAATAATCAAACCAGTAGGAAATAAACTTCCTCCTTAAGTGAAATAGTATTTGTAACAATAAATCAGCTGTTGCAACTATGCAAACCCCTCAATAAAATGTACTAATAAACCAACTATTGCATTAAATCGACTCCTTATTCAAAAGTGCAATAATACATCAGCTATTGCACTAACTCAAACTCTTGCAATGAAACTCCTATAGAAACACTGGATGGATTCCTCAACAATCTCTAGCTAGGGTTGATCTTTCACAACCGAACTTGGTATCATACAATCTTCAAACCCTTGGACCTGAAAAAGCGTTTAAGCTCTTCCCAAACTGAAATGAGAGATGAAATCCAAGTCATGCTCAAATGCCAAGGCCACATCCCCTTATAAAGATTTCTCAATCACCTCCAAGAAGCTTCTAGAAAAATATTATTATTTTATTCCCAAAGTGACTTTATGATATATTATTTTATTTTAGTCACTTTTATTAAATTAATTAAATATAAAGCTATTTTTATGACTTTTAATTATTGAGATAACTTTACAAATAATTAATTTAATCATTATTCCCTTATTTCTCCTTTAGCCTTCAGGAATAATAAAGGCTAAATGATCTCCAAGATGGCTACTGAGAAGGGGACATTACACAATTGCATTTTTACTTGTGAACCCATATAAACTTCTATTCTTATTCCACCCAATATTTCTTGCACAAATCCTACTCTCAATTGCTTTCTGACCAAATTGGTTACACATGAAACAATAAACAAAGAAAGGGTGTTGAAACCTGGTCATGTGCACTTGCCTTGGAGGAAAGGACTTTCGAAATTTGTCCTTGTTGACTTTAGAAGAAGTGCCTGATTTCCGTGGAGCTTGACTTTCTTTCTTTTTGCTACTTCCACTTTTGATGGGACTTTTGAGGGTATCAACATAACTTTTTGGTTTTTCCTCATTGGTCTTCTTTGATGGATCTTTTGAAACTTGATCTTCCTATGATTCATAGCCAAGACCTGCCTTTATGAGTGGTGAACTTTTCTCATTTATAATATCATTCAAGATCTTAGTACTCTTTTCAAACTTTAGTCTTTTGTTCAACTTAGCAGTTGTCTTTTCTATCTCTTTTCTCAAAGAGAAAATTTCGGACTCCAACCTTTCACAATTTTCTTCCCTTTCCTTCAATTGGATTCTTACCTCCTCTTCAATTTGAATTTTTAGATTGATAATCATATTTTCAGATTCTTCAAGACTTTGTGATAAATTTTCCTCGGATTCATTATCCTCTTGAAGTTTTACCTTTTTCTTTAATTTTTTTTTTAGTTTCTTGATTTCGTCAAGAGCACAAATAAGTTCTTCTAAAGCTACTTCCCCATCCATTTCATCATTCTCTTCCCCTTCTATCTCCTTTTCTACTTTTCAATAAAGATGTCATCTTTTGTCTCTGTATCCATGAATAGAATGTCTTCTTTATCACTAGTGGATGAACTTTCTTTGGATGAGCTGCTTTCATCCTTGGAATAAAATCTTTTCTTGCTGTTGTAAAAACTCTTCTTTTTCTCAAATTTTCCATGCTTGTGGCCCTTTTTAATTTTCTATCTTTTTTCATGTTATATTCTTCCTCATCATCACTACTTTTACTTTCATAAGGACATTTAGCAGCAAAGTGTCCTACTTTTCCACAATTGAAATATTTAAATAGCAACTTACCTTTATACTTTCCAGATCCTTTCTTTAGCTTCCTTATGAAATGAGCTTCCTCTTCGTTAGATTCATCATCACAACTATCACTTGTCTTAGGCTCTTTCTTGTTCTTCATTTTATTTGAGGCTTTGAAGGCTGCCTCACGTTTATATTTCTTCTCCTTTTCGGTCCTCATCTCATATGAAGTGAGGATCCCATGTAGCTCATCCATAGTTAACTTATTCGGATCCTTCATTTATTCTATGGCAGAAACTTTGGCATTGAATCTTAAGGATAGAGACCTTAATACCTTCTGCACAATCATTGAGTCTTCTACTTTTTCACCAAGACCCTTTTATGGTGTTAACAATGTCATCCACATGAAGTAGGTAGGTGGCATTTTTCCTTCATCCTTCATCCATAAACTTTTGAATTGTCTCCTATGGGTTTGAAGCTTGGCCTTCTTAACCTTGTCATCCTCTTCATGGGTCTTTTGTAGTTTATCCTACATATTTTTCGTCGATGTGCAACGTATTACTTTGACAAATTTTGATTATGATAATCCACATAAAATTGCATTCATGGATTTTGCATTGTTTTCTCTTTCCTTCTTTCCTGTTGAATCCGTTGGACGAGATGATGGTGCAGTGTAACTATCCACTATAGATTGCCAAATATCAAATCCGACAGCCATTAGGTAGGTGCACATTCTTATGCTCCAAAAAGCATAATTTTTTCCATCAAACAATGGAGCCCTATTGGAGGAGAATCCTTCTTGGAAGGCCATGTGTGCCCTTTGGAACTTCCTTCTAGCGATTAAGCTATACTATGAAGGAACTAGCTCTGATACCAATTGATGAGCACAAGCTTATATTGAGAGGAGGGGGGTGAATCAATATAAGACTATCTTTTACCCTTTTTAAAAATTACAACCACAATAACTTCAAATACACAATATCAAAAAATAATAACACAAGAGGAACACAAGATTTATGTGGAAATCCTTTCGGGAGAAAACTACGACAAAATATTGCTTATATAAAAATCTCTTATAAATTTTGTAGGCACCAACCTACTGAAGACACCAATTCCCAACACTTGAGCACCAACTCAATATGTGAAATATCCCAAGGAAATTTTGTATGCAAAATTTTTTCACTTTCACCAATTTATGTGCATAGGCATTTTGTCAAACACTTGGCAGCAGACTAAATTGAGTAACTTGTATTTGTATTTGTTTTGATTGATATGGACAAAAATTGACATAATATTGTTTCTCATTTCCCAATATTAATATCATTCACTCATACTCATGAATTTAACTCATACAAAATACACAACAAGGATATATCGTAAATTTATATTCAAACTCATAGAAAATGTGTACAGAGATTCTCAAAATATTTCATAATCAAATAAACTCAAATATAATTAAATCTTTGCATCTGTAATTTTGACTTGGAGCCTTAGCTAATACAACACCAATTCCAGTGCCCTCAACAAATAGCTTGATACCTCCTTTAATGCTATGGTTTTTCCCTTATTCTATACGACAGCTCATGGAAAGGATGTATGGCAGCCCATAGGAAGCGCAAGGCATAGGAAAAAGGATGCATATAAATGTTGACTACTATTTGACCTCCCAAATACTCCACGCTACCTCCAACTTATCCTTCCAATTTGTACGAAATTTCTGTCCAAGTTGCGGCTCCCTAAGGAAAGGTACTACTTGTTGGCGTAACAACTAGCACCTCTAGAGTAAGAGTTGGTACGGACAGCTATGCACACTATGCAATGAGTGCTCTTCAAATTAGGAGGGGAAGCTCCCTCGTTGTGCTTGACAAAAATACCTGCAAAGGGAAATAAACTAAACTAATTCCTATCTTTTTGTTTCAGCTGTAGAGGTACAAGGCTTTCTCGAAAACTATATATGTTGTAGCTGAGAATTTTCTCTGGTTTCGCAGATTCACTAACTACAACTAAACTTAATAACTTAAATTCTATCTAGTTCCCTGAAGAAAACAGAGCATGAGGAAACGGAGCAAGGTTTTGACTATTAGACGATAAACGGATTCGGATTCTCTACTTGAAGGCAAGGTGGTGCAACTATTATCTCAATCTGAACGAGTTTATTAGGCACAAAACAGATTTAAGAATTTACTATGATAATCTCCTAAAACCCTATGTGGCATAACGCTTGATCATAATAGCAAAGACTCACAAAACAGATTTATCATCACAATCTCATGAAACCCTATGTGGCATAACACTTGATCATAACGGTAAAGGTTCACAAAACAGATTTATCATCACAATTGCATGAAACCCTATGTGGCATAACAATTGATCATAATGATAAAGATGCACAAAACAGATTTATCTAAACTATGGAAAGAATTTACCATTACAATTGCATGAAACCCTATGTGGCATAACAATTAATCGTAATAGTGAAGACACATGAACAAATACCAAAAGAGCAATATTGAGGGCAAGGTAGGCGCAGCATATATTTCTCTCTCAAGCAAAAGTTATTTACAAATGAGCAAAAGCTCTTATTTATATACATCAAGGTGTAGGGAACCCTAAAATCACCTTGAGTCAACTACAGTCTTGCAATGCATGCAAGATTTATTGCTAAACCCTAATGAAGTAAACTATACAGTTAACTGGAAAGCTACCATCAGTTAACCGAAAACTAATCCGCAAACGCATCTTTTAAAATGGACAATTGTGCAAGCACGATGTCCTATTGAAAGCAAGCTAACTAGAAGACTACCACGCTTAACGTGAAAACCCTAAATGAAACTCAAGTATTGTAAAGCTGATCACCGGGAATAGATATGCATGTGATGACAACATCGGGATTAGCAGAAAATGCCAAGTTAACTCACATTATAATGTCTATCCGAGAGGTGAAGTAAAGTCAATTGATCTCGAGCAACAACAATCCCTCAATAGAGATTCTGTATCACTATCACGAATTCATGATTCTGTCGAAGGCTCATATCGATGCAGCATATACTCTGATTGTGATCGAGGCTGAAGTTCACCTACGCTTCCTCGTCGAATAATCGACATTATAAGTGAGTAACTATTCTGACCATGGTCTCCCCTTGAAAATGGTATGAATGAGTGCTGCAGGCTTCTGATTGAACATCGGTAAGCTCAACATAGGCACCACCTTCAATCGATACCCGTACAGTGTGATATACTAGAGTCCTCTACAAGCAGGAGTGCACTAGTAGCGTGCTCTCTCTCGGCCACCTCGATGCAAAGTCTCTTCCTATCTTTGCTCACGAAAACAATTGTGTTTCCAAGAGTGAATCTTCGATCACCTCGCATGTGGTACGCATCATATACCACACTTAGGTGAGCAATCATAATCTCATCCGGGTTTGTTAATAGCCATATCGCTCTCATCACGAAGATGAAGGCGGAGTTCGTGCATTACATATGGCGATATAACTCATGGCGTATTACAGCCTCTATGTAGTCTCCTCCTCCCATAATCTGTAAGCTTGCCATATACGGCAAGTGATTAAGTTGACTTTGCTCTGCTGGAGGCTCAAGCATCGACGGGAGTGTGTTAATGGCATCTGGTCTATGCACAAGGCTAGAAATATACTGACGAAGCTGTCTGATTTCAGCCTTGAGGGCTGCCTTATCTTCTCTGTCCTTCAGTATTCTATCCCTGGCACTGTCTGTAGCAACTTGTAGGAGATCAACCTGGGTCTGGCGTGTGCTACGACCAAGGTTGACTGTGATAACCTCAAAATCCTGAGATTCCAATTCAGCCAAGTTCTTCCCCTGTGGAGGTACGGCAGTCTCGATGACGATCTCCATGTCAGTGTTTCTCTCCACGTGGACCATATTCTTGACCCTCTTGTCTGGCGCATCCTGGTAAATCTCATCAAAATCAGAATGATTAAGAACATAAGATGGCTGCCTCCTCTTCCTTCCTAGCTGAGCTTCGATCCAAGATTGGTCTCGGCTAATGCTACTAGAAGGGTCGGTACTAGCAACAGGAGGTTGTGACGAGAGTGGCGAAATAGTAGAGACTCGTGAGGTGGAGAGTCTAAATCCAATTCAATGAGAATTGGGGTTGGTGACTCTGGCTGAGGTGTAGAACTTGAGAGTGAACCTGGTCTTAAGTAGTTCTGACTGGTCTTTGAGGCCCGGTCTGGTACATCTATCGGGCTCAGGTATTAACATTGTGGCGCCTTGCCCTTTGAATTATTGGCACTTGGCCTTTCTTGGGAGGATTACTCCTCTTCTTTTGTTTGAGTTTTGTGAGGGAAGGTAGCAGAAGGATTCTACCACTCTTGGCTCGCTCTGGAACACTTACCCTCCTTGTCTTCTTGTTGTCGGGTAAAAGTATCTTTGTTGAATAACTCTACTTGACCTCTCCTTGACCCGTTGTGTATTCATGGTACCGAAATCGCTGCGCTTGGTTGTGTATCTTCCTGCTCGGCGAGAACCTCTCCTCATCATCGATAAACCTCCCACATCTTTTGACAAAAACAAAAATCGTGAAGAGAGAGAAGCGGCCGTAACTGCGTCTGCGAACCTCGAAGTCATCTGCGCAATTTGCCCAGTAATCCTCCATAGAAGGCTCGTGATATGTACCTCCAGCAAGGCGAGTTGTGTAATGACCCGAAAGATCATAGGCACATGCTTCAATAAGATACTTAAGATGATATTTCTCAAGCTCTTGTCCTGCAATTTTAGCATCAATTGCCGACTCGCACCAATACATTCCAAACTGAAAAGGAAAGTTAAGAGATGGTCTGTGCCTGTGGCGTAGAAGACGATGAACATCATGCATCTGTCTTAGGAACTCTTGAAAAACTGTCTTATTCGAAGGATAATGTGGAAGCATAGCTGGATTTCCTGTGAATCCGTATACTCGGATGTAGGTATATGTTGGGAATTGAATAAACCAATCTGCCCATCCATCCATCGCTACCCTAGCAATTGCCGAGATACGAACGTGTAACTCCCGGTCCAAGTTTCTCACTGTATAAGTCAGAAAAGCCTCGTGAACATGCTTGAAATGACGTTCAGCCTTTGTGAACTCAAGCTGATCATAATACTGGTAGACTTTCTGAACACTGAGAATACCCACAGTGTTTAGTCCTCGGAATTGACCCTGATAAGCGATCAAGTACACGAGATATGAACACATATGAAACTCATGAGCAACCATGAAACCGGTAATCTGCCTGTGGAGAATATCACTGATGAAGGATGCCCAGTCATAATGCTCCTGCCCAGAAATGATGCGACCAATAATGTAACACATCCAAGGCTAGAAAATATTTGCATGTGCTTGACCTGAGACACGATTCAGGAGTGTAATTAGAATCGCATACTCATCCTTGTATTCACCACGACCCACATTGTTTGGCAATCTATTCTTCGCTTGTTTTAACCATCTTTCTGCCATTTTCTTCTGACACTTGTCCACATCAGCATCAAATGCCTGCGCACACTGCTCCATAGAAATAACTAGGCTGTTCTGGTGTTGAGGAATGCCAAAACTTCTTTTGATGTCTAGAGGCTTGAGACTACAAATGACTCGTCCGTCAACTGACACTATCTCACGAGTAGTAGAATTGTAATGCTTAATACAAGACATCACGAATTCAACACAGTGAACGGAAATAGGTATGGAAGCGGCCTCTAGTAAACCAGACTGCTCAATATTTTGAATGATTGAACTTCTGATCTTGACCGGATCTAACACTACCTCTGGCAATACTTTGTGAAGATCTGTCTCAACCAACCTGAGAAAGTCATGAGTAAGGACGGTTTTGGTCTTGTATTCAAGTTGAGTGAACTGCATTCTGAAAAGCTCGCCTGTTGACTGTGAACTTGCTATGTTCTGACAAGATTTCTGGAAGCTAAAAATAGCCTGCGAGAGTTAAAAATAGCCTTTCGAAGAATTATTTTCAGCGAAAAATCTGAGATATGGGTTTTGTCTAGAAAAGGATTCTAAGACAACCTAGAATGTCAGTTTTGCGAAAATTCAACTTCTACTTGATCGTACAAAGACTTTTCACTTGAGAAAATTAGTAACTCAAGAACGACTGTTTTGAAGTTAAAAATTCGTGAAAAATCAAACGCACAATTTCAACTCGAGGAAATTATATGAGAATGATCCAGATACTGAGACTTGTCAAATTCGCCAATTTCAGGAACATGCAAATTGTATTCTGAGAGAAATCTGAGATTGAAGGATGAAAAAGACGTTTTTGAATGTTCTTCTGTGAAAATCGCCCTAGATTTCTTCAAATTGCTGACAATTGTGAACTTTGACTTGCAAAAAGATATGTTAGATAAAATTGCCTTGGGAAATTGATGAAGAATTTTCGTTTGAACTGGAAGAATTCGCCTTTAATTGAAAACCACGAATTTATCCTCTTGAAATTTGCGCCTTTTGTTATGAAGAAATTCGAATTTTCCTTTGAGGAAAATACGAATTTATCTTGAATTTGAGAGTTCGCCTTTTGATCTCTGAAGGATTGCGAATTGATATTGAATGAATACGCCTTTGAGAATTGATGAATTTGCGAATTGCTTTGAAGTTATGAATTTGCTTGAAGATGCGCGCCCCTATTCCTTCTTGAAGAAATACAAATTGCTTGAAATTTGCTTTGAAACTTGATAAAATTCAATTTCTTTTGAAGATATAAATTTGCTTTGTCAAAATACAAATTTCTCTTAAGATTGGATTTTCTCTTAAGAAATACGAATCTTGTTTTGAAAGCTTTGTGAACAATGAATGATGGCGCCATACTTTAAATAAGAAGAAATTTGCACCAAATTGATAACTGCAAGAATTCAAAACCCTGACAAGAATAGAAGACCTCTGATTGGTTGCCTTTCAGTTGAACTGCCACTGACTGGAGGTTCGAATTTAAATAAATATTAAAATATTCATTATCATGCAATTAGCAAAAGGCGCCAAAAATAGAAAATCGCCACTTTTAATGCTAAAATTGCAAAAATAAATATTAAATATTTTAACTTCAGTTGACAATTCGGAATGAAGCTTTGAGATTCATTGTTTGACTTCATTGATTCCGAAAAGTCATCTCTTGAGCTCATAGGCGTCCATTTGCTCAAGATACTTCACTTTTTACTAACTTCCTACTTTATAGGTGACAAAATGTCATGACTGGCCAACTTCACCACTGATTTCTGAATGACCGAGAGATGCTGAGACGGAACGGAGATATTCATTGGAAAGCCTGCTGAACAAGGAAGAAATGTCTACTGGGAGACACTACTGCAAAATCCATCATTTAACCCCTTGAAAAATTAGGCGCCTCTAATTAAATTGCTTTTACGGGTTCCAGACTTGGCCATTTCTCAAACTGCCATCTGACACTTCAAACGGCTGCTGACAGTGAACAGTGGACCCTGTTGACAGGAAACGAAGCTCACTGCGTGCCTGGAGATATTCTGCATCCAACAGATATATACACGACATCTGAAAGCTGTGTTAAGGGCCTCAAAAGTAAAAGCGCCCCTAGCTCTTAGTTGCACTGATGTCATTTTGACGAAAGTTGAACTTCCATCCAAGTACCCTACTTCGTCCTCTGATATCTGGAGCTGAGATGACCCGATTCAGGCACTATCTGTTTTAACGGATAGCCAAAAGGGCTCACAAGAGAAGTTTTTAGAGGTGACGAAGCAAGAAAATTGCTTCTAAGACCTCAAAAACTCCAGTGCGTATTTTATTTAAAATTACCGCTCCAGACTTGGCCATTTTCCAGATGTCCTCACTCTTCAGCATTTCGCCAAAGACCTCGCACATACGAGCGTTTGCCAAATCCCGAAGGCTGACGGCTAGGCTCGTTGAATAGATAAAATGATCGCGCTTAAAAGCTGTGAAGACTTCGAACGCGAACAACCTCATCTGACAGGCCTAAAGGCTAGGCGCCTCTGGATCGTAGAAATACACTGCAAATCTTATGTTGGTCCGCCCGTGAAATTACGTGCTTAGGAGAACCTCCGCCACGATCACCTGGAATGTCGGATTGACAAGCAGGATGATGCATCGCGGAGCCGGACTAGAGTAGTACTGATGTCAGGAAGACCTCATTTGCAAATTCTGCCATCTGAAGGGTCCTTTAAACCAGTGCCCCTGGGCTATACTTGCACTGGAAACCAATGGGGAAGCTCAGAAATGTGAAAACTCCATTATAAGCTGACCTTTAGACGATTGCTGCCGGAACTCTGAGACTCGAATGACTGCGTTTGATATCTCGCCGGATAAACAGACTAGTCATGAACAGATTGACTGCATAAGCCATCAGAAATACCAGAATTTTCCCTCTCTTTAAGATGGGCGCCCTCAGGCTAGAGTTGCGCTTTTTCCTGAAAAAGACAAAATTCTCATATCTGGAACTTTGGGGATTTTAACTTCTGTCGCTGTTTGCCAGAGCTATGGGTCTCGGAAAGCTTCGCTGGGTAGCTCATCGGATAGCCAGACCAATTCTGAAGAGATTGACTGTATGCTTGAACACTTTCAACAAGATCTTAACCTTCAAAAAGCTTGGCGCCCCTGGGCTATAGTTGCGCTTTCTTGCTTTTCCTCTGAGAAATCTTCATAAATTGACCATTAAAAACTCCGTTTCGATCACTGAAATGACCGTGTGCAACTTGAAACGCTGTCGTGAGACGCTCCTCCATCGTGAAAAGCTCCATTTTGAGTCTCTGCTTCAGGTTTTGTTCAATAAAACTGACTTTGACTGACAAAATATTGACAAGAAAACTCCATGCTTGATATTGCCCAAAACTGTATTTTACATCATTTTAGCAAGGTTAAGACTAGTTTATGCAAAATGCCTTGATGAAGCAAAAAATTTGGTATGGGTACAACACTACTGATAATAAATAAGCCTCAATATATTGCAAGGCCTCCAAAGTCTATAGCAATTAATATTTCCTTTCATATAAAATCATATGGCTAAGATTACTTTGTCTCTTTCCCAATTTCTGAAATAGAGTGGTTGACACTTGAACAACAAATATGATATTAGTCTAGTTACTTTTGCAACATTGAAATTTGACTTTGAAAGAGACTTCACAAATTTCGCATATTTCCACTTGTAGAATCACTGTGAGATATTTGAGCAATCTCTCCAATAAACTGGTTAGGGTAGAATCGTTACACCATCGAATCTAGTTACCTGTATGGTTTCTATCCTAGGGTTTCAAGCTCCAAGAAGCTTTCCAAAATCCACACAATAGAAAAGTATTCAAGCATACTAAAAATGAGCTTTGAAAAGCACCTTTCTATCTGTTGATGTGATTTTTGTGACCGCACTAATTAGCAGAATAAAGTATCCAATGGCTACTCCATTCTCTCTTGATCAAAGTATTCCGTATGCTAAGATTGCGAGAGAGATCATACGTTCAACTCCAAGGTTCCTTCAATGCAATGGAGTACACTTAGTTGGCTCGTTGTGATTTGCTATTTTCACGAGGGGACTTACACAATTGTTCACAAGTACTTTGCAGCAAACAACAAACTAAAGAGAAAGGGGACTTGCGATGCGGATGATTTCGCGATGAGGTACGAGTTTCCTAATACTAATCGGAAATGTGCGGAATTTAAATGAGTGCAAGGTTTAGAAGGTCTAAGTTCTATCCTAAAGCAGGATGTGGGATTAACTTCAACAGGCTTCAACCAAACTTTCCTTCGTCTCGCATTGGACAGCCTCTACAAAGTCAGTGCAATCTTCAAGGGGATAGCAAGGAATGTTCAAATCACAATTCAACATAAGGACACCATCACAACGACGCATGCCAAAACGGGAATCATAACCGAAGTTAAGCTTAAAAAGTATTCTAGTTGACCACACAAGACAAACTTACCATTAGCAAGCTCGCTAGTGGTATGGATTAAACAAAGCTACTTTGATCAAACACCACAATCCACAACTAACTACTTGCATGAAATGAAATTACTCTACTTTAAGTTCTACTTGGATAAGAAGGATGAAGAAATATTGCTAGCTGCTCATAACAAAAGACAAAATCATCATCAATGGAAACTCTTTTTATTATGATAGTTTTTGCAACAACTTCTTACAAAGTTCTCAAGGAAAAAACTTTCCTTCTTCAAACTATGCTAAGCTAAGCTGTCTCTCTATGCTCTATCTTTTATGATCTAGTCTCTAATTCTAATGAAGTACAAATGAGGTGGAATGCCCCTTTTATAGCTGGCCAAGTCTAATGGATGGCTCAGATTACAATCAGATGAATGGCCCAGATCGTGCCATCTCAGCCCTAAACCTAAAAACTGCTAGAACGAGGAGTGGTACAATAAATGAGCCCAAAGATTCCCACTCACTCCCAAAATAGCAAAGGCAATTAATGCCCATCATCATCTTCTAGAAGATCATCATTCGGAAGGGCGTTTCCTTTCTCCTTCTCCTTGGCTGCAAATTCAATGACCTTGGCCAGCACAGCATCAACCTCCTGAACATAAATGGGCGGGATATGATCAAGTTGAAACTCAAGTACTGTTACCATCTACCCATGCCGAGTGCAAGATCTCCTCCAAGCGGTCAAGGCATCCTGAGTACCCTGAATCAAGCTGAAAAAGCTTGACATGTTTTCAAAATCATCTTGAACAAATGACTCCACCTTCGAAAAGAAAAGCCCCAATCTATTCTTCAAACCATCCACAACTACCTCTTGAGAAGTCAGTCTGCTAGCAAAGATGGCCTCAAGGGTGTTCAGAACTCCATCAAGTATATTCGCCATAGCTTTTCTGACTCTAGCCGAATTTGTTCGTGCTGCATCAAAGAAACCACGGCCTGTGACCACTGAAGAATACCAGCCGCTGAAGTCATATCTGTCACCCTCTTGTATTACGCCTCCCTCAACCAAAGCCTGTAAGGGAGTATGCATCAAAGCTTCCAGATGCTAAACAACCTTATTCTGATAGATATGAGCCTAATCCCAAGCATGATCAACTTCATCCATTCACACCATAATGCCAGAAGCCTGCTGATAGGAATGAGCAAGGTCTTCCATAAACTTTTTTGTCTCAGCACGAATACTAGCAACCCATTTATCAGCCTCTTGTGCCATCCTCGTCAAGCCCTCCAAGCCATTGACTGATTCTCTGGGAAACTTAGATGGGAGCTCAATTGCCAAATTCTCTTGCCCACAAGGACGGGACAAGTGCTGCACATAACCAATCAATGTCTTGTGTTCCTTCTTCAATCTTTTATATTTACCCTTAGTCCAAAGTAGCCTGTCCTTGAGTGTCTGATAGGAGTTATCACATTCTTCAATGATCTGCGCTCTAGTGGGATGACCCAAATCCATGGTGGTGATCACATAATTCTCTGGAACAACCTCATCTCGATCACATTCAATTTTTGGTATGGCCACATGAAGGGTGCGAGAGCCATCTTCATATGTTGAAATCTTTGAAAAATTCCTAGCTCTCTTCTTTGTTGGAGGTGCACTAATCCTACTCAAGAATTCTTCCATCTCAACTGCTGGATCAGTTTCTTCAACGAGGCTCCTCCTCATCTTGTCTCTGAGCCAATCTGGTACTACCTACTGCAAGTCTGAAATAATAAATGGTTGTTCATTCCTTGCTTCTTCTTCACGAACCTCTTCTCTAACTTCATCCTAATGAGGCTCATCAACTTCTACAGGCTGAGTATCTCCTGAACCTTGGGCCTCCTGCCCTATAGCAGTGTCATCCTCTAATGTTGCCTCAATCTCACGCTGGAAGCAAGTATCCGTGGCCCTTTCTTCCTCTATCTCCTGCTAGTTATCTCTCATAGGTGTGTTGACACTCTGGTCAACAGACTCCCTTCATGGTGGCTATTTTTCCTCATGTAATTCCTGTTCCTTATTCAACATATTTCTCTGATTAGCAAACAATGAAACCTCTTGTATGCTTGGAGAATGAGTCCCCAATGGCGTATGTGAGGCTTCCTCAACTCTCTGAGGCTTTGGCTAGACTGGCTCTTTCCTTCGTGACTTTGGAGCTTAAGCAACTTGTTTCTTCTTTGTAACAGTTGGCGACCTATGATCTCCCATCAAGTTATAAGTAAGAGGAATTGACCTGCTCTTAAGCCTATTCACATGCCTCTCAACCCATCCTCTTGTGAATGTCAGGACTGGTATGCAAAGTGTATCCAAATCCGCAATTTCTGGGTCTGACCAATCTGGAAGTGGGAGTGGTGTATCCCTCACTGTCTCATAATCTGGGTGAAGAATGTTCATATCTTCATCCACCTAGTCCGACACTGGAACAATCTTGCACTCCCTAATCATGCTCAAAGGTAATCTTGAAAACATCCTTCTTCTTACCTCAGTCTCATCCAACGCACTAGCCCAAAAGTCTTCAATATTTTCCTTATGTCTGAACTCCTCTGACAGTATCCATCTGATATTTTTGTGAGGATCATAGTACTGTCTGCTGGTGTAGTAAGAGAGGTGGAAAAAATGAAGCTCATTTTCAGCTTCCTTGGTTGCCTGCAGTGAAGGACAAACTTCATCTGAATTTCCCATGATGATTGGGA
Source organism: Sequoia sempervirens (assembly GCA_007258455.2). Taxonomy (NCBI): domain Eukaryota; kingdom Viridiplantae; phylum Streptophyta; class Pinopsida; order Cupressales; family Cupressaceae; genus Sequoia; species Sequoia sempervirens. Next base: position 7,660 of record VDFB02273730.1, on the reverse strand, counting down.
AGTCAAGTCCTCCTTTCTTCTTTTTCTTCTGAATTTTATTGTAGGCAATGAGTTGCCTAGATATTTCTAACATCAAAATCCTGTTCGTAGGGTATCTGGGCAACCTGTAAGGATATGAAGAGAACCCTTGCAGCCTGATGTAAGTGAATTTCGGAAATTGGATAAACCAACATCCGTACCTCTCTATCAACTTCTGAGCCTCCTTTGATATTCTGTGATGAGTTCTTTGCTGAAGTGACCTTGTTATGTGCCTAGTGAAGGAATCATTGACCCTCTTGTAGTGAGACGTGCTCATCAAGTGCAGCTGCGGACAGGCCTCATGAATCTTGAACTGCTGAGAGCCACACCCAATATGTTCCTTATATGATATCCCTTTGTATTTTGTCATCCAGGCCAACATGTAAATGACATATGAGCCCATATAAAATGTTTTCGTTCTCCTCAAACTTCTGAATTGTTCATGCAAATTATCTGAAATATACCGAGCCAATTTTTTTCAATTTTTTGCAATGTGATTACAAACAACATACACCCGTTAGGGTTAGCAAATAACTAAACAATGCAAAATTCAACTCTAACCAAGAATGTACACCAGGATCCCGACATGGGCAAGGTGTTAGCATGTGGTCAGAGGATCTCAATGCAATACATGAACTGAAAATAACCCTAACCAAGAATGCGCCAGATGACAGCGAGCATATGGTCAAAGGATCCCTATCTATTGCAATACTGAAAGCAACTCGACACCAAGTATGTGCTACTCAATCCAGGATGGAGATGAGGCGACCATATGGCGGAGACATAAGATATTACAATGCAATTCAAGTAAACAGGCGGCAATCCAACCTCTTCCACTTATTCAGTGGGCAATTACAAAGCATGAAAAAGCAGAATAAGAAAGTTGCTGATAGTACTACTGTCCAGCTTACAATATGATATAGAACGCCTGCAAGATCAAGGATCAGAGCTCCACAAAGTGCTGCAATAGTAAATATGTCATCCACTATATCAATTATGAATTCCTAACACCCACCCTTCACTCATACACAAATTTCTCAAGTCTGATATGACAGACCAGCAACATAAATATCAAACCAACACTCAAATTCCTCATTGAAATGCTCTTATCTCACTCAATACCCGCCCAAATGAAGTGAAATCAAATGCAAGAGACCCTAAGCAGTATGGCGACCAAGATGAGATACCACAAACACCACAAATAACCCTTAATTATTTCTTGCAAAAATCCCAAGGCAGCAAGGATGGTACGGCCCAGCAAGAGGGGCGATTTTACTAAATAAAATCCAATTCTTACTTAAAAATTCTATAACTTAACAGAGAGGGTCTTCCCACCTAGACAAGTTGAAATATGCAGTACCCAGAATGATATCTTTTTGTATTTTTGATATATGAATGAAAACTACAATCAGCTATGCTATCAGCAACTCCAGAAAATAACATGAAATGCAAATAACTAATCTCCAAATGAAAGAACAACACTACAATGCAAACCTCACTACAAGATCACTCAAAATCCAGCAAACCTCTCCACTAGGTGCTATCTCACAAGCACGAAGTTGAGCCAAGCTAGGAGGCATTCATTCCTCGAAGCAATCCAACACCATTTTGGCAGCATAACATTACTCAAGATATCAGATGATGCAAATGAAGACCAAGACCTCCTTTTATAACTTTGTGAAGACTCTCCAGAAGCTTCTAGAAACCCTGCTTTTCAAATTTGAAATAACTCCTTTTCCCTCCAAAGATGACGTCCTTTTTTTCTTGATGTAATTTTGACTTTAATTTAAAATAATCTTTTCCAAAAGATGGGCGTCCCTTTTCAAGCAAATGTTTTTGAACCTTTAGGAAATATAGAAATATCTTCATGAGGCGCCACCCCTCAAAGTCCCCCTTTTAAGAACAACTTAAAGTTGTTTCACTAGACCAAGGGGTCACAATATTAAAATATAACTTTAAAATATAACATTTTAAATCAACTAGACAAATCTCACCAAAAATGCTTCCCAAGGTCCAGGTTGATCAAACCAACTGTACTGTCTAAAGATGAGAGCCAACCGTGCCGAAGCCAACAGGACCACTGTAAATTCATGAAAGTGCTCAGAATGCCAAGAAAACACATCACCGCGAAGCTCACGAAAAACCCAGAAGGAATCTGCAATTCAATCACCAATCCGCGAGCAATAGAAACCTCCAACCATGAAACCCTAATTTTACTCCCGAGTAGCCTATGGGTCTCTAGAATAGGCCAACGGTCAACAAAAAAGATCATGTTCGAGAAGGGGACATTACATTATCACTGCTCATCACTGCCCAACCAATATGCTCCTTGCCTTCCAGCACAAGGTTGATGTAGTAAAACATCCAAGGCTCAAAGATGAAAGCCTGAGGACACCCTCCAACCTTGCTGAGCATCATAATCAAATCACAATATTCCTGCTTTAAATCCTCTAAAATTATCTACTTTGGCAGCTTCGTATGAGTTGGCTTGGGCTTGTTCATCCAATGAGAGTTTATCATGTCAGCACATCTTTCAAATGTAGAAGTGTACATCCGCTCAACTTGTTCTCGTCTTGTAAATCATCTTCTCATGTGTGGGAATTCCAAATGCTTCGCCAATGGCTCTTGGCGTGAGGTTGGCGAACAACTTGCCATCCGATGAAGTGATAGTCCTTCGCTCTGGGTTGTAACAGTTAGCACACTTCATGATCAACTCTGGACACTGAATTGTTGGTGGGAAACCAGTAGCTACATAAAGTCCACTTTTGACTATGTTGTGCTAAGTGACCGATGGACAATGCCTTCCAATCCCCATCATTCGGCTTCTGAAAGCTTCCAAATTGAAAGAGCCCAAATTTGTGTCACTTAACTTGCCCAGCTTTGAAGAGAACTTTGACTTCGACAGGAACGACTTGCTTAGCTTCTTGATCACAGCTTGTCTCGACGCATTTTCCTTGCTGGATTTAGCATTGTTTTCCTTGCCAACCGCTCTTCTATCCACTTTAGCCATTCTGCAAAAACGAAAGATAGTCATTAGAAATTTAACTTAGAAAAATAAAATCACATCAAGGCTGCCAGGAGATAGAATGAAGTGAGAAGTCTCGGTACTGAAGTTCAACTTTAAACCTCAACAATTTCAGCTAAGTCAATTTCCCTTAACACTTAGAACTTTTCTTGCAGCAACACAACTTCCAGCACTTAGAAGAAATTAGACCCAAGCTTACTTCAGCAACTTCTCAACTTCGAATTGATCCTTCCTCAGAGCCCAACTTTGAATTTCTTCACCCTCTAAGTTTCAGCTTGCACTCAGTAACTGATGAAGAAAATAAAAATTATCCCAACTCTTAGAGCCAAGTCGAATTTCTAGAAGAGGCTAATTCTGGCTGAGCCATTAAATTTCCACTCCTCAGCTGCAGGAATTCAAATTTCCCTCCTCTGGCAGTTGCAACACTTGTCATCTGGCATCTGGAATATTTGACCTTCTAGAATTTCAAAGATTCATCTTCATGGCATAGGCATACTTCTCTTCTCTAGCATTTTTAAATCATCTTTGAAAATATTAAATTCAACTGCACCCCCTTTAAGAAATTCGTTCAACTGATCAAGGCATTCATTTTGCTATTTTACCCAACACTGGCCTGGGAGAATTATTTTAAAATTATCTAGGCATCTGGCTTCAATTTCACAAGTCAAGGCGTTTTATTTTCAAAGATAAGATTTCTTTTTCAGGGAAAAAAATTTAAATTTTTACTTAGGAAATTCCATCAAGCAGGCGCTTAGGCAAAATCTTCATCCTAAAATCTTTGGTGAGGTGTGAAAAGTTTTAAAATCATCTCCTTGTCAAAGATATCCAGTACCCAAAAGAAAATTCCCCTTAGAAAATGCAGAGTTCATGTGTCTACAAATGAAGGGGTTCATTTGATTTTTTGAATTTTGTACCTTAGAAAAATATTTTCACCAAAGTTTATTCTTTACTCCCTTCTTCCCTTGGGCATAGTTCTTCTTCTGCCTTGCCTTAGGAAATTTTATCTGCCTGATGAAGCTGAGGCGCATTCTTGGGGTGGTCAAGGAATTTCCATGCCTTAAAAAAAATTTATCACCTTTCCTAGGAGGGTGCATTTACAAGGGTCCACAGGAATTTTCTTGCCTTAGAAAAATATTTAAGCATCAATCTTCTTCATGGCGCATATCAAGTGTGGAGGAGGAAAAAAAAAAATTACACTTAGAAATTTTTCTCCATCTCTTCTCAAGGTGGGCGCATTTCACTAGGTGAGGGGGAATTTTCCCACACTTAGCAACACTTCTCAAGGTGGGCGCATTTCACTAGGTGAGGGGGAATTTTCCCACACTTAGCAACATTTCTCCATGGCCTAGCAAGTTGGGTGCATTTCACTAGGGGAGGAGGAATTTACAACACTTAGAAAAAATTTCTCCTAGCCAACTTCCACCTTGGGCGCATTCTAGACCTCAAGCTTCCTCTTCACCGCGCCTTAGCACAATTCCCTTAGCCTCCTTGGAGATGGGCACATTTAGGGGGTCCAACAGGAATTTTTCCACACTTAGCATATTTTCAACTTACCCAACTCCACCTTGGGCACATATTAGGGGTGGAGGAGGAAAATTTTATACTTAGAAACTTTTTCTCACCTTGCCTCATAATGGGCGCATTTGACTAGTGGAGGAGGAATTTTATCTGCCTTAGCCATTTTTCTCACCATCACCTTCCCAACACCTTGGGCGTATTTCACTTGGGGAGGTGGAATTTTCTTAGACTTAGACATTTTCAGGCTTCCTCCTTGATGATGGCACATTTGGAGGCTAGAGGAGGAATTTCTCATGACTTAGAAAATTTTCCTTAGCCATTTTGCTCGCCCTTGTTTACTATTTTTAGTAAGCCTCTGGTTTTCATACTTTTGTAGCTTGGATGGATTTAAAATTTACACCATAGGATCCTCATGATCTAATTGACCCGTTCACATTGCCATCTTGTGTCGACCTGCTATTTATAGCTTGTTTCTGGAGGTGACCTACTATTTATAGTAACTACTTGATTTCAGGGCTTATGCAACTTTGCTTGACATGAAATTTGTTTCATGGGGTCCTCGTGGGTTGACTGACTTGTTCACACTGGTGCGTTGCACTGCCCTGCTATTTATAGCTTGCTTGAGAAGTGCCTTACTATAAATAGTAAGTGCTCAGATTGCTTTCAAATTTTACCAGTGGACTCCTTGAAAGATACTGATTGTAATGGGATACATCAATTTTCAGAGATTTTGGCGTTTTGCCTCTCATTTTGGGTCCCAAAGCTAGAAACCCTAATCTAACTCGCATGTTGCTCAAATGATATCCATTTGACCCTGCTCCTGTTGCATGTCGCTCTGCTTGTGAAACTAAAGTGTCGGGCAGCTGCCGGAGTGGTCCTGCTAAAAATAGTAAGTGTCTGAAAAATTGACCAATCAGCTGTCGGATGAATTTGCATGTTACCCAGCCCGAGAGATCTCACAAAACCCAGAAAAACCCAACAAACTGGACTGCATGCGGGCACTTGCTAAAAATAGTAAGTTCCTGAAAAGTGATCAACTCTGCTTGCATGCTACCTTGTTGCGTAGCTCTTGAAAAACCCATGAAGAATATGTTGACATGCGTTGAAAACTCCAACATGCAAACCCTAAAAATAGCCTCCGAAGTCAAGACTGCTGAAATTTATCATCTCATCTTGCATGTTATACCATTGCAAAGGTATCGAAAAACCTAGAAAAGTTCTTCAGACATGCATTGAAAAAGCACACATGCAAACCCTAAAATTAGCTTTTGAAGCCTAAACCGCCAAAAATAGCAAGTTGTCCATTTCAACCCAAAATTTGCAGGCAAATAGCTTAAGGTGCTCTGGATGCCATGTCAAGCTCAAACATCAATTTGCTTACTCGAATCAACCTGAAACTGGCAAAACCCTAATTCTACAAACTTAGCCAAAATTTCAATTCAGACGGGCACATCCCCGGAAAGGCATACAAAAAGGAGAGAGATAGCAAGAAAACCAAAGCCAAAAGATGGGCACGGAGAAAAAAAATAGGGGGTCCCCATTTTGAATGGGTTGATGTGTGAAAAGGTCACAACACTATCCATCCCCAAAAATGACTTAAAATTCTTGCTTTTTGATATTTTAATTTAACTTGGGAATAAAGTGACTTTATTAACCTTCAATAAATATTCCACTAAAGTCACTTTACGAACTTTATTAATTTAATTAAATAACATTACCCTTAAAATATGTTGGGACGAATAATATTAAATAATTAAATTAAAATATTCCCTTATCTCTTACATTAGCCCACGGGAATAAAATAGTCTAATTAATCACTCCTTAGGCATCGGAAGGGGACATTACAGTCTTCCCTTCCTGAAGTTGTTAAATAAGCGGATGATTTCTTTCTTGTATTGTTTATGCATCCTACTGAATAAGTGGTTTGGTTGGCTTTCCACCTGATGCTTCTTTCCAACAAGTTGTAAATCAATAAATTGTAGTCCTAACAACGTATGCTTTTACCTTGCCCAATCCAGGATCTGGGTAATCAAAAAGTGGAAAGGAAATTGTTATGCTTTCATTTATTTTGAGGCTAACATATTTTCAAAAAAAAATTGAGTGTGGTTATTACAATTCTTTTCCCACATAAGACTCTGCAAACCCTGAAAGAATTGTTCTTTTGAAAACTTGAAAGTTGGAAAAAGGTGCCTTCATTTTCTTTTTCTTCTGCAGACTCTTCTGGTGCTTCTTCTTCTTCATTTTTCTGCCACTAAAAAAAAACCCCAAAGATCTTTTCTTCCAAAGACGTCTAGGGTGCTACAAGAAGGGAGGATGTCCCAGCTTTCCAAATCAAACTCCCCAAAGTTGTATTTAAATTTCTTCTTCTTTTCTTCATGTCCAGTGCATCCTAGCCTTGGCATATTAAAGCAAATCGTAAGAGGTCGATTTCCTCACATAAGCAATGCAGGATAAAGAAAGATATGATTTTTATTAACACTTTAATGCCACTTAAAAAAGGCCCATGTCATTCATGAGACGTCCAACCTAGGAGATCCCACTTTTTAAAAGCACTTTATATTTATAAAGTGACCTTACTTGTGCCTTTTAATTTAATATTCACTTTATAAATAATTTATAAATTTCAGGCATTAAAATGCAATACAAATCGAGCTCGGAATTGCACGAGTAATAGCTCATTGGAAAGAGCTCAGAAAAATGCTACAAGTCCCATCACTGGAATTTCGAAATCACTGAGCCTCTGTTGACTTACTATAAATAGTAAGTCCCACCATAACTTCATCAAATGAACTCCGTGTTGATGTGTTTTTCGTGACCGCACCAACGCAAAATAAAGTCACCAACGGCTTCCCTACTCTCTCTTGATCAAAGTATTCTGCATGCTAAGATTGCAAGAAAGTTCATGCGTTCAACTCCAAGGTTCTTTCAGTGCGAATAGGCTCAGTTTGGCTCGATGTGATTTGCTGGTATTTCAAGGGGACTTACGGAATTGTTCGGCAGCGGAGAAAGGAATTCAAATGCTCGAAAGATTTGTCTATGAAGCACGGGTTTCCTAAACTAACCAGAAAGTACTGAATTGAAATGGGGTAAGGTTAGGAA
>VDFB02273729.1:0-40372 GCA_007258455.2 Sequoia sempervirens | reverse complement strand
AGTTCTCATAAGTTGCAATATTTTGGATATTATTCATTCTAATGTCATTGGTTCTATTGATATTCCTTTAATTTTAGACTCCACATGTTACGTTGATGACTATAGTAGGACATGACTTTATTTATTAAAGAGTAGACTAAAGGATACAATCAATTAAAATAATTTAAAGGAATGATTGAGTTGTAATATAGAAAATTAAATAAATTCTTAAGTACTAACAATGTTGATAATTTTTTCTCTAATAATCTTTGGTAAATTCTATAAAGATACAAAATATCAAGAGAAAAGACAATTGTATATTCTCCATCACATAATAAAAAATGCAAAAGGAAGCAATAGGGCATTCATGGAAAATGGTAGAAGTAAATGAATTTGGCTTGCAATTTTTTTTGGGGGCTAACATTGCAATCACTACCTACTACTTAATCAACAAGTCTATTGCATTAGCTCTTGTGGATAAAACACCTACGAAGATGTGGTTAGGTCACATGTTTTCATGGAAAAATATAGTTTTTTTATTGTGAGTCCTATTCATGTGTCAAGGGAGAAGAAAATAAATTTGGAGGAGGTTGTTAAATATCTTCATCAATTAAAGTTGTGGTATGAAAGAATACAATATTTAGAATTATTTTGCATCAAAGGCAATATATAGAAGTGTGATTTTCAGATAAACTAAACCTTCTTCCATTATCCTATATCTTCAAGGCAAAAAAAGAAATATGTGATTAAGCTTCCTTGAGAAAGTTGAATCAAGCCCCTTACATAGACAAGAATTTGATAGGATCTCATCTAGCTTTAAATCTTCATAATAAAAGGAAGAGACTCAAACTCAACTTGTTCAAAGGTTTATATAGCATAAATAACCACTAGAAAGGTATTCACCTAATGATTCTAAATTTGTATTTGTTAGAGTAAAATACCCTTTCATCCTAGCACTTAAGCTTACTTAAGTCATGTGCTTTTTAGTGTCTCAAGTTTTTATAAGAGGACACATGTCATGATCTCCTATCATTCTCACCTAGGATTTCTCTAGGGTTACTTTTTTTATAAGGATTCATTGTCATTATTCACTCATATAATTATGAGGTTTGCACATTAATGATGATTAATTTTTGTGGATGAATTATTTTTTGGCGTCCATAGTCTTGCTTCTCTTTTTGTGTGTTGGATGTTTGATTGCAAGTGATCCTTAGGAGTTGGGGGATTGAGTGATCAACTCTAACATGGTAACATAGCTCCAAGTTAGTATCTTTTTCTTTATTTTTTGAGAGGTCTAGACTTTGATAACTTTTGGTGCATTGTGGACTCAAATGAAGCTCATCATTACATCTGGAAGGCCTAAAAACCTTAATATTGATTATCATTTAATCAAAATTGAAGGTCCAAACGTTTTGAGGTATTTTTGGTTGGGCATAAATTTTGAGGGTTGATAATTCCATACAATGTACAAATCCTTACGATCATACAAAATTTGTATGTTGTATGACATACTATGGATTTGTATAGGAAAGTCTTGGGCCCCTATATATTTTTTCCCTTTTTTGGGTTTCACATTGTGCATTTTTTGATGTATTTATAATGGTTGGTTCTCTTATTATGATATATGTTTATTTTCTAGATCCTTATGATTTGTCTAATTAATTCTTTTCCTTCCCAAGGAGTGGCATTTTCATTTGGAACAATCAAGTAGTGGTACCTATTTTTTGTTTGGGTGGGAAGTGTTTTGTCACCACCAATAGAGATTTTTTTCTCAATCAATGATTATAGGTTTCTTTTGCATTTTTATTCTTATCACTTCCACCAACATTGCGACCCCCTTCCCAATTATGCATACTAACATTGATAAGCCCTATGAAATGTGATGGAAAGCATCTTGTATTCTCGATCATAATTTTTTCCCAACATTCATTAAACTTCTCCTACGCATAGTCCTAGTACATTCTTCCAAGCCCCTTGTAAATTATTTGCAGCCATTAGTTATTTCTAGTAATTTTTTCTTTAAGTGTTTTTATGCTTGTGTTATTGAACTTCACACAAGGGATTCTATTTCCTAGGCTACTTTTTATAATTGGTATTAATTTACCCTACCAAAATACTCATGAACTTTGTTGGAATTGTCTTTCTGAAGGGAGTCACTTTACTTAATGTGGGAATTTTATTTTGTTGGCCATCTGTGATTTGAGGCTTATTCTCATGTTGGTTATATACTCCCTTCTAATAATGTTTTAATTACTATGCCACCAACCTTCATCTCACTCAATGACATCTGAAACTCTTGCTAACATTTTCATCAACTAGCCATAGCTTCTTTTTGGAATTTTGACATTTTTCTTGTAGGCATATTTTGTCTAACAAACCTTGGGATATTTCAAGTACAAAAAGAATATTATGTTGTGATAATTTTTTTTAGATGTTTTATGTTTTTTTACTTGCTAAGAAATATTTTTTTGAGGCAGAAGAATATTTTATTGACATGAAAGGAATATTTTGAGCTTAATAGCATATTATATCTACTAATGTTAGCATTATGTGAACAATATGAACTACCGATTCAACTTGCCCCTAATTATAGTTTTTCTTTAAAGGAGATATTTTTTACTTTTTTGTATAACTTGGGCATATTGTGTTGAATTTTGACGAACATTATATCATTGGAAAACTAATTTTGATCACTTTCTAATGGTGTAGATGTTATTTCTTAATTTTTTTCTCACACCTTTTATCACTTGTCAAAGTCAAATGTTCTTCTTAGCTCTTGAGCTCTTACCTTTTGACTAGTCCTTCATTTTATGTTATTTTTTGGCATTGGAGATATTTCTTAGGGATCATCATATCTATTGATGCAATTTTTATAGATTTCTCTCTAGGTACATTTTATTTAGCTTTTGTCTCACATTCTAGTTCATTACTTTGACGTTTTGGTTCTTAGAATTTTTGTTTATGTAAGATGAATTATTTTGAGTTGTTTTACATGTATTTGCAACATTAAGTCCATTTTAATCATTGTGGCATGTTTTGAATGCACTTTCTGTTTGTACATTCCTTGAGATAAAGTGCCATTGTTGTACATGATTTTTTGAGATTTTGTAAAGTATATTGAGAAATATTTTGTACTTGTATTGTATTATAAAGTACTATAAAGGGGTGTGTAGTTCTCTAGTTTTTTCCATCATAATTTTTTAAAGTGAGTGTCCATTCTTGACAACTTTGAATCTTAGTGATTCTTGTCTCATGCCTTTATACCTTGATTTGAAGACCCTTTTTTCATTGTAATAGAAATTATACCCAAATTTCATGGTACCTTTTGGATGTTTGGAACATTGTTTTGAAAATTTCTTTTATTTCCCAACTTGTTCATTGGTCTATAAATTGGAATTTAAGTAATTTCATATGAGATAACGATAACTACAAAGCTGCTATTAGAATGCTACAAAAATTCTTTCATGTTTATTGCTAGTGAAATTATCCCATAAAGACGCATTACAAGTGCATTACAATCATTTAAATATTTCATAATACACCATCCATGTTTTATAGTGTGGGTTTTTGATTCTAAAATAGTTTTCCCTATGTAACTCACTATGTTATGGTATAAATATTTATCTACTTAAGATTATATTTCTTTATTTTTTATAAAATGTTTGAATTATATTGTAAATTTTTTTATACATCACACCTTTCAAGATTAGAGTAGGAAGTTGTTTGAACCGCATATCTTGATTCCTCACACAACTTTAAATTTAAAATTTTTCATGTATTCTATATATTTTTTTAACTATGATAATATATGTAGTTTAATTTTTATCTTCACTTTCTATAAAATGGTAGTTATTATCTCTATTACTATTTCTAATGAATTCTTTTAGTTTAGAAATAGTTGGATTTGATTTTTTAACATAGGTGTCAACTTTATGTGAATGAGTGGTTTAGGGTATCTAAGAATAAGATCTATGTGACAAGACACAATCAAATGATAAATTTTATGTGATGTGGGGGAATCTAGGTATATTTTAGTTGATTATTTTGTATTGAAAATTATTAATATTTCTATTAATTCTTGTGAACAAACCTATAATACCTTTTATTTGAAATAGTAGATTGGTATATAAAAATATTATCATTGTGCTACAATAAGAATTATATTATTTATTCAATATCAAGTTACAATTATGAAACATTTGATTTAATAATATGGTTCACAAAGTTTAATACTTCTTAAGATTGGATAAAAAACATTTACAATGCAATTTTATAAAATATATATTTTAAAAAAAATCTACCATCATTAACCAAACATATATAGTGGAAAGTAGAAAAGAAAAAAAAATTCAATAAGCATCAACTTGATGCTTAGATAATGAGTAAATGAGCCTCCTCACATATTTTTATTTGATTATTAGGTAAAGGAAAAGAGATTAAATAATTTAGAAAATAAAATGTCAACATCAAGAACAAAAAGGTTTTTTTTAGAATAAAACCATTTGCATATAATGTAGGGGACTCTCTATTTAATTGACAGACATCAATTCAATTACATGATAGAGACAAATTACATCTTAGATTGTTTGATATAGATGGGATATAAGTAATAGATTCATATAAGTATGATTTGGATCTTTGAACACTTTATGAATCACACATAATATATGATATCAAAACATGTATATGAAAAATGCAACCCGGCGTAATGCCTATTGCAAGTCATGAAGAGAATGGGCTATGAGAAGACACATTTTCCATTTGGTAGCTATCCAAATGGTTGGGAATGCAAATATGTATTTAAAAGAAAAATAGAAAGAAATCTCTTTACAAAACTAAGCAACAAATGTGTACATAAGGAAAAAATAAATCTATAAACTTGATAGAAAGTACATTGAATTTATCAATAAAATATTTTGAAAAAGGAAAAGAAAAATCAAGACATGCCTAGATATACATATGCAACTTGTCAACAATTATCATTCCTAACTATTATGTTGTATTATTACTACTTACGCGCATTTCTACTGGCTCTTCTCAATAAATATCTCCATCTAAATATTTGCTATCCAACTCCACCAACTTCCATATTACTTAAAAAAAAGACTTGGATATAATGTAGTTCTATGTCATTTAAACAACCACACTAATTCTATATTAGCCTATGAATCTAAGCATTTATGCTACCATAATACTTGATAAGGATCTATAAGTTCATATCAAACTCTGATATAATACTATGATTTTATATCACTCTTATTAAGATCTATGAACTCATATCAAACTCTTTGTTTATTAATTTAAGTTTGATTTAAGTTTACAACTTGAAATATTGATTTATTATTTAAAAAATAAAAACAATTACATTTCTATTAAAGACTTCATACATCTAATAATAACTTATTGAAATCACAACAATAATTTCTATAAAAAAATTTAATTATATAAAAAATAATTCAATTTCACGATCTTCATCTGAATTCAATACAAACCAACTAAACATCTAGAACAATTAGACGCAATAATGACTTAAAAAAAATGAAAAATATACTCCTTTTTGTGAAACATGAATTAAAGAACTTAAGAAGTCGTGTATTGTCGTTAAGGTTCTGTTTTTCCCCGTCCTCTCTCGTATCACCGACTTTAATGCCGACACATCGCGATAAACAGTTGAGCATCTTTGCGCAGATCTTCACCTGCTTTCATTCGATAAGCTTCTGCTGCGTTGTTTCAACACAAACCACCCGCTAGTTGTTCCCTACAGTTTAAAATATGTATGTATGTAATATTTAATGTCAAACCTGCTCCGCTGGCCGACTTTATGATAAGAACAAAATAAATCTTTGGAACTGGTTTGTCGCTGCATCTTATAATATTATTCACGGGAAATACGTAAGGAGATACGTAATTCAGCAATTTGGTCATATATAAGATTTAAGGCCTGTTTGTTGTGGACCATACCTTTATAAATATTTTAAAAACCGGAATGTTTAAATTGATACCTTTCAAACAAGCTGGATTCAATGAATTATCGGAACCAACTCCTGTTTGACAGAGTCGGCGAGATGCATCCGCTATAACTTGGATCCACCTGCATTGCTTCCCTGTTAATTTCACTCAGTAGCTATTAATTCTCCACGCACCCTCTACCTTATTCTTACTCCTCTCGCGGAGTAAGGAACGTGCTTCCCGCGTACCCGGCCTTGCTTGCTTTTCATTTTCTTACTTTCCATGGAATCTACTTCTACTACTAGTTTCCATTCAGAGATTGATACAAGGCTCTATATGATGCTCTCTATGTTACAGGTCTCAGGGTTTTCCTTGATTCCGAGGAGTTGGAATTGGGGCTTTTTTCCTGGAGCAATACAACAAGCAATGGGCTACCTTTGTCTTTGAAAGTACTTGGAGGCCAGCTTTATGATGAATCTCGAAACGATTGCTGGAACACTCTATTACATGAGATATCTAAAATATTACCCCATGATATCAGAAAAAGGTTGAGACTGAGCTATGATGTTTTAGAAGAGGAAGAAAAACAGATATTATTGGAAATAGCTGGTTTCTTCACTGGCAAAGACATCAGGACTGCAAATGCAGTATGGGAAGGATCAGGCTGGAATGGCATGTACCGTTGGGACAGACTTGTCAATAAGTGTTGTTGATCTCAATGGTCACAATTGCATAAGAATGAACGACCATCTAAGGGATTTAGGAAGGGAAATAACAAACACTCAGTCACCCTACCGTCTGTGGTCTCCAATTCAGATTACTACCATTCAGAAACGACCGGAGGTGAACTTAATACGTTATTTTCTATGCAGTTACTCATCATGGAATGCATTTTACTTTTTATTTTATGTTTTCCTCCCTCTATAAAATGTTCCTTGTGTTGAGAAGTGATGCTGATCATTCAGTTCTGTACCGCCATGCACCACCATACTGTATGAGTATCATGCGTAGCTTTACAGATTTAGAACAATCAATTCTTTATAGTTTGCATGAGTCTTTAGTTTTAATAGTTGTCTGTAAGTTCATGTTGACGGTGAGTTTGCACGAGTCTGTATTCTGCATGTAATATGCATGTAGAAAAAAACGATCAATATCACATATCAACATAAAATTTAAACTCACCTTTGTGGATTACTTTGATTTGATGGCCTCTGAACTGTAGCCGACCTGCTCTCTTGTTTGAATCAGATTACCAGACAGTTTCTTTTCACAGATCTCAAACAATACACAAATGACTTCAACCAAAAAAACTCAAAATACCTTTTTCCTTGTTGACTGCAACCATTCTGTTAAAAAAAACTTCGACCTTCAATCCTTTTTTAGTGGCTAGGCGACTCTAAGAACAGAGATCTCCTACTGCGATTGACTGCCGGCTTCTAAACCCTCAGATCTGCAACCTTTGCTTCAATGGCGTGGCAGCTTACCCTCTTTAATCAACAGTCGCCAAACAACAATTATCCTTCGCACATCACAATCCTCTGAATGACAGATCTCTGCAATCTCCCAACGACCTTTTCTCTTTGGCTGGCAATTCAACACTCACTTGTTGCGACTTCATTTGCTTGGATAGCGACTTTTAATTTCTACGCTCTTTTCCATTTTGATGAGTTCTTGTGGAATGTTGGGATCCTCTCCTTGTACAATTTACAGGTTGAAGAATCTTTCAGAAAAATCATGTTGGAATAGAGAGCGGAATGGACAATCTGAGAAACATTTACAAAGATTAATTACGGATGGATTGATGGATCCAGTTGGAAAAAATGAAAGTTTTAATTCTAAAGCTGAGATTAACAGAAAAGTATATACTTGATAAACTGTTTCATAAACTTATAATTTGCAGAGAATTGAATAGAAAGCTGAAACAGCAGACAGAAGATAATCGGCTGTATTATATTTCTGTTATTAAAAAACTGTCTAAAAGATATTACAAGATGACTCTATATAGAGAGTTTTAGAATACAGCGCTTAAACTAAAGAAAGTATAAAGCAAAACAAAGCTTTAAAAACAAAGCTTAAAACAAAACCTACAACAAACAACTTTAAAGCTGGAAAAGCTAAAACTAACACAATGAAGAAATACGCAGTATGAATTGCTTTTAAACGCTTCTTTAAAAACTGTTTTAAAACTAAAAAACTATTGACTTATTCATATCTTCAATCTCCCCCTAAATGATCAATAGGGGTGAGTCCCAACTGATTTCTCAAGGCCACAAAACTTGGTGTAGTAAGAGCCTTGGTAAAGATATCAGCAACTTGCTCAGATGTAGGACATAACTGCAACTCCACTTGTCCATCTTGAACCAAGTCACGGATGTAATGATGTCGGATCTCTATGTGTTTCGTTCTGGCATGAAACACAAGATTCTTTGTCATGTAAATAGTGCTATTATTATCACAATAAATGGTGGTTGGATGCTCCTGAATCAAATGTAGATCTGCCAATATCCTTCTCATCCATACCGCTTGAGAACTTGCTAATGATGTTGCCATGTATTCCGCTTCTGCTGAAGAAAGAGCCACCGTTGCTTGTTTTTTACTACTCCAAGAAACAACTCCAGAACCAAGTGAAAAAACATATCCAGATGTAGACTTTCTATCATCCACTGAACCAACCCAATCAGAATCTGTGTAACCAACTAACTCAAACTGTTTAGTGGGAGAATAAAGAATTCCAAAATTTTGTGTACCACTCACATACCTCAAAATTCTTTTAGCAACTCGCCAATGAGACTCATGTGGATCTTGCATGAACCGAGAGGTGAGGCTCATAGCATACATAATATCGGGTCTAGTGGTTGTGAGGTACATGAGACTACCAACCAAACTTCTATATAAAGTAGCATCAACCTTGGGACTAATATCCTCCTTAGTTAATTTCTCACCAATTTCTATGGGGGTTGCAAATGCTTTGCATGCCACCATTCTAAACTTCTTCAATAAATCAGCAACATACTTGGTTTGAGAAATATATATACCTTTTGATGTTTGTAGTACTTCCACACCAAGAAAATAGTGCATGAATCCCAGATCTAACATTTCAAATTCTTGTTTCATTTCTGCTTGAAACTTCTCTATGAGAGCTTTGTTGTTACCTGTATAAATAAGATCATCAACATAAAGGAAAACTATGAAAATATCATTACCAATACGTTGGACATACAAGGTTGGCTCTGAGTGGCTTCTGTTGAATCCCTTCTTCATGAAATAACTGTCAATTCTAGCATACCTGGCACGAGGAGCTTGCTTCAACCCATAAAGACCTTTCTTCAACTTGTAGACTAAGTGTTCTTTTCCTTGAACTTCATAACCCATAGGTTGTTCCACATAAACTTCCTCATCTATATTTAACCATTAAGGAATGCTGATTTCACATCCATTTGAAATATTGGCCACTTGTACTGTGCAGCTACAAACAATATAATCTTTACTGTATCAAGTCTAGCCACAGGAGAAAAATTTTCTGCATAATCCACTCCAGGAGTTTGTGCAAATCCTTTGGCAACTAATCTTGCCTTATGTCGTTCCACTGAACCATCAACATGATATTTGACTTTGTAGATCCATTTCACACCAATCACCTGTTTATCTTTGGGAAGTTGCACTAATTCTCAAGTATTATTCTTATGAATGGAATTCATCTCATCATTCATAGCATTAACCCATACTGGTTCTTTCACTGCTTCTTCATACACAGAGGGTTCAACTTGAATTGTACTAAATAAAGCAAAATTAACAACTGGAACTATATTTGCACTCCTCTGATAAATATCAACCAAACTTCGTACCTTTCTTGGAACTAATGGTGGAGGTGAATCACTATCTGAATTTGTGCTACTAGAAGAACTGGGTGAACTTGGAGGACTGGAACTTGAGCTTGAACTTCCACTTGAGCTTGTGGGGAGAGGAGGAATAGTATTATCTTCCATGTTTATGATTAGTGGTGGATTTTGCTGCACAACATCTTTCCACTGCCATACTCCCCCTTCATCAAAAATCACATCCCGACTAACAATCCATTGCTTTGTGTCAGGATTATAGAATCTATATCCCTTAGTTGCAGTAGAATATCCCACAAAGATACAAAGTTGGGATTTGGCATCCAACTTCTTCCGCTTTTGAACTGGAATGTGCACATATGCCAAACATCCAAAGACTCGAAGATGAGCCACTGAAGGCTTGTGACCACTCCAGGCTTCCTTTGGAGTGATGTTTTGAACAACTTTCGTGGGACTTCTATTCAAAATATATACTATAGTGGCAACTGCTTCTCCCCAAAAAGTATTTGGAAGATTTTTTGTCTGCAACATGCTTCGTGCCATTTCCATGATGGTACGGTTCTTTCTTTCAGCAATACCATTCTGCTGAGGTGTATATGCAACAGTAAGCTGTCTTTGTATCCCATTCTTGATACAAAAATCAGCAAACTCATTAGAGGTAAACTCTCCCCCTCTATCTGTTCTGAGTATCTTGACATGATACCCACTATGTTTTTCAGCCATAGCTTTAAAATTCTTGAAGCATGTAAAGGCTTTAGATTTCTGCTTAAGAAAATAAACCCAAGTGTGGCGTGAGTAATCATCAATGAAAGTCAAAAAATAAAGGTTCTTACCCAATGATTCCTCTTGCATGTCACCACAAATGTCAGCATGCACAAGCTCTAGAGGAGATTTTGCTCTCCAAGATTTATTCACCGGAAAACTATCTCGATGATGCTTGCCAAATGCACACCCTGAACAAACTTCTTCTTTTTCCTTGATTGGAGGAAGCCCTCTTACCATATTCTTTTTATTGAGAAAAGATAACCCTTGAAAATTTAGATGACCATACCGTTGATGCCATAACCACGAATCATCTAAAGTTGATTTGAATGCATGCAACTGACTAGAAACCAATGTGAGAGGAAACAATCTATTCTCTATCTTACAAGTCTTTGCTACAAGATGATGATTGTTAGATTTATCAAATATCTTGCAACAGTTATCTTCAAACACTACTTTATAATTTTTTCCTACGAGCTGCCCAATACTCAGAAGATTATGTTGTAACTGTGGCACAAACAAAGTATCATGAATATGAGTAGTTTCTCCTTGCTTAGTCTTGACTGCAAGGGTACCTTTTCCCATTACATCAACCTCTTTATAATCTCCAAATTTCACTTGACTTCGTATTGAATCATTTAACTTGACAAAGAGATCAGATTTACCTGTCATGTGATTGGAGCAGTCGCTGTCTAAGAGCCAGACATCCTCTTGGTGTTCTTTTGCCAAATTGCATGTGAAGAAGGTGGAATGTTTTGTATCTACAAAAGAATCTTCTGTATAATTGGCTCTTGACTTATTCAAGTTAGATTTCTTCTTTCTGCACTCAAATTCATAATGACCATACCTTTCACAATATCGACACTGGATACTCCTCCGATCTACAGAACTTTGTCCTCGTCCTCTATTATTTCCTCTTCCTCTTCCTATACCTCGTCCTCTATTATTAGAAGAAGATTCACCTTGATATTTAGTGGTGTGAGGAGACTTTTCTTCAAGTTTTACAGAAGATTGGAAAGCTTGCACCAAACTTTCTGTAGAACGTTGCATACGCTCTTCATGAGATTGCAAAGAACTTGTCAACTCTGCAACTTTGAAAGAAGTTAAATCTTTACTTTCTTCAATGGCTATCACCACTAGATCAAATTTAGGAGGAAGGGATCTTAGAATTTTTTCTACAATTGTTTGTTCAATTATTGTTTCCCCTTGAATCCTAAGCTGATTTACAACACCTTGAGCTCTAGTAATAAATTCATGAATAGACTCAGTTTCCTTCATCATTAAATTTGCAAATTCTCTTCAAAAATTTTGAAGTCTTACCAATTTGATTTTGTCTGTACCTTGATATGCAATTTGTAAAGCCTCCCATGCATCCTTTGATTTTGTCATACCAGTAATTCGCCCGGGGGAAAATTGAAACATCCAATGCAAATTGAATGGTAAAAAGAGCTTTGTTATCCTTCTTTCTGTCTTCTTTTAGCTGATTTCATTGTTGTTGTGTCAAGGCATTTAATGCAGTCTAATCTACAGGTTCTGGGTGTCCTCCTTCCACTAATTCCCAAAGTTCTTGGGATAATAGTAGGGTCTTCATTTTGATACTCCAATAATCATAGTTATCTCCAGAAAACAATGGAAGCTGAAATGGTAAACTGTTGCTATTGGCCATTTGGAGATAACTGCTTCTCTAGCCTTACTACCTGTACAATCAGAAAATTCTGCAACTTGGCTTTGATACCAAATGAGAGATTTAATTCTAAAGCTGAGATTAATAGAAAACTATATACTTGATAAACTGTTTCATAAAATTATAATTTGCAGAGAATTGAATAGAAAGCTGAAACAGTAGAAAGAAGATAATCGGCTGTATTATATTTCTATTATTAAAAAACTGTCTAAAAGATATTACAAGATGACTCTATATAGAGAGTTTTAGAATACAACGCTTAAACTAAAGAAAGTATAAAGCAAAACAAAGCTTGAAAAACAAAGCTTAAAAGAAAACCTACAACGAACAACTTTAAAGTTGGAAAAGCTAAAACTAACACAATGAAGAAATACGCAGTATGAACTGCTTTTAAACGCTGCTTTAAAAATTGTTTTAAAACTAAAAAACTATTGACTTATTCATATCTTCAAAAAAATTATAGATATGTTTAAAAGGTTGTATAAGTCTAAATGTTGGTGTTAGAATTGGCTATGCATGCCACCCAAGATCTATGGACCAAATAGAAAGTACAAGAAGAGAGAGAAAGATTATGACAAGAATAAACTGTATTCAATGTCATTAATATGATAATGATTATGATTATGATTACAAATGAGAGAGACCCCTTGGTTAAATAGCCAAGGTGAGAACATAGGAAGGCATAAGATTATGACAAGTGTCAGAATCTTATGACATGAGACATCTAGGAAGACTTATCACTCCACCAAAGATGGAGAGATAATCACATGATATGTCCACAAAAGGTGGAAATGATGAGGTGATGAGATGTCAAGTCCACCAAAAGTGGAGATTCTCCAACAACCTCCTATGTGGTCCCTAAGTAAACTTAACTAAGGTGTAATTATGACCTAGGACAAGGTACAAGATATTTAATTACACCAACACCCCCCCTTAAGTGCAACTTAGGGAGTAGTACAAATGAAAACAATGCAAGATAGGTCCCACTACTAGGCCATGTTAGGTACCCATGTACACACAATGCAAGCAATGCAATCTCTCACAAACGAGGAAAGGGAGAAAACCTCATGGGACAAAACTCCCCCTCAAAAGAGAGATGAAATACAAAATAGAAATGCTCTTAGTGAAGAATGAGAAGGTAAAAACCCCATGTGAGGAAAAAGACCCCCCCATAAGAGAGAAGTAGAAGAGAAGCAAGGCAGCCCCCCCTCAATGTTGAGTCTCCTGCAAGAATGGTAGAAGCTCGACATTGAATGCTGAAGATGATCCAATCTCGCCGAACAACGTTCCTCCCCTTAGGAAGAAACAAAACCAAGGATGTATGCAGGATATCAAGATGATGGATGATGTGTGATGTCTCTGAAGCATGCTCAAGTGTCTCTATGTCAATGCAGAAAGTTGAACAACTCCAATCAGGCGTTCTAGGCCACACTGCTGAAGAGGAAAACCCAACATCTAGTAGAGATGAATGTAGAGCACTATCCAAAGACAAGGATATCCCCTCTGAAGACAAAGAAACCTCCTCCAAGTGTTCTCCAAAAGAATCCACACTCACGCCAAACTGTGAAGAATGATCATGTAGAGAATGAACAAGAGGGTCAAGGTGTTCCCTCACAACAACTGAAGAAGGTTCATCTTCATCAAAGAGAAGATGTATGTCATCAATGGTGTCCGCCAAATCTGCAAGATGTGACTCCACAAACAAGTCTGAAATACCTGTTAGGAAGTCATCCAAAGTAACCATATCTGGAAGACTATGTATGTCCTGCTGCACTGAATCACTAGGAGCCAAAACTGTAGCAACACAAGCATCATCAAGTACAACAGTCGATAGAGGAGATGAAGTGCATGGCTCAAGGACTGGATCTGAAGTGAGTATGCCCAAGTTCAAGAAGCCAAATGTCTCCTCAGAATCATAGTTCATGTGATCAACAGTCGAAGGAACATCGTCATCATCAGAAGCAAACTGTGCAAAGGAATACAACCGAGATGAATGATCAACCACCCCAGTAGCAATAACATCTCTAGTCTCCAAGTCACGAATGATAACAGAATCAGGAGTGAACTCCACAGTTCTCCCATCTCCACCATGTGTAATTTGATAAATGGAAAGTAGATTGTTCGTCAAATGAGGAACACACAAGACATCCTGAAAAGTGTTCTCCCCAATGCTAATGGATCCCTTCCCTGTTACACTCATGTATGTGTTGTTTCCCATCAAGATAGGAGACATACTACAAGGCTGAAATGTAGAGAAGATAGTTTGCGAAGATGTCATATGATGTGACGCTCCTGAATCTAGAAGCCATCTCCCTGATCTTGGACTTGAATGAGCACAAAGAGCTTGTCCTTTATATCCTGATATATATGTTTGACTTTTGTCCTTTTTAGATTGTTTTGAAGTAGAAGGAGAAGAAGATTCAGACATTCTAGAAGGCAAATCAATGCGATTCTTTTTGAGAAGATTCTTCAACTCATCAATATCCTTCTTATAACAATAGTGTTCTTCATGTCCATCCTTCTTGCAATATGCACAAAAAGGTCTGTCCTTCTTAGATGTTTCTCCTTTTGATGATGAGGATTCTGATTCTTTATGTGGTTTGTTCTTTTTCTTCTTTTGCTTCTTATCAAGATTATCTGATTCTTTCTGTACCTTAGACTCATTTGCCACCAATGCTTGTGGTTTGGAAGACTTGATTAGACCCATGTTCATTAACTTAGCTTCCTCTTGGATTAGGAGATTTGCAAAGTCATCAAACTTAGGATCAACATATGATGCTCCCATAGAAAGTCGATGGGTATGAAAGCCAGAAACAAACACTGAATACTCAGGACCAAGCTTGGATAACACATTCAGAATCAATTGTAAATCCTCTTTTTCAATAGTGCATTCTTTCAATTGTGTTCTTAGTTGCTTGATTTTGGAGATGTAGTCTTGGATGTGGTCAAAACTTTTAGGATCAAGATTCATCAAATCATTCTCAATCTGATAGCCTCTAATCTTATCTGTTTTGCCATACAATTTCTCAAAAGTATCCCATACCTCTTTAGGTGTATTACATGATTCAATATGAAACTGCAAATCAAATGAGACTAATGAGCATATGCATCCAAGTGTTTTCTCACGATCAATTTCCCACATTGCCAATTCTTTAGCATCTGTAGGTTTTTGAATTTTGTCCTTTAGATGACCTATTAGACCTTTCATCATGAGATAGTTTGTTACTGATTTTCTCCATGTAGCATAATTATGTGGATTTAGGGGTTCAATTTGAGATCTCCCCATTGCAAGAACACAAATCAAGCAAAAGAATGCAAACAATCACTGCAAGATTACCCCCCCAAATCACTCAATCAAGAAACCCCCCAAGCAATATCTGATTTGGCACTTTATATTTAGTGCGTTTACAGTTGCTAGATGCCAAAAATAGCAAGCTAGACTTGATCTTAGTGCTTACAGATGCCAAAATAGGCCACAGTATCAAATACAATTTTTGGTACAAAATGAGATCAATCTGATCATACCACTGAGAATTACACAAAAAATTACGCACTTTTAAAAAAAATTTCACTAAAAATGTTACCGTAGGAGCAAGATATGAGCTCCCAAAGTTCCCAAAATGAGGACGAAGCAGCAACACCTATGAGAATCTGAAAATTTTGAAAAACCAGGCACCAAAATCAAAAACTGATTGTACCAGTGCGTAGAGCACGAAATTCTAGCCCAAATCAAAAAAAATTTCTCGAAAAAAGGAGTCAAAATGAGCAAGATATTGAGCTTCAAAGTTAGACTGCAAAAACTAAAAGCTCATCCGTGAGGGGTGCAAAAATTTCAAAAAGGTGCTGACGTCATGATGACGTATTGCTGACGTCATCATTTCGGGGGCTTAAACTTGACGGTTTCCCTCCCGTCTCCGGAAAACTTGACCGCCTGCAGGAATATTTGCCGGTATATTCTTCTGGCCGCTTTCGGAATATTTAAATTGCGCCGGTTTTGCTGAAAGCCGGGCGGAGTTTTTATTTCAACGCCGTTTTTTTTTTTAACCGACGCCGGCGGGAGAGGAGCCCGCGGGTACCGAGTACCCCCTGCGTCTGCGTACAGGGTACTGTGCGTACCTTGTCCGCAGAAAATAAATTCTGCCTTTTTTTTGTTTGAAACTTTTCAAATTTTTTTTACAATATCGGTACAATAATATTTTTTTGGAAATTTTTTTCAGAAAATATTTAAAAAACTGAAATATATATATATATATTTTTTAAAAAATCGTACCGACGCAAATAATGACGACCTGGGGGCCGTACGGCTCTTGGGTAAATTTTTTTTGTTTCATTGGACAACTGCTCCGAATCGGACGATTTGACAGTCAATCTTAGGGTTTTTGGCCCTTTTGGACTCAATGGCAGGGTCGGATTTGACCCAAAATGCTCCAAAATTGCAGCTACCTTCTGGATCTGGTAACCACTCTTCAGCTTCAAACTCTCATAGATTTGGCCTCGTATCTCCGATTTGGACGAAACAAAAGGCAAAATCGACTGTCTCGAACCTTCCGGACACAATGGTGAGCTCAGATTTGCACAAGCAAGCTCGGATTTGAACCTGCAACAAAGAGCCACGAACGGAACCTCCTCAGATCTAGAATCTCTCTTCAGAAAATGACTCTCCAGTGGCTCCAAACACGCTCTGATACCATGTTAGAATTGGCTATGCATGCCACCCAAGATCTATGGACCAAATAGAAAGTACAAGAAGAGAGAGAAAGATTATGACAAGAATAAACTGTATTCAATGTCATTAATATGATAATGATTATGATTATGATTACAAATGAGAGAGACCCCTTGGTTAAATAGCCAAGGTGAGAACATAGGAAGGCATAAGATTATGACAAGTGTCAGAATCTTATGACATGAGACATCTAGGAAGACTTATCACTCCACCAAAGATGGAGAGATAATCACATGATATGTCCACAAAAGGTGGAAATGATGAGGTGATGAGATGTCAAGTCCACCAAAAGTGGAGATTCTCCAACAACCTCCTATGTGGTCCCTAAGTAAACTTAACTAAGGTGTAATTATGACCTAGGACAAGGTACAAGATATTTAATTACACCAACAGTTGGCATGTTAAAAGAAATGGTTGTCAAACAAAGTTTGAAGGTTTGCGTCAAGTAGTTAATGATTGCTTGTTGTGATTGGCACATTGAAACGTGTCATATGAATTGAGAGACCACGAGTCTTCTTTATGTTAGATAAAGGAATGGAAAACCTTGTAAACTCTCAAGAGGGAGATAAATGAGTAAGTGGGTGCTTAGCTTCTATAAGAAAGGCACTATGAGGGTCTATAAGACTAGAGTGGGGGTAATCTTCTACACTAGGTTGCTCAAATTCAGTTTAAAAAACTTCAAGATGATATTGTGAGTCTCAACATCAAAGGGGAGTATCTTGAATAGTGATGTTGATCATTCAATTCTGCAGCACTATGCACCACCATACTGCATGAGTATCATACCTAGATTTATAGATTTAGAACAATCAATTCTTTATATTTTGCACAAGTCTTCAATTTTAATAGTTGTTTGTAAGTGCATGTTGACAGTGAGTTTGCATGAGTCTATATTCTGCATATAATATAAAATTACACAAACACAACTTTTTTTATTTCTCTGATAAATAAATCATTACATATCACCTTTCTTTATAGAGGTTTTCATTTACAATTTCTTTTACATGCAATTTCTATGTTTAAAAGGTTGTATAAGCCTAATTGTTGGCATATTAAAAGAAATGGTTGTCAAACACAGTTTGAAGGTTTGAGTCAAGTGGTGATTGCTTGTTATGATTGGCACATTGGAAGTTGAGAGACATTGAGTCTTCTCCATGAGTAAGTGGGTGCTTAGCTTCTATAAGAAGGGTACTATGAGGATCTATAAGACTAGAGTGAAGGTAATCTTGCACACTAAGTTGCTCAGGTTCAATTTACAAATCTTCAAGATCATAGTGTGTCTTTGTCTATGCTTTAGCTTTTACAATTAGTATTAGAGAAAATCGATCGTGGGAGAGTTGGCTATTAGGAATTCAAGCTAATTGTGTTTGGTAGAAGCTAGATTGGAAATAGATTCAAAGAGATTGTTATTGGTGAACATAGGTAGCTATTGCAAAAAGGAAAAGAAATGTAGATCATATAAGTCTGAGTTGTCATCTATCAACCAAATACAAGAAGTTTTGAAAAGAATAAGTTACAAGTTTTTATCATTGTTGTTTGATTCATTCAATTTGTGTAAATAATGTAGTAGAATACATACAAAGTATTGTTGCCACCATGAGAAAATTACCCCACAGATGGGTCAAAGGAAACACCATAAGACAAAGGAGATTGATCACCCCAATTTGGTAGATCCGATCTAAAAGGAGGCCACAACATCTGAAAGAAATTGTCAAAAGGGAAAAGAGAACAAAAAATAAAATTCATTGTCCAAGAAAAAGAAGTCACAACAAGTGAGTGTTGAATTGCCAACCAAAGAGAAAATCTGGCTGGGAGATTGTAGAGATATGTAATTCATAGGATTGTGATGTGTGAAGGATAATTGTTATTTGGGGATTGTTGATTAAAGAGGGTAATTTTCCATGTCATTCAAGCAAAGGTTGCAAATCTGAGAGTTTAGAAGCTACCAGTCAATCACAATAAGAGATTCCTATTCTTAGAGTCACCTAGTGACAAAAAAAGGATTGAAGGTAGAAGTTCTTTTGAATAGAGGGGTTGTAGTCGACAAGGAAAAAGGTGTTTAATTTTATTTGGTTGAAGTCATTTGTGTATTGTTTGAGATCTATGAAGAGAAACTATCTGGTAATTTGATTCAAACAAGAGAGTAGGTTGGCTATAGTTCAAAAGCCATCAAATCAAAGTAATCCACAAAGGTGAGTTTAAATTTTTTGTTTCAATGAGAAAGACTAGTAAGAAGGCAGAAAAAAAACTACAAATTTAATGTGAGAAAATTGTTTGATAGAAGAATTGGTGAAGCTTAAAAGGTGTAACTTAGAATTGATAGAAATGATACTAGATTTTGGAAAAGAAAGATGTGATTATTTGTGTGAGAATGAAAATATAGAAAAAAATTTAGAGAAAGTGAAAAAGGAAAATGAAGAACTAGAAGGAAGATTGAAGATACACGATGAGGTCAAGAAAAAGAATGAAAATTTGGTAGAAAAGATATTAAAGTTGTGGGAGAAAGAAATTGAGTCTTTGAAGTCAAACTCATTGGTATATGATATCTCATGTGGCATAGAAGATTTGTGTTCCTTTGATCAAACTATTGATTTGTGTGAAGTTGCTTTTGATAATGAATGTACAACTAAAGGTCAAAAGGTGTCTCAAACTAAACATTTTGTAGTTTGTGATGCTAATAACAAGTGCTAGTTTGAAAAGAGTGCTAGTTTGAAAATGAAAGGAAATAGAAAAGAGCAATGGAAAGTACTAATAAAGAGCAATTGCTTGAAGGAAAGAGATTACCAAATAAATTGAAGTAGCCAAACCAAGCACCACCAAAGAAAGAGAGACATAAGAATTTGTTAAGTGGAAAAAACAAGAAAAAACCCCAATATTATGAATGGGGGAAAAATGCCTAAAGAATAATACAAAGAAAGAGAGAGAGTTCCAACCTTAGCTTGCTTGCATGAGTCTTGAAGAATGAGAGGAGAGACACCTCAATAAGTAGAGGTGAGAAGGAGGAGTTAGAATGTAACTCCCAACTCAATGAATGTCACCATTCATCTATGTGTGTGCAAAGTGTCACCTCTTAAGGAGGTGATTACAAATATTCCTTAATAAAGGAATTAAAAATAAGCCATCCTCACACGTGTGAGATGACAAAAAAGACAAAAGACTTGTAGAGATTCCTTTGGAATATTCCTACAAGTTAATAAATAATTTCAATTAAAGAATAACCTTTACCAAGTAAAGATTAATCTTCTAACATCCCCCCTTAAGCTTTACTTGGGGAGGTTACATCAAACCCTTCAATGGGTTGTAAACCAAGATTTTTACAATGAAAGAGAAATTTATCTTTACAAGAGCTTTGGTGAGAATATCTGCAACTTGATCTTCACTTTTACAATATAAAAGAGAAATTTGCTTGTCTTCAATTTTCTCTCTAATGAAGTGATGTTGAAGAGCAATGTGCTTGGTCCTTGCATGAAAAATTGGATTCTTTTCCAAAGCAATAGCACTTTTATTATCACAATACAAAGGAGTAGGATCCTTTTGAGGTTGACCCAAGTCTTCAAGCAATCTTCTTAACCATAATACCTCTTTAGATGCATTTGTCCAACCTTTATATTCAGCTTCTGTAGAACAAAGAGAAGTAGATTGTTGTTTCTTACTATTCCATGAGATTGCACCTGATCCAACAAAGAAACAAGAACCACAAGTGGATCTCCCATTATTGGGATCACCTTCTAAATTTGAATCAGTATAACCTTTTAAAGAAAAATCATAATTTGTAAGAAAAAATTGTTTCTTAATATTAATCAGTATAACCAGAAGTTGAATATTAAGAAAAATCTGTTTCTTAATATTCAACTTCTCTAGAACAAAGAGAAGTAGATTGTTGTTTCTTACTATTCCATGAGATTGCACTTGATCCAACAAAGAAACAACAACCACAAGTGGATCTCCCATTATTGGGATCATCTTCTAAATCTGAATCAGTATAACCTTTTAAAGAAAAATCATAATTTGCATCATAAAAGAGACCAAGATTAAGAGTGCCTTTAACATATCTTAAAATTATTTTTGCAACTTTAAAATGAGTTTGTTGTGGTTTAGACATAAAGCTAGAAACCAATCCAACACTTTAAGTTTTTGCCAAATTTGCATACCCAAAATAATGTAATAGGCCCAAATCACTCATTTGAAATTGTTGATTGAGTTGAGACTTAACATCACTAATCAAAAAGTTAGAACTAGAAGTGATAATTAAATCATTAAAATAATAATCACAATATCATTTTCACTATGTTTAATACATAAATTTGGACCATTTTTACTTCTAATGAAACCATGAGATAGAAAGAAAGCATAGCCCAAATTATAAAATGTCAATATATCTAGACATAGCAATAATAGTTCTAGGTTTCCTCTCACTACATCATTTGTTGTAATGTAAAGGGAAATTGTGTCAAGATTAATAATAAAGGACTTTGAAAATTAGTCCTAAAGATGGTTTTAAAAAAAAACCATATTGCCTTCAATAAAATAATGAAACATAAAGGTTTCAAGAACTTGATCCCCATCAATTTAGAAAATAGATCTAAGTTCATAAAAAAATAAGTAAGTACATACCATCAAAGTGGATGGAAATATTTTCCATGGGTCCCAAAAAAAAACTCCAATGAGACTTGATAAAATATATGATTCATTATAGATAGGGCTCCTATGCAACATTACTTCAAATGTGACTAGCACAAAAAATATATGTAAAGGCTCCATTGAGACTTGATAAAGTGATTAACTTGCAAAACATATATAGATGGAATAAATCCATCAAGAAGGCAAATACTCCAATGAGCTTTTAATTTTCAAAAAATATATAGATGAAATAAATCCATCAAAAAGACAAATTGACCAATAATGCACAATATCAGATTAATGAGACACAATAAAATATCAAATTCCCTTTTTCAAAACAACATAATTGTAGTTGAGAAGGAAACACTAGATTTGTTTTAAATATTGTAATAGATGAAAAGCCACAAATCAAGCCACCTTAAGTTATGAAAATTAATATTAAAAATAAATAAAAATTATGATGGAATAATGGGAATTGCATATTATGAAGTGAAGTATTATTAAGTATAAATAAGTCATTTAAGACGATATTCATGCATTCATGACTACATGAATATCCCCTTTTCATATTCCAAATATAATTGAGTAAAACAAGTACACTATTATTGGGTTGATCAAGTCCAATAATAAAGTACTTGTGAAGTTATTTAAAAAAATTATGTGAAGCAACATGATGAGATGCACCTAAATCAATAACCCATTCAAAAAGGTTTAGAAACATTCAAACTACATGTAAAAGCACGTCTAGATTGATCACCATTGTTATGAAATTGTTGATTATTTTGATTCATAGGCTTTTTCTCAATTTTTTTTTAAAACAAGTATTTTGCCAATGACCATCCTTATTACAATAAGTGCAATGTGGTCTCTTAGAAGAGTTAAACTCTCTAGGATCATTGCCATTATTATAATGAGGTTTGAAATTATAATGTTGTTGTTTAGAATGAGGTTTAAAATTTTGCTTATGCTTAGACAAGAAAGCATGTTCATTAGACTTAAGAGTACCAAACTGAATTAACTTAGCCTCTTCTTGTCTTAATAAATCACGAAAAATATCATAAGTTAATTGAGTAGCTAAAGAAGGAATAGCTAATTGAGCATGAATATTAGTAATGAATTGCTGAAATTGTCTAGGAAGACACTTTTTAAGAATAAGATGAATTAATCTAAGATTATCTAATTTAACTCCTAAACCATCCAATTGACTATTTAAAGCATCAAATTTCAATAAAAAATCATCCATAGATTTAAAATCAGAATACCTCAAATCTTCAAGTTGATCTTGAATTTGAATTTTTCTTGATTCATTTGTACTATCATAAATTGTTTTGAGTTTGTCCCATGCTTCATAGGCAGTTGTACATGTCTCAATGTGAACATAAAGTTCGGGTGACATGGAGATACCTATGAGGCCAAGGGCTTCCTCATTTTTAAGATTCCATTTTTCAATTTCATCTTTGGATGCAGACGAACCTAGTTTAGATTTAGGATCCGTTGCAACATCCAAAAGATGTTTAAATCGAAAAATGAAAGAAATGTGAGTTTTCCAAGAATGATAGTTAGAACTAGTTAATTTAATCTCAGGAATTAAAGTTGACATGATTGCAATAAAAAAATTACTTTATGAAAAAAAAAACTATTGTAAATATTTGCTTAAAAAAAAATCCCTCTTGATTCAATTAAATCTTAAAAAAAAATTGTCTAAAAATAAATAAGCCCCTTTAAACTAAAATATTAAAAACAACTTTTTTAGAAAAAAAATAATTAATTAAATTTCAAATGTTAAAATAAACTAATATATTATTTTAAAAAATAATAAATATTAATAGATTTAATATGATAAACTTTAGAGAAAATTAATTTAAAACTTTAAAAGTTGTAATAAAAAACGTAGTATTAAAAAAAGGACTTTATTAATTTTTTTTGAGAAACCTACTTAATCGATTAAAAGAGGAAAAGAGTGCTTTTTAAAAAAAATCTTTTAGCTTTTTAAAAGCTTAAGATATGCAAATCTTTTTTTAAAAAATAATGAAAAAACTTTTTTTTTCACTTTTATGGTAAAATCCTTTTGCATAATAAAAACTTTTATTAAAACTAGTATGCCTTTTTTTCAAAAAAAACTTCAAAAGCACATTAAAAAGGGAAAATGCCAGCCAAGAGAATGGGGGAAAGATTTTTTTAAAAATCTTTTTGAAAGGAGATTAAAGAGCAACAGGTGGGAAATACTTTGAGGGTTTGATTTTAAAAAATTAAAAGAAGATAAAGATTTTATTTTGCATGAGTGCAGGTCTGGTGTGCAGAAGATATGGCTGCGTTCTGGATGAAGGAAGGAGCTGTGAACAGCGGCGCCAAAAGTTGCAAAAGCAAGATTTGTATGAGGCAGGCCTTCAAAATTTAGTAAACAAGATTTGGATTAAAAAGAAAATTGATTTTTCTTTCTTTAAAAAAATGCAATGGCTGAAAGCTTGAATATTATTTATTATTTTTAAATATTTTTTGATATTTTATTATTCAAGAAAGATTGAGATTAATAGTAAAATAGAAAAAATAGGGATATTGAAATTGATTTTTTTTTAAAAATTGAACATGTAAATATGGAGAATTTTTATAGATATGTAAAAAAGCAGATTACCCTTTTTCTAAAATGTAAAATATAGTGATTTTATTTACAGATTTAACCTCATATTGTAAAAAAAGTTACAGATCTAAAAAAATGAAATATAACCTTTTATTTGAGGGTTTCTAAAATTTTGCAAAAAATAAACATGCATACAAATTATAATCAATTTTTATACAGATCTAATATTAAGATTTGTATAAACTGTAGAAATAAATAAACTTTAAATTGAAAGTTGAAAAATAAGATAAACCCTTGTTGGGTTTTTGCACTAAATGCAAACAAATTATTTGAAGTATGAAATTAGAAAACTGAAATTCCTGCATAATAAAAAAGGTTAGAAAATAATTTCTAAAAAAAAATTGATTTTTTACAAGAATTTGAACATGCAAAAAATGGGTTTTTTTTTTTAAACTTGAACTATAACCCCTTTATTTGATGGTTTAAAAGAAAAAAACTGCATAAACTTAAGTATGCATGCAAACTAAAATACTTTAAAACTTTAGATAAAAGAACCTGCACAAGGGTTAGAAGACAAAAAACAACCAAGATTAGGGACTAGATCTTCTTCTCCTCTTTAAAAATGTCTCCAATGGTGTGCTGAAAAATATGGTAAACCTTCAACAATATAGCTCACAAGATATTAGTAATACCAAGCTCTGATACCATGAAATGAAATAGAAAAGAGCAATGGAAAGTACTAATAAAGAGCAATTATTTGAAGGAAAGAGATTACCAAATAAATTGAAGTAGCCAAACCAAGCACCACCAAAGCAAGAGAGACATAAGAATTTGTTAAGGGGAAAAAACAAGAAAAAACCCCAATATTATGAATGGAGGCAAAATGCCTAAAGAATAATACAAAGAAAGAGAGAGAGTTCTAGCCTTAGCTTGCTTGCATGAGTCTTGAAGAATGAGAGGAGAGACACCTCAATAAGTAGAAGTGAGAAGGAGTTAGAATGTAACTCCCAACTCAATGAATGCCACCATTCATCTATGTGTGTGCAAAGTGTCACCTCTTAAGGAGGTGATTACAAATATTCCTTAATAAAGGAATTAAAAATAAGCCATCCTTACACGTGTGAGATGACAAAAAAGACAAAAGACTTGTAGGGATTCCTTTGGAATATTCTTACAAGTTAATAAATAATTACAATTAAAGAATAACCTTTACCAAGTAAAGATTAATCTTCTAACGAAAAATTATGAAGAAAATGGGGTATGAAGGAAAAGATTTGGGAAAACATGAACAAGGAATGAGAGATCGTAATAAACTTGTTATGAGGTCAAAGAATAAAGGCCTAGGATATGGTGAGAGAGATAGAAATGATTTAACAAGTTTTACAAGTTCATGTAAATCATTTAAAAGCATGGAGTATATGCAATGTTCTA
This sequence comes from Sequoia sempervirens, assembly GCA_007258455.2. Classification (NCBI taxonomy): domain Eukaryota; kingdom Viridiplantae; phylum Streptophyta; class Pinopsida; order Cupressales; family Cupressaceae; genus Sequoia; species Sequoia sempervirens. Next base: position 14,807 of record VDFB02273729.1, on the reverse strand, counting down.
ATTGTCATAGGGGAGGACATAAAAAAGAGAAGTGTTGGGATCTTCATCCTTACATACAATTTATGGGTTGAAGAATCACTTTGAAAGAGCATGTTGGAATAGAGAGTGGAATAGACAATTTGTGAAAGATTGTATGAAGATTGATTATAGATGGATCAATGGATCTAGTTGGAGAAAAGTTACAGGTATGTTTAAAATGTTGTATAAGCCTAAATGTTAGCTTGTTAAAAGAAATGGTTGTCAAACATAGTTTGATGGTTTGAATCAAGTGGGTGAAATGACTACTTTTTATGATTGGCACAATTGAAGGTGTCATGTGATTTGAGAGACAACGAGTCTTCTCTATGAGTAAGTGGGTGCTTAGCTTCTATAAGAATGGTACTACGAGGATCTATAAGACTAGAGTGAAGGTAATCTAGCACACTGAGTTGCTTAGGTTTATTTTACAAAAATTGAAGATCATAGTGTGTCTCAACACCAATGGAGAATATGCTGATATGTGTTGTTGATCATTTAGTTCTACTTGCGCTTCACCATCATGCACCACCTTACTGTTTTCCTCCTCTACAATGCACAGTTAAAGATTTTTAAAATAATTAATGTTAAAACTATAGTTTTGTATGGAGATCCAATGATTTTTTGCAGTTAATATTTATGCATGTGATTATTATTAGACTATTATTTTTAGTAGTCTCTCGATCTTTTTATGACCTCTATATAAAGAGGCATCTGTAACCTATTTTTATCATCAATAAATAAAGCAAAGCTACAATTTTCTGTGTTGAATTTTCTATTTAGTGTCTTTGTTTATGTTTTAGATTTCACACCTTGATCTTGCTTTTCTATAATTAGGAAAGAGTCCAAATTCAAGGAAGGATATTAGATATAGAAATTGATTATGGTCAAAAGTTTTTTGGTTTTCTGGTAAATACAAGCACATAGTTTTCAAGGTTTATGTGACGGTCTAGGAGACAAACCTTCCCCATTGGATTAAAGATTTTAGTCATAAGAGGGAATTATTTTAAAAAACACTTACAATAAAGTATCAAAAGAACTGGTTTGGCTGAGCTATAAATACAATGATCATAGACATATATCGTCATGGCTACCATTAAAATACCTGAGAGTTTTAATATTTAAATACTCATCCTGTTGGCAACAGAAGGGAAGACAATTGAGAGGGGAGGGGGGTGTGAATCAATTTTCATAGAAATTATACTTATTAAACTTATTTTAAGATCTAATAAATAAACACGAAAGCATAAACCATCACCACATCAGAAACACACATAACACCAAGATTTTTTTATGTGGAAACACTGTTAGGGGAAAAACCATGATGGAGGTTAGTCCACAAGATTATACTTTGTTAAAAGTATAAAGAATTATGAATGGGAATGCACATGCATTTAGGCACACTACCTAGAGCACGCTGCTCAAATACAAAGAGGCTTACTACTCAGAGGAAGGCACACTATCTTATATAGACATTTGGATTAGATCTAGAAGATTTTGGATTGAGAAAATAACATCTACTAATGCCTGATTATAGTTCCGGTTCATCACACTTTACTTCTTCTCTTGAATGATTAGAACATTATTCACATATAACACTCACACAATTCACTTCACCATACATCCAAATGATATAAAAAATTGATCATATATATCTGCAATCAAGAATAACATCATTGACATGTTAGCGTAACAAAATATAAAATATGTACAAACTATCGGCCCAAATCATAAGCAATTTTCAATGCAAACCAACCAAAGTCAGCCACAACATAGTGAGGACCCAAAGAAACATCCTCAAATTCAAAACACTTTCAAAAATTATTCCTCAAAGATCCACAATATGCTACAATCACCCTCTTAGCCATGAACATGAAAAACATGAACACATAGAGAAAATCACTAATCACGAGCACAACGATCAATGTGGATCAACAAAATAGATAGAGCACAATCTAGAAACATCCACAAGAATCATGAAATGCAACAAAAGTATCCACAACAATTCACATTACTAGAATCACATCATCTTCTTTTAGGAACACTAGCTGAAGCAACAGAACAACTGTCAAAACATAGGTACTAATAACTCGATCAAATATTCATGCGAACCTCTAAAATTTCATGAAAATAACCTAGATATACTTGACAAAAAACCATTTGATCCACAACCTCTTATCATCAATATACTGAGCTAGCCACGATATTAAACTTCATTGCACCATCGACAACCTGTAACTTGTTTTATTACAATTTTCTCAATATCCTTGACATATATAGTCTTAAATACATTAATGCTAATATTGTTGACATTAATGACAATGACATATCACCAATATCCAACAATCTCCCCATTTGGAATTCATGGAAACACATGATGTGAAAAACATCATCAATGACACTTTCTCTTAGCACTTTCTCCCCCTTAGATTTTGACTCTTCTCACCAAATAATTCATAGTTTTCCACATGAATCTTCTCCCCCTTTGACATGAATGGAAAAGATACACATTTTCTTTCTCCTCACAATCTCTGAACCACATTTCTAAACATTTGACTACTCCCCCTGAGTAGCAGCCACCACAACATCAATCCAAATTACAAGATATGACTATGAAATGCATAGACTAATGCAAGTCAATGCACCATAATTCTGATTAGGAGGGGTAATCACCCCTAGCTTCCCTCTGAGATACTCAAAAGTATCCTTAGGAAAAGGCTTAGTAAAGATATCTACAACTTGTTCCTTAGTGGGAACATACTCCAATCTGACTTCCTTCTCACTCACCTTTTCTCTCAAAAAGTGGAACTTGATAGACATATGTTTGGTTTTTGAATGCAACACCGGATTCTTAGAAATGTTAATTGAAATTGAATTATCATAGAATATAGCAATAGGTTCATCATACACAACTCTGATATCTTTCAACATTTGCTTCATCCATAATACTTGAGTACAAGTTTTAGTAGCAACAATGTATTCTGCCTCTGCAGTAGATAAAGAAATGGCATTCTGCTTCTTACTTAACCATGAAATCAAATTCTTTCCCAAGAAAAATGTACCACCACTAGTACTCTTTCTCTCATTCACATCTCCTACCCAATCACCATTAGTAAGTACTCAAAGTAAGGTCATCTTATTTAGGATACCATAGGCCAAAATCAACTATCCCCCTCAAGTATCTGATAATCATCTTCACAACTGTCACATGAGATTCCTTAGGATTAGCTTGAAATCTAGCAACAATGCATACAACATTCATGTTATCAGGTCTAGTTTGAGTCAAATAGAGCAATCCACCAATCATGGATCTGTATCTAGTCTGATTTGCTTTAGGAGAATCATCAACTTGTGTCAACTTACATCCTGTCACCATAGGTGTACCAACTAGCTTTGAATCTTCCATACCAAACTTCATTAGCAATTCTTTCACATACTTGGAATGATATATAAAGATCCCTTTATCTAACTGAGTAATTTATAGTCCCAAAAATAATTTCATTTCTCTAATCATAGACATCTCAAACTCACTCTGCATCTCATCAACAAACTTCATGCACAAACTATCATCTCCTCCAAAAATGATATCATCAACAAAGACTTCAACAATCAAATCTTTACCATGATCGATCTTGAAATACAAATTATTATCAACAATACCTTTATTGAATCTAAGCTTCAACAAATACTTGTCTAATCTAGCATACCATGCTCTTGGGGATTTCTCAAGTCCATACAATACTTTCTTCAACTGGAAAACCATGTCTCCCTAATTAGTAAATTGAAATCCATCAGGTTGCTCAATATACATTGCTTCTTCCAATTTACCATTTATAAATGATGAATTGACATTTGTCTAATAAAACTTGAATTTTTTGTAAGCAACATAAGAAAGAAATATTCTCACAACTTCAATCCTAGCAACAAGGAAAAAAGTTTCTTCAAAGTCAATTCCTTCAATCTAAGAATATCCTTTACACACAAGTATTGCTTTGTTTCTAACAATTTCACCTTGCTCATTCAGTTTGTTTTGAAAGACCGATTTAGTTCCAATTACATTTTTGTCCTTAGATCTAGGAACACGAATCCATGTATCATTCTTCTCAATTTTTTGTAGTTCTTCCTTCATTGCTTCCATCCAATGTTCATCTTTGCATGCTTCATTGACACTATTAGGCTCGGTCTTTGAAATAAAACAATATTCTTCTGCAATTCTTCTCTTAGTTTGAACACCTCTGTTCTTATCACCTATAATCTAATCTTCTGAATGATTTAGTCTTGCATGCCTTAGAGTCTTAGGATGTTCTTCAACTTTAGGCTCTTGTGATCTTACTTATGTACTTTCACTAGTTTCTTCCTCTGGAATGATTTGCACTTGATTCTGAGTATGAACTTTCTTTGGACTTTATCTAAACTATCATTTTTATAATCTAAATCATATCCACAGGTTTTGGATGGTCTAAGTGTCTTCATCAACCTTGAAATTAGCACTTTGAACAATTTTCCTCAATTTCTTATTGAAGCACCGGTAGGCTTTACTTTTAGTATAATAACCAAGAAAAATTCCTTCATCACTTTTGGCATCAAACTTTCCTATATCTTCATCTCTTTTGATATAGCATTTACTCCCAAATATCTTGAAGTATTTAATAGTAGGCTTATGACCAAACCATAGCTCATGAGGGGTCTTACCGATATCACCTTTGATATGTACCCAATTGAGAGTGTAAACAACAGTACTAACATATTCTCTCTAGTAGATATGAGGAACATTTCCTTCTAGCATCATAGTCCTAGCAAATTCTTGAATTGTCCTGTTCTTCCTTTCCACAACTCTATTTTGCTGAGGAGTCCACAGGGAAGATAGTTGTCTCTTTATCCCATGCTTTTCACAACAAGAATTAAACTCATGGGAGGTGAATTCACCACCTCTATTTGATCTCAGACATTTAATCTTTAGACCTGTCTTTGTCTCAACCATAGCCTTAAAGATCTTAAGTTTCTCTAGAGCTTCAGAGTTTTCCCTTAAGAAAGCAACCCACATGAATCTAGAATAATCATCAATAAGTAATATGAAACTCATGTCTCCTTGTAAACTTCTAACTCTAGAAGGCCACACAAATTAGTATGCACAAGATCCAACACTTCATTTGAACAATGTTGTTTGCTCTGAAATGAGACTCTAGTTTGCTTCCCTAATTGAAATTCCTTGAATATAGTATTAGTAGGCTTTACCAACTTAGAAAGATCTCTCACTACCAAGGTAGAACTTATCTTGATAATATTGTCAAAGTTTACATGACACAATCTCCTATGCCACAACCAACTTTCATCAACTTGATCAATTAGAAAAATTTTAGTAGCAATACTCAGGTGAAAGATATTACCTTTGGTTTTTGTACTAGATGCAATCACATTTCTTGAACTCCCCAATATTCTGCACATTCCATCCTTGAATTGAAGATTGTATCCCTTGTCATCCATCTGTCCGACACTTAAGAGATTATGCTTCAAACCTTCCACATATAGAACATCATCAATATTATTCTTACCATCAAGAGAAATGGATCCTTTGCCATAGATTACACTGGCTTTGTCATCACCAAATCTTACAACACTACCATCATACTTTTCCAAGCTTACAAATTTACTTTTATCACTTGTCATGTGATGAGAGCATCCACTGTCAATCACCCATTTATCTTTTTCTTCAATTTTGGCAGCTAGATCTTTCTCCACATTCATGAAACTAGAAGATTCAGTAAGTACCAAATCATTTTCTTTGATAGCAAAAAATACCCGTTTATCCTTGCTTAAATTCCCTTTATCAAATTCATCATTTGTCACACCTTCATCAGTAGCATAATAACACTTTCTTTGGAATCTAGGCTTATTAGGTTTTGAATTAGGAGTTCTTTCCCAACACCTTGAGGCAAACTGACCTATATTATTGTAAGAAAAACATTTAAGAGGAAATTTCCCTTTATATTTACATTCTCATCTAGGTATTCTCTTGACAATAAGCACTTCAAGCTCATCTAGTTTTCTCTCTTCTTCTTCTTCATCTCTCAATTCTTGCTCATACTTGGACATTTTTCTAGAAGAAATTTCCCTTGGATCATATCTCTACTTATATTTTCCAGAGATAGTAGCTTTGAATGCAAATTATGTCTTAGGAAGAGATTCACCAAACTCACTTAACTCAAAGGCAACAAGCTTGTACCAATCAACATGTCTCTGGTTACATTTTTCATAGTCCAGATCTCCTCAATAGCAACAAATTTTTGTTTGCATGCAGCAAGCAAGGATCTGAGCACTTTAGAAATTTTTTTTTATTCATCCAATGTTCCACTAGCACATTTGATACTACACACAAGTTCATTTACTCTTTGCATAAAAGAAGTAATGTTCTCATCTTCACCCATTCTCAATGTTTCATATTTCCCTTTCAAGCTTTGCAACTTAGCAACCTTCACATGAGTATCACCTTCATAAAAAGTTTCCAACTTTTTCCAATTCTCATAAGTAGTATTTAGATCCATTACATTCCTCATGGGTGATCCCACAATAGTGGTTTACAATTTTTGGCCAAATTGGACATTGAATTTTTTTTTTTTAACTAAATCTTCACTTTTAGGCACCTATAGTGGCTAAACCATGAGTAATTTAAAGATGATGCAAACTAGAGTTTCATGAAATTTTTTCTTTAGATTCTAAATATATTTTTTTCAAAATTTTTGGAATCAGATTGCATTTCTTTTTCCATCTCCCTCAAAAACTAGTTTTTTTCATAAAACAACATTTTTAAAAAGTGATGCTCACCATTGAACGCATAATTTTTTTTTCCATGAATGATAAAATTCTAATTATTTTGAATTTAGATTTGTAACTCTAATGTCTAGTGATTTCAGTTGGTTAGATAGTTTTGTATTGAATATTTTTTCTTTAATCAAGTTTAAAAGTCAAACCAATTACAATTCAGACATAGTACGACCGTATAATGCGTAACTTTTTTTGTATGTATGGAAATTCAATTTTGTTTTTTTTTGTTGGATCAAGGACTTCAATATCTGGTGCAGTTATATTTTTCAAAAAAATAAATTGACAATTTTCTATTTTTCCACAAGTGCAGAACAAACAGTTTGATTTTTGGTGAAAAAACTACGTTCACAAGAGATAAAAAATAAATATATTAATAAAATCAAATTTATTTAAAATTATACTTTTTTGAAAGCTTATAATAAGGAATACATACTTACAAAAAATAAATTTTAAATGAATTCATTTGATCCCCCAAAAGGTAAATCAAAAGTTGTCTTTTATCAGCATTTTGATAGGTGTAAAGGAGACTCCATTATAGGTATGGTTTAAAACTAGCGGGGTTCTATCCAAGGGGGTTTGATATAAGGTAGTTTGATCAAACCCTCTTCAATTGGAATGCTTTAAATGAAAGTTTTAAAGGCTTAAATCATTATATTTTCTAAAAATATGTGATTTCAACAAAAATTAGAATTTCCCAAAAATTGTAAACTAGCTTTGTGGGGTCACCGTCATCTTGGTATCAGTCAGAGCACTCAACAATGCTTCCTTAGCCTTGATATTGTATTCGACATCTTTAATATCACTAGCAGTAGAAGGACCGTTCTGTAGGATAATATACCTATTCCTCGTAATGTTCCATAATTTTTTACCAATGCATCTCAGATGACACTCCATTCGAGCCTTCCATAGAGAATAATTAGTTCCATAAAATCTTAGACTATCCTTTTTATATGTCTCCATCCAAGATCACCTTAAGCTATTAAAATTCTTCCAAAGAACCTACTCTAATACCAATTGTTGGCAACACAAGGGAAGATAACTGAGATGGGGGGGGGGTGAATCGATTGTCACATAAATTATACTTATTAAACTTATTTTTAGATCTGATAAATAAACATGAAATCGTAAACCATCACCACATTAGAAACACACATAACACCAATATTTTTTTACATGGAAACCCTATTAGGGGAAAAACCATGGTGGAGTTAGTCCACAAGATTATACTTTGTTAAAAGTATAAAGAAATATGAATGGGAATGCACATGCATTTAGGCACATTTCCTAGAGCACACTGCTCAAATACAAGGAGGCTTACTACCCAAAGGAAGACACACTATCTTACATAAAAATTTGGATTAGATCCAAAAAAGATTTTGAACTGAGAAAATAGCATCTACTAATGCCTGATTATAGTTTCGGTTAAGCACACTTTCATCTTCTCACTCTTCTTCACACTTTACTTCTACTCTGAAAAGATTAGAACATTATTCACACATAACACTCACACACTTCAATTCACGGTACACCCAAATGGTATAAACCATTGATCATATATATCTGCAACCAAGAATAACATCATCTACATGTCGACTTAACAAAATTTAAAATGTATACAAACTATTGGCCCAAATCATAAGCAATTTTCAATGTGAACCAACCAAAGTTGGCCACAACATAGTGAGGACCCAAAGCAACATCCTCAAATTCAAAACACCTTCAAAAATTATTCCTTGAAGATCCACAACATGCTACAATCACCCTATCAGCCATGAACACATAGAGAAAATCACCAATCATGAGCACAATGATCAACGTAGATCAACAACACAGATAGAGCATGATCTAGAAACATCCACAAGCATCATGAAACACTACAAAAGTATCTGCAACACTTCACGTTACTAAAATCACATCATCTTCTTTTAGGAACACTAGCTAAAGCAACAAAACAACTGTTAGAACACAAATACTCATAACTCGATCAAATCTTCATGTGAACCTCTAAAATTTCATGTGGATATACTTGAAAAAAAACCTTTTGATGCACAACCTCTTATCATCAATACATTGTGCTAGCCACCATACTAAACTTCACTACACCATCAACAACCTGTAACTTATTTTATTACAATTTTCTCAATATCCTTGACATATATAGTCTTAAAGACATTAATGCTAATAGTGTTGACATCAATGACAACCACATATCAACAATATCCAACACATACAACTTAAAATAATTGCGAAAGGATGGTATATAGACGTAAGTATCTTTGCTTTAGGGTAGTTTCAAATTCGTAATTGAAATTTAATATGTGTCCTATATTTTCCCATATTACAAACATGAAAATTGATGTAGGCTCTGATGCAATTATGAGAGATGGTTATGCATAGATGATAGAGATTCCAAAAATTTCCTATCATTAAGTTTTTTGCAATAGTTGAAAAAGATAGTTGTGTATAATAGCAAGAAATTGAGTTGTCTTCGAGAAAAATTTCCCCTTCTCCAATTGTTGGAGCACCTGCAAGATAATATGTGTGACATGCTCTTATCGCTACCTAGAAATTATGGTAATTTGAAAAACCTGCAATATCTAGAATTGTCATTTTATAGGAAGTTGAGGAATGTGCCAATTTAATTTCAACAACTGAGGCTTCTACAACATCTTGAAGTATATACCACTATATTGATCTCACATTACAACTAGATGTTCTAGAATACATGACAAAGCTCAATTATTTGAGCCTGTCAATGCTTCCACAATTGAAAGAGTTGTCTCACCACCAAAAAAATTAGGCCTCCTTGGAAGAGCTCTAATTAAATGAAACTGACATAAGGTAGCTCCTAGTACACATCAATTAGCTCACAAAGTTGAGAGTAATTATGAAATTAGGTCATGTAAGATTAAATCTATACTAGAGTTTATAGGGTGTCTGAATCTTTTAGAGCATTTGGTATTATCAAATTTGGTAGTGGAATGTCTACCAAAATCATTTACACAACTAATTAATATGTAATCTTTTAAAAGAGTTGAATTTTCAATAAGTGAATTCCCATCTGGGTGGCAGTTGCTTTCTTCTTCATTGTGCAAGCTCAAGAAAATATTGCTATCCTAGACAAGAAGAAGGATTTTATTTTCTGAAGAGTGTTGTCCTAGCCTTCCAACACTCACACTTCATTATAATGACCATTTAAGTGAGGTCCACACCTTTCCAAGAACACTTAAGTTCATAGAGGTGCAAAAATGCAAAATACTAAAAAAAATGAGGGGTATTGGTGGTTTGTTTGAAGGAAGAGGCAAAGGCATTAAAAAAAATAGAATAGAACATAGCAGGTAGGAATTTACATAAATAAAATGTAGAAAATTGAAACAAAGATGATTTATGGATTTGTATTTGATATATATTCAAAGCTTACAATATTTGATGCCATAAAATAAAATACATAACTATTGCTCTCTCTGTTTATACTTAGAAAATAGCACATAATTGATTCCTTAGTTCTATCTATCCAAGCTGTTGCTATAGAAAAAATCTAGTTACTTCTACTATTTGTAGAAATGTTGCTTGCTCTACCTTCTCAAACATTCATCTCCTTCATTCACACAAAAATGTCTACATTCGTGTATTAAAAAAATAAGACTATTTTGGAAGCTACAAATGATCGCAAGAATGGAGGGAAAAAAAATGCATTTAATTACAATTAATTATGATAGCTAGAAAAATATTGTCAAAGAAGATTGTGCTTTTGATTCACATTTAAATTTGTCCTGTATTTTAAAATTACAAAACATTGTTTAAATGGTTATAGCTGGAGAAATGAAATCTCCCATGTGTGAGAAAATTTTGAAAATATTCTATGCTAGGAAAAATAAAAAATCATATGGTTGAGGAATTAAAGAGGGGCAGTTGGGATTATTTCCAACACTCCCCCTTAATCACAACTGCTACCATCCATGATGCCCAAGTTGTCTCTTTGATGAACAAAAATTTCCTTTTCCAATGGTTTTGTGAAGATATCTGCATACTATTCTTTAGACCTACAATGCTCCAAAACAATTTCTCTATCATTGATTAGTTCCCTTATGAAGTGATACTGTGTGTCAATATGTTTTCTTCTTTTATGAAAAAATGTGTTCTTGGATAGTGCAATTGTTGAATTGTTGTCAAAAAATATTTGAGTTGCGCCTTCTTGTTCATGCCCTAAAATCTTTTAAAAAAATTCTCATCCATATGGCTTGACATGTTGCCCCTATTGTTGCTACATACTCAACTTCAACTATAGATAGAGAAACAATTGGTTGTTTCTTGGAAGTCCATGAAATGACTCTTGAACCCAAATGAAATACATAACCTGATGTGCTCTTTCTATCATCAATACTTCCTTCCCAATTAATATTTGTATCTCCAACTAACTTAAAATAATTTGTTGCACTATATAAAATGCCATATCCCTTTGTTCTATTCATACATTCAGTAAACACCATTTTTAAGTAGTGACAATCTTCACTTTGATGAAAACACTCATTTTTAAGTAGTAATTACTCCTTTATTATAATGCCTGTAATTTTTTCAATGAGGATAAAATTCTTTTTTTTGAATTTAGATTTATAACTACAATATCTAGTTAGCTAATTGGTTTCCTTAGTGTTTTGTTGAATAATTTTCCTTAATCAAATTATTTAAAGTCAAACCAATTACAATAATAATTCTGACATAGTAGGACTATATAACTATAACTATCTTTTTATGTAACTTAATTTTTTTTTTTTTTTGTTGGATCAGGACTTCCATTGTCAGTGGAGTTATGGCACTTGTTTTATAAATCTTCCTACTTTTCCTCGTATTTAGAACCCCATGGGAGCTTTATTTTTAGTGAAAAATCTACATTTACAAGAAATAAAAAATAAATATAATTTAATCAAATTAAATTTTGTTAAAATTATACTTTTTTGGAAGCTTATAATAGGGACTACATACTTACAAAAAAATAAATTTTAAATGAATTCATTTGATCCCCAAGGTATCAAAGTGGTTTTATTTAGCATTTTTGATAGGTGTAAAGGAGACTCTGTTATAAGTATGGTTTAAAACTAGCGGGGTTCTATCCAAGGGGGTTTGATCTAAGGTAGTTTTATCAAATCCTCTTCAATTGAAATGCTTTAAATGGGACTTTTTAAAGATTAAATCATTATTTTTTCTAAAAGTATGTGATTTTAGCAAAAATCAGAATCTCCCAAAAATTGTAAACTAGATTTGTGGGATCACCCTGCTAGCCGATGTGTCTCTTTTGGAGTCTCCATAAACCTTGTTCAAAATAAAACTCACTGCATACATTATATCAGGCCTTGTTACATTCAAATACATGAGACTTCCAACCATATTTTTGTATAGGCTAGGATTGTCATTGTTGCTACAATCATCCTTACTCAATTTCAAACCTATGGCTATTGATGTTGGAGCAGACTTGTTTTGAATTTTAAACCTCTTCAAGATCTGATTTACATACTTTGATTGACAAATAAAAATACCATTTTTCTTTTTCTGCACTTCTATTCTTAGAAAATATCTTAATAGCCCTAAATCAAACATTTCAAATTCATTTTTTATTATTTCTTTGAAATTATTAATGAGGATATCATCATTCCCCGTGAATATTAAGTCATCTACATACAAAACAACAATTAAAATTTTACCATCAAATTCCTTAATGTAGAGAGTAGGATCACCATCACTCTTGCTAAAGTCATTGGTCAAGAAATATGTATCAATTCTACTGTACCATGATCGTGGTGCTTGCTTCAACACTGAAAGTTCCTTTTTCAACCTCTTCTTGCCCTTGAACCTCATATCCATGTGGTTGTTCTATATACACCTCCTCTTTCAATACTTCATTTAAGAATGTTGAATTTACATCAATTTGATATACCTTCAATTGGTGTTGGGCTGCTATTTCCAAGACTGCCCTTACTATTTCCATTCTTGAAATGAGAGCATATGTTTCATCATAGTCTCTACCTAGTTTCTATTTGTATCCTTTGACAACCATTCTTGCTTTATGCCTTTCAATATTTCCTTCTACATTGCATTTTGTTTTATACACGCACTTTACTCCTATGACTTCTTTCCCTTTTGGAAGACTCACTAACTTCCATGTTTCATTATTTTCTATAGCATATATTTCTTCATCCATTAGATTTATCCATTTTTCATCTTTAATTGCATCTTCAAAATGAATAGGATCATCAACATGTGAATATAATGGAAAAAGAGAATTCAAACCTATGCTATTCTCAACTTCATTTTACTCATAAATATCTCTTATACTTCTACTTTTTTGTCTTCTCAAACTTACCAAGGTTGGATTTGACATATCACTTGAATTTGAACTAGTAGAACATGGGCTTGATGGGCTTGCACTGAGTTCTTATTGCTGCTAGTGTTTTCTGTCCACTTGAAGGTGTGTTTGCTTGAATTCATGAGGCTATCTTTGTGCTTGTTGGATGTATCACTTGAGGACCACTTTTTTTTATCTTGAGTGGGAGTAGAAGGAGTCACATTTGAAGGGATACATGCTGGTATTATTTCCTCTCTATCTTCTTGTGGTATGGTGGCTGTTACATTTACTATTTTTTCTAAGCTGCTGTCCCATGCTTCATCTTCAATAAACTGCCCATCTCTATTGATTATTACCTTTTTGGTTATTGGATTTTAAAGTTTATATGCCTTTTATTCTTCACTATATCCCATGAATATGCACCTTTCTCCTTTGCTGTCCAATTTATTGCTTAATTCATCTGGGACATGTGCATATGCCACACATCCAAATACTCTCATGTGAGAAATTTTTGATTTTCTTCCACTCCATGCTTCTTCTGGAATCATATTCTTTAGACTCTTGGTTGGACATCTATTTATTATATATATTGCACATGAAATAGCTTCAACCCAATACCCATTTGAAAATACTTTTCTTTTAACATGCTCCTTTCCATTTCCATGATTGTTCTATTTTTCCTTTCAACTACACCATTTTGTTGAAGTGTGTATCTAGTAGTGAATTGTTTATGAATGCCACAATCTTTGAAAAATATTAGGAATTATTTTGAGATGTACTCACCACCTCTATCTATTCTCAATTCATTGATATAATGCCCACTTTTCTTCTCCACAAGAGCCATGAATTGGAAAAAGTGATAAAATGCTTCTAAACCATAGATTTTTGGGTAGGGATTTATAGGCTACTCTTGCACTCTTAGGATATTTTACCTAAAAGGAGAGAGATAAACCCCACCAAAAATATAGGTGGTTTACTCAAATTAAGATATGTATGATGTTATTAAGGATTTATGAGATTATCTAAATGCAACTATGTGTTGGATGTAAGGAACACTGAGAGGGGGGGTGAATCAGTGTTCAATAATTTTGATTTACAAAATAAATCTAAAAACCATCAACAACAATAATTTAACTTTGTATAACATTAGTAGCACATAACAGATGAAAACATCCAGTCACATCAATAAACACCATAACACCAGATATTTTTATGTGGAAACCCTCTTAGGGAAACAACCATGGTGGAGATTAATCCACAAGTTTTCATCTTAGGGAAAAAACCATGGTGGAGATTAGTCCAAAAGTAAAATAAAAGAGGGGAATGCACTTGCATTCAGGTGCACTGCCTAGAGCTCACTATTCAAAGAAAGAGGCTCATTGCCATACAATTATAATATAGATTACAACAAAAATAGAACTGAGAATATAGATACTACAAATGCCTGGATTCAGTCCCACTGAAGCACACAATCTGACTTTGGACCTTTTGCTCAAATTTGTTCTACTCTGCTATGTTCTCCTACTCAAAACCCTTCAGTAGTACAACTAATATTTGATCAATCAACTTCTCTACTCTTTTTGACACACATATACATCTCTCTTTACATCAAGAATACCACACATACACA
>VDFB02273728.1:0-26718 GCA_007258455.2 Sequoia sempervirens | reverse complement strand
AGCACACAAACTCTTTCATCTTCTCACTCTTCTTTTCACACTTCACTTATGCCTTCAAAAGTTTAAAACATTATTTGCACCTCATACACCTCCTTCTTCACAAAAAAAATCGATCATATATATATTTGTAACTAGGAATTACATCGACTGCATGTCAGCCAAAACAAAATATAAAATGTGTACAAACTGTCAGCCCAAATCAATAAACAATTATCAATGCAAATCAACCAATGTAGGCCAAGACATAATGAGGACCCAAAACAATATTCTCGAAAGCACGTAACACTTTCTAATAATTTTTCTTCAAATATCCACAACACGCCATAATCACTCCTATCGCTTGTGATCAAGAAACACAAACCATAAAAGAAAATCCACCAATTGTGAGCTAATAATGATCACGCGAACCAACAACACACACAGATAGATCACTATCAGAAACATCCACCTACATCGCGAATCACCTCAAAGAGGCATCCTAAAACAACTCAAGTTACTATAATCATACCATCTTCTTTTTAGAACACCAATCCAGCTAAACAAAATAACCTACTGTAACACAAATACTAAGCTAGCCATCAACATGTTGGCTTCACTGCATCATTAACAACCTGTAACTTCTCTTATTACAATTTTCACAATATCCTTGACATATACAACCTTAAAGACATTAATGCCAATAGTGTTGACATCAATGACAACCACATATCAAAAAAATCCAACACTAAGACCTAATGGGAGTGTGTTAAACACATTACAACACTAAGTCAAGGCATTATTAAGCTAAATTTTAACAAGGACCTAAACAAGTGTGAAAATGTCAAGGACAACCATTTTTGACACTACACTATGTAAAGCCATATTTCATGTATTCAAAGGTAGAGAGATTCTTTGGGAAGATTCCTTCCTTCTACATTCCTAGAATCCATAGAAAAAAATGGTGAACCCAATACTCAGAGTGAGGGTAATACTGAAGAAGAAATTTCCCTATCACCAACATTTGCTACACTTATAGAGGGAACATACCACATCATGGGTGATGCAATGGATGATGATCTTGAACATGCACTATTTGAGTTCCTAATCACTAACTAGGAAAGGGCTACAGTGTTGAAGAACATCCCTCCTTTAGCCTTACCAATCTTGTATGGGTTAATGACTAAGGACCCAAATACATTTTTGTTTGAATTTTATTTTTGAGTAGAATTTATGACTATACTTTTGATGCTCATAGGCTCAAAATCTTCCCTGCCACTCTAAAAGATGCATCCCTAAGATGGTTCATGGGATTAGGTAGGGATGTTGTTCCTGATTGGGATACCATGAAGACATTGTTCTTGGAGAAGTACCAAGACTATTATAGGGGACCTGATAGGAGGAAAGATGAAATTTTTAGAATTTCACAAAAGGAGGATGAACCGCTAGAAGATTATGTGGAAAGATTTCAATTTTCCTTGAAGAAAAAACCATAGAACAAGTTGTCTAAAGAGTCCCTCAAGTTAGTATTTTTGAGGGGATTCAATGATGACTATATGGATTCCCTCAACCTCATTGGACAAGGAGATATCTATAAGATACCATTTCAAGACATTTGTAAGTTCTACAAGAATTATTCCAAGATCTTCACTAAAATACTAAGAGGAGATAGGATATCCAATATTGGAAAATCATCTATAGGGGTTTTAAAGATAGAATTAAGCAACCTTTTGTCTAACATGAAGGAGGAAATTATCACCCACTTGGAAACTCAGTTGGATACTCTCCACATCAAAAATAAGTAGGAGGAAGCTGAGGTAATGCTCATTGAATACTGCCCAAGTTGTAGGCAAAGGAAAGCAAACTGTAAATGCAAAAGGGTGGCTAGTATCCAACAAGATAAAGTTGAAAAACCTGATTTCCAACCACTTGAAGGAGAGGATGGACAACTCTTTTATAGAGCTCAAATAAGGCCATGGAAACAAAGATGCGGTATGCCACAAGACCCTCAACTTCAATTCATCCTTTCCCATTGGAAATCAAAACTTTTTTGCTTAGAATTCTCAGCCTTGGACAGTAAACCAAAATCCATGGAAAAATCCTCAACAATGGCCACAATTATAGAAAATTAGAACCAAAAACAACCAAATCCTTGGCCATAACAAAATTTCTAAGGTTCCAATTATAATCCCCAATGGACAACACAAAAAAAATAGTGCCAACCTCAATGGAAAAAAGGTCAGCATTGACATCAACAAAACATGAACTATCAGTAGCCAATGCTTCCACCTTAGCAACAACAACAAGCTATTATGCCTCCATCAAATCCTACATCCTAGCCACCCATGCAACAAAAAATACCTGCCCAACCTACACCTAACTCTAACAACAACCTTGTTCGACAGGCTTATACTAATGAAGTTATGCAATACCCCATTTATAGGGTAGACGTGAGTGATGTCCACCTCAGATCAGGAAAACAACTTGTTGGATCTTCAATCCCCTAAATTACTAAGATAGAGGATGAAGAGCCTATAGTTGAAGCTTAAGACAAAACACCTTTGGAACCAGTGTCAAATCACGTACACCAAACTACCTCAAGTACAAAGCCTCCTTTTCCTAAACACTTAGTCATTCAAAAGCTTCACACATAGGTTGAGACAAACTTCTTAGGTAAATTAAAAGATGTGAGCATCAAGATTCCACTCATCTAAGCTATCAAATACATACCTATTTATATTAAAACTATAAGGAACCTATGTCTTAAGAAACCAAGAAGGAAAAGGAAGGATCCTTAGACAATCCATTTCTTAGGAAACCTTGTAGATATCATAGTAGGGAACATAACTGTCCCTAAGTATACAAACCCTGGTAGTCTAGTAGTGGACATTAAGATTAATGGGATCCTTATTAAGAACACATTGATAGACTTCGGGAGAACAATTGATGTTATGACTAAAGAAACAATGCAGTTACTTCAGATAGCCAACCTTAGACCTACACAAATGGTTTTACAATTAGGTGATAGGTCAACAATCAAGCTTGAAGGAATAATTGAAGATTTAGTTACTACATTGGACTCTTGGGAATATTCTATTGATTTCATAGTTTTATAGCCAAAGTTTAATCTTGTAGGATACCCACTCATCTTAGGAAAACCATGGTTAGCTATAGCTGATGCATTCATAGCATGTAGGTCTAGAAATATGATAATATCTAATGGGACAATGGCCAAGAAATTGGTCCTCTATCCTCTATCCCAACCTTATGCTGATCTTGAGAAAACTATTTTATTTGGCCCACTTTGGATGAGGAAGATAACTATTCTCTACAAACATTGATGATAATAAAACACAACCGATGATCAGGATGAAGATGAGCTCATTGCTCACATAATCTAGAATGACTATGGCAGGATCTTGCAACAACAGGACTACCTCACATGCCTACAAGACCCCTTGCAAAGTATTATACCCTTCAATTCCTCAGAAGAAATATCTCATACATTTCATTTCTTACTATCACAACAGTGTGTACTAATCATTCCAAGCCTTGACCTCTCATCTATGCATGAATCATCCAAGGAATTAGAAGTCATGCCAGGAAAAATGCTAAACATAAATAATGCCTTGATTGAAGAACAATAGAATTCCCTACACACAGTGCTATAGGCACACTCAACAACATATGCATGGGATTACCATGATATGAAAGGAATCAATCCTGACTTATGTATACATAGGATTTATATCAATGATGGTTATATACCCATTAGACAACCTCATAGATTTCTAAACCCTGCTTTGAGAGACATAATCAAAGATCAACTTCATAAACTCCTTGATGCAGGTTTTATCTATCATATATCTGATAATGAATGGGTCTCACCTTTGGTAATTATTCCTAAGAAAGGTGGAAAATGGAGAGTTTGTGTAGATTACAAGGAGCTGAATACAACCACTAGGAAAAACCACTTTCCATTGCCCTTCATAGATCAAGTACTTGATTCCTTAGCTAGGAAAAAGTATTTTTCATTCCTAGATGGTTTCAGTGGCTACAATCAGATAAAAATTGCTCCAAAATATTAGGAAAAAACTACATTCACATGTCCTTGGGGTACTTATGCCTACTCTATTCTACCATTTGGTTTATGTAATGCTCCAACTACTTTTCAAAGGGCAGTGCTCAACATCATTTCTGATTATGCTCATGACTGTATGGAGATATATATGGATGATTTCACCATATATGGAGAGGCTTATGAGGAAGCCCTCAAAAATCTGGAAAAGGTATTGAAAAGATGTAAAGAACACAATCTGTCACTTAGCAACTAAAAGTGCTTTATGATGATGACATATGACATTGTTTTAGGGCACTTTATATCTAGTGCAAGGATTCAGGTTGATCCACATAAAATAGAAATTATCTCTACATTACCTATTCCATAGAAGCAAAGAGATACGAGAAGTTTCCTTGTCCATGCAAGCTACTATAGGAGGCTTATTAAATACTTCAGTAAGATTGTTGCACCATTGTTTGTTTTGTTGAGCAAAAAACATGCATTTGAGTGGAAAATAGAATGCCAACACTCATTTGAAGAGCTGAAGATAGCCTTGACTCAAGCACCTATTTTGAGGGGTCCTACCCTTTCATATACATACAAATGCTTTACATTTTTCCATTGGAGTAGTTTTGGGTCAGAAAGAGGGTAATAAAGAATATGCAATATACTACATTAGCAAGAATCTTCAAGGAACAAAGCTGAATTACACTATTACAGAGAAGGAGATGTTAGTAGTATTGTATGCCATCAATAAATTTAGGCATCACATTACTAGTTATTTAGTTTTTGTCCATATATACCACACTGCTATTAGATATCTTATGAATAAACCTATTGTAGGGGTAGATTGGTTAGATGGTTGCTCCTTCTACAAGAATTTGATATTATCATAGTGGATAAACTTAGTAAAGCTAATGTTGTGGCAGATTTTCTATCAAGATTGCCAACACAATTAGATGAAGGAGTGGTGGATGATTCATTCCTAGGTGAACACTTATTTTCTCTAAATGTATATATTCCATGGTATGTTAACATTGCCAATTATTTAGTAATAGAGTAGATTCCAACACATTTTTTTCTGAGGGAAAAGAGATAGTTGGTACATAATTTTTTTTCATAATCTTGGATATTAGGTTATTTGTTTTACGCTAGCCCTAAAAACATCATGAGAAGCTGCATAAGGGAAGATGAAATATTTAATATTATGAAGGCTTGCCATGATGAGCCATGTGGAGGTCATTTTGCAGCAAAAAGAACAACATTTAAAATCCTAACAACTAGTTATTATTGGCCAACTTTGCATAAGAATTATGTCAAATACACAAGGATATGTGATAGGTGCCAAAGAATGGGTCAACCAACAAGAAGTGATGAAATGCCATTATAGCCTCAGTTAACACTATCTCCTTTTGAGTAGTCATGAGTTATCTTTAGTGGATGTTGTGGGGCTGTTGTTGATTTATGATGTATTTTAAATGCAACTTGATTACCTTTTTTATGGGTTTTACGCCCCATCAAAACCTATTTTTACCCTTAATAAAAAACACTAGCTCCTTTTGACAAATGGGGTCTAGATTTTATTGGACCAATCTCACCTACTTCCAACAACAAGGAATACATTTTTGTTTGCACTGATTTCTTGACTAAGTGGGTAGACATAAAGGCCTTACAATTTTCCAGAGATGGAAATGTGGCTAAATTCTTGTATGAGGATATATTCACTAGGTATAGAGTACCTAGAGAAAGAGTCATTGATCAGGGTCCATAATTTACTTCAAACCTCATCACCAAACTGGTTGAAGAATACCAAATTAGGAATAAGAAGTTAAAACCTTGCCACCCTTAGGGTAATGGTCAGGTGGAAGTTACTAATAAAGAAATTGAAAGTATTCTCACCAAGGTAGTACAACTACATAGACAAGATTGGGTTGCAAGGTTACCAAAAGTAGTATGGACATATAGAACAACCTGAAAAACAATAACTGGTTTTACACCCTATGAGCTAGTGTATGGTAAAGCATTAGTCCTTCCAATTGAGTTTTAATATAAGACATTAAGGACAATAGTGGAATTGGAAATGGACCTAACAATAGCTCATAAGGAGAGGTTGCATAATTTAAATGCATTGGATGAAATTAGGATGGAAGAAATCCATCACACTAAGGTAATACAATAGAAAGGATGAAGTGGCATGACTAGTATATTAAAACAAAGGAGTTTAATGTAAGGGACTGGGCATTGTTATATGATTCAAGGTACAAATAATTCAAAGGGAAAATCCAATATAGGTGGTTAGGACCCTATGAAATCAGTGACGTCTATCCTAATGGAGCAATCAAGTTGCACACCATCGATGCAGTCAGATTTTCTCTTTTGATTAATGGCCATAGATTGAAGCTATATAAGAAGCCATTGTAGAAAGATGATTTTATTTTCTCCCTATTTCAACAATATGGTATTCATAGTGATCCAAATATAGGTTTAGACACACAAAGTGATATTTCAGCGGCACGTGATATGTCGGGTACTTCAAGTAACCCAACGATTAAGCTACATAGCTCAATCCCTGAGATCATTTGGGATTAATTTCTCACTTTATCTCACAAGCACACACTACACAATTATAATAATATTTATATTTTCTCTAGAGGGACCTATTTTTATTTACACATTTAGAAAGGGTCTTGATGGTGTAGGTACATGTAGCATAATAACTATCAACATTTAGAATGGGTCCTATTGTTGAAGGTACTCATAGCATCGTCTAATATAATAAAGGAAAAATTCAAATCACTTGGTGCCACATTAACTGCAAGTTCACACACATTCACCTCAAAATACTCACATAAAATATCCATCTCTTCACAATAAGTACTTGCAACATGATTCCATAATTTTTAGCTGCTAATTCAAATTTCAAATGTTTAAGCTATCGCATCACTAGCTATTATCCGTCTAATTCATCCCATCAATTTTCATTTGACACCTCACAATTCATTCGTCTGCAATTATTTTGAGTCACATCAAATCAAAATCTAGTTACATGCTTTTTAGTTTACATGCATGAGGATCCATTATCTCTTTCGGCCGGTATGAAAGGTATGCTATCATAATTACCATAGATTTCTTTAAGCTTTCATTATGTCTTTCATATTAATTCATGCATGCAAACTATTCATACCATTAATTTCCATTATTTCTAATTTTACCACTTCCCAATCACAACATGAAGTGAGGTCACTTCAACCATTAAGTTGGGGGGACGGTACAACTCAACCAATTTTTTTCAAAATCTGTCAACCAAATCAAATGCTATAGATAGATGCGACATGCAAAAACCTCCTAAAATTATGCCTACTTTTTACTAATATTTCCAAATTCCAAATTTCTAGTCCTAAGAACTTGAGCTAAGTCCAAACCAAATTCGAACCTAGAATCTATTTGTGAGCTCAAATTAAGTAGACAAGCTAAGAAGGGGAGTTGTAGTTGTGGTACGGTAGTAAAAGTATATGAGGAAACAACAAGAAGGAGAAGGGTTTTGAAGGTGGTGGAGTGAATTGAGCTGAATTTTCAAGATTGAACTAAACACATTGAGTAGAGAGAAGAAATTCATAATGGGAGGCGATGTTATAAGGAGAGAGCCATCAACTCATAAGAAAATTCTGTAAGATGCAATGGTTCTACCCATTTTTACTAGGGTTGGATAGCTTGATTATTTTATGAAACTAATAGAATATGATGATGATGTGACAAGAAGGTTTGTAACTACACTTGAGTATGATGAATTAATGGTGAAGGGACTATTAGTGGATGCATGTGAGGTCACCATAACACAAGTTATTGGGTTACCTAGAACTAGGGAAGAGTTTTTGACACGTGTAAATGCAGTTGCAGTCAGAGAGGAATTTTGCGAACAAGGAGAGGATTTAGACTCATCTCTAGAAGGTACAAAGAGACTCTCTCTTCCCTAGTTATGGGCTAATTGTGCTTCCTACATTGTTAGATATCTTACCTATGATGGTAGGAAAAATATCTTGTATACAGTACATTTAAATTACTTAGTCACTTTCGACACAATAAGATGGTAAATGTGCCAAATTTTCTTTATAATTTTTTGAAAAAAATGGCATCAAAGTATCAAAGGAAACAAAGTGACACTTCCCTATCACACCACTATTTGATTTCTTTATTTGTAAAAATAATTTTGAGGATTCAGTACCCACAAGTAAATTGGGAAGATTTTAAGGAATGTAAAGATATTAATAGTTTATTGGATGCACCTGTGGTACCTGAGACTATAGAGCCACATGATGAACCTTTAAGAGAAATTCCTCATGTATCACCTACGACTTCACCTACCCATAGCCAAGGTGAGCATGAGGAACATAATGAGCTGAAGTCTAGGTCACCAATAATTGAGGAAATTACATCTTCTTCAAAATCACAAAGACTCAAGAGAAGAAGAGGCAGTGCATCTACATTCTCCACACCTTCTAAAACAAAAAAGGAGGATGTTCAACAGAAGAAGAAGGATGTCCAAAAGAAGAAGGGTGTTAAAAAGGAGAAGACAAATGTTAAGAAGGAGACACCTATACCTAGACATTTAGGAAAATTAAAGAGACAAGGTGTCATGAGGGGAAATATAGAGAAACCTAGAGAAGAGGAAAGGTTCAAAGAATAGCAAGCGGAAGATGCCATGTTAGTAGAGAAAAACTTTGAAGGGAAGGGAGATATCCCTGGTAATGAAAATATACTTGTGAAAAGGAAGAGATATGTGTTAACTACTTCTAATTCAGAATTAGAAGATGTGCTTACTACTAAAAAAACACAAAAGGAAACCCTAGATAGTTTTACTTATGAGGACTATGAAGGGGGAGGTAATGAGCAGTTCATGGAAATAGAGGAAATGTATATAGAGGAAAGAGATGTTAGGAAGGACCTCCTAGAAGCCTTGGATAGAATCAAACACTTGGAAGAGTTAGTACAAAGATATGAACAAAAGGACAAGGAGAGGGAAATGAAAATGCAGGAAATTGAGGAGAAATTGCAAACATATGGCCATAGTACTAAGCTTGATTTATTGGCACAATTAGCCATAACTAAGACTAGATATGGAGAACTAGTAGTACTAGATCAGCAATCTCCTTCCATCAGAACTCCAACTTATCATACCACATTGTCACTTGGTCATCATCTATGGAGAGTGATTGATGAGTTTTCATAGGAAAAGGAAAAATGGAAGAAGGAAAAATAAAATTTGATTGAAGAACATGCTAAGGATTTGGAAAAGAAAGAGATGGAGTTAAGCAGATCAACAGTTAGGTTGGAGGAAGTAGAATTTTTTTTTTTACAAATCATCAGATGTAGACCTCTAGCAAGGACATATGCATTGTTTTTGCATGAAATATTTCTATGTTTTTAGTTCAATAGGCTAATTAGTAAACAATTAGTTTAGATGAGTAGAATTTTTTATTCTACACCTGAGTAAGATCAATTGTGTGAATATTATTTACACAATTATGTGGTGCTAGGTGAAACATGGTAAAATTCTCTGATTTTTGTAGGGTATCTCTAGGTAAGGGCACTTGCATCGTATTATAGAAATGAACAATTTAGGGGGGAAATAATGGAAGAATATGAGGAGAGGGAGAAATCAATTCCTCTCCCCACAAGGAAAGAATCTAAAATCCCTGATGCAGTTATTGATGAATGGTTGAAACTCATTGATCATAAGGGTGTAGGAAAGAAAATTATGAAACTCAAGAAAGTAGATTATGAAAGAATGCAAACATTAGTTGTGGATTTGGGATATCAATGCTATAGTTACATGAAAAGTAGATGGAATAACTTGACTCTAGAATTATAGAGAAAGGAACCTTACTCCATGAATAATTTCACCACCATGCTTCAAATGGTACACAAGTACATGAAAATTGGTGTTGAATAAGGGATTTATTGGGTGCCACTCGTATTTCACCCACCTATGATGCTCTATCCAGTTCCATATTGGACTAGGGAAAAAGGCGAGGAATGTGAGAGAGTTGGGAATACTAGAATGAGGCAACTTGTAACTTACAAAGGTTTTTACTTGAAATAGACCCAGGGAGTTGATGTTGTTATGGACCTGAGGCACATCACCTTACAATATAACCTATACCCCTAGTGTTTTTCTTGAGGACAAGCAAAAGTATAGTTGGGGGGAGTGATGGGTTTCTTTATTAACCTATTTTCTGTTACTTTCATGCATACTTTCAAACACTTTTAGATATACCTTCCAAACAATACTCCTGTATTATGCTATTGTTTCATACTTATTATGTAGACTTGGACCTAAATCTTAATGATGGAAATATGGTTATGACATAATGGTAATGCATGGCTTATATGTGAGTATGCATGAATTATGGATGAAATTCTATGTTTTAATTATGGTAGAACTAGTCTTGTGCACATGCTTTGTGAATTAACCTTGTTGCAACCAATGAGGAATTGTAGCACATAGAAGTTGGAAGCTATAACTTGCAACAAAAGGAAGACTGGGACAAAATAATAGGGGAGTTCTAGATTAAGCTGAATATGATAACTACTATTTTAAAACACTTGATGGAGATTGAATGTGTATCATTCTAACAAGTTAATAAGTGTTGAAAAAGAAGAACTCCTTTACTGATAGGATTTTGACAAATGTTTGTGTCTTTTACATACAATGTTGTTTTATAGAGTTTTAGTTCTATTAGGATTCTTCTTTCTTTTTAGTTATGGTTTGAACAATTAAATCTTAACTATATGCTCTGATATCTAGGAGTGGAAGTTAGTGATTGCAATTAGTTGTTGCTTAGAATAAGACTCCATCGAGCTTGTATATAGCTGATGGTTGAACCCTTAGATAAGTTAGTTGGTTTTTCAATCTTTCATTATCAATTATTTTTAATTTCAAGACATGATGGATATTTAGAATTATTTTCATTGAATACAATCTATGAAGATCTTATGTAATCTTTCATGATATGCAATGAATGAAGTCAATTTCACATGGATGCGTAGAATCAATTTGTTAGATTTGGTTCTACTTAAATGAGAACAACCACTTCAACATGCCACTCAAGGTAACTATTATTTACTTCATTTTCTAGTTGTTTATTTCTATTTAATAGTTGTTTTCTCTTTATCATTACATGCAAGTTAAACTAGAATCACATACTTTTCTTATTGGTAATGAATATTCATGTATATGCATATAATGGTTAACCAGTAGTACTCTAGAGGATAAATTAGCTAAGTTGTTAGTTTTGATCAATTTTGAGTGATACAGTAATATTTCATTAGTAGCAGTTCAATTATAGGTTAAGCTATAGGCACCCGTAGCCATTAGCATTAGTTTGTTTCTTTTACTGTTTTGTAATTCTGTGAGTTTTTAGCAAGTAGAACATCTTGAATAGGATAACTTAGGTATTTTTGAGTCTTTGAAGGCACATATAGTGCAACACTATCACAAGTTTATAAACCTTGGGTTGACATTTTAATGTAGTCTTTGCAATGTTGAGTCAACTGTTCAGTCAAATAAACCTCTAAATTGTGTAGGTTCTACCAATTTTATAATACATTAGTTTAGACTGTGCCCCAGTGTGCCCTAGCTGAAGCAAGGTAGGATGATGCCCCTCAACAAAATAGACAATTTTTTTGAAAATTGCAAAAAAAATTGGCAAATTTACCAATAAGCTTATTTGATAGGAACAAATGCATTGACGATGAAAAACTAGGCTCAAAATTTGATCTAGGTATGAATGGATGGGATGTTAGTATAGAAGAAGCTGGCGAAGATGGAAAATGAATAGATGAATTGGGCCTTGCTATCTTGAGATCTTGCTAACAAATGATCAAGCTCTTATTTGATTACATAATTATCACAATAGAACTTATTATGCCAATGGATGACGAACACCAAGATATGACATAGACCAAGATGTGATATGTTACATCTTGCAAAAATAGACAGGAGAAAAACAAGTACCATAACACAAAATAGTAACCACATAACCTTGTTGAAACAGGTGAGGAAATAACCAAAAAGCATGTTGATCTTGACACAAGAAAGCGTTAGATTTAGCTTTAGCTTGCATAGGATGTTTTGATTATGCCAAATGGAAATTCAATTACACACAAGGAACCAAGTTGCCCTGGTCATATTTCCAAGACAAACCGCAAGCAAAAAGCAAAGAGAAAGGTCATGATCCACCATTGCTCCTCTAAATCCTTCTTGGAACATCCTTGAGGGGCATAGTAACATGGCCGAAGATAAACTGATAAAAAGATAAAATAAACTAGACCAAAAAAGTCAACAACCATTTAGATCATTTGCTAATGATTATTTGTATGATCAAGTTCTTGCTAATGATAAAATTGGTTTCAGGAATGGTACACCTCATATAAAACCAATAATGGATTGAGTCTGGTTTCGAGTATGTAATAACTTGTTATAAGACAATTAATAGGTTGGATAGCTAAAGTTTGGTTTTAGACATGTGACATGTTGTATAAGATGTTTGGTCTGGTTTCAATGATGCAACACTTTGTATAAGACTGTTTGGTAGGATTGGATTGCTAATTGTTTACTATTTGATGTTTGATGTTGATGTTTTGATAGGTACCCATTTTAGGCAATTGATCTATTTAGATTGAGGATTATTTGGATATTTTTCTTGTTGTTTCATGATTTGGATAAGCTTGATTCTCTTGTTTGATAACTGCTTGTGTTTGCTCAAAATTCCAACCTTAGCAAGGGATAGTTTATTATGATACAATTTGGGATGGATGAAGACCTTGTTATTAAAAACCCTAAGGGACTCACCTAATTCCTTAGGGGCTCATCAATGATGGAATTTCCTCGTAAATCATAGAGACAACATAGTTCAACCACTTGGACTAACACATACTCTATTTTTGGAGTTTTTAACACTTATTTTTTTGGATTTTGAAGTTTTCTATTTTTTTTGGATTTTAATGCTTTCTATTTTTTTTTGGATTTTGACATTTTCTAATGCCAACCTACATCTAGGATCCTTTGTAAGATGTAAGTCTAGGAATTTCCCCCATTTAGGTATAGGCCATGAGAGGAATGCCTAAGCTTTATTATGGAGAGGGAAGTGTTTATTATGGAGTGGGATGTGCACAATAGACCATGGATGGAAGTGAAAAATTAGATAGAATGATAGTAGATGATGAAGCAAAGACCAACTACACATGGTGCATGTTTTCTAGGCTTTCACCATGGTACTTAACCAAAGCACTACCTAAGTGGTTTTCACTGTTGGATGGATTATTTCTCTTTACTATTTTTTTTTGTGTCACAAAGATGCTTGTTTTCTAGGTTTTCATCATGGTAATTATTTTTTAGTTTAGTTTAGTTTATTTTTTTTGTATTTTCAATGGGATTCTTTGAAAGCTAGGTATAGTACTTGTGAAGGTGCATGCTATTGATAGTCTTGGGTAATATTTCACCTTTATGAGTAGAGAGTTGATAAGCATTGGATCTATATAATGTTGTCATGATGTAAGAACCTAACTAGTTAGGTTCAATTTTTTTGAGTTTTTCTCAATCCATTTGATTTTTCAAATTTTCTTTTAGGACCAAGTCACCAATATCAAAATGCCTATCTCAGCTTTTTTGTTGTATCTATGACGAAGACAATTTTGATATGCTTGTAAATGGACTAATGCATTCTATCATTTCTCATCCAATAACTCTAGTTCATGCAAATGGGATACACAATATTTTTCTTCATCAATGAACCGTTGCATAGAAAATCTCAAGGATGGTAACTCAACCACAATAGGAAGAATGGCTTTAGATCCAAAACCGAGGGAATATGGAGTGGATCGTATAGGGGTGCAAATGTTGGTGCAATAGGCCCATAATGTGGGATTAAGTTGGATATGCTAGTCACAACCAATGCCATCGACAATCTTCTTTAGGATTTTAACTTGATAGTCTTATTAGATGCCTCATCTTGATTGTTACCTTGGGGGTAATATGGAGTGGTGAAATGATGTTGGATGTGGAATTGCTCACATAGTTCATGGACATCCTAATTTTTGAAAGGATGACCATTATCTATGATGATGGATTGGTGAACACCATACTAGAATATGATGTAATTCAAGCTTAACTTGGATATATATTTAATGGTGATGTGGGTCATTGGAATGGCTTTGATTTTTTTGGCAAAGTACTCAATTATAATGATGATAAATTTATGACCATTAGTGGAGGTAGGATGAATCTTTCCCACGAGGTCAAGTCCCCATTGAGAGAATGTCTATGGTGATGTAATTGGATGAAGTTCTTGGAAGGTGTGTGCACAATATCTCCATGTATCTGACATTGGCAATATTTCTTAACAAAGTGATAGGCATCACATTCCATAGTAGGCTAATAGTATATTGTTTGCATAATATTTTTGGCTAGGGTAGAACCAACAGAGTGAGCTCTGCTTATACTATTGTGTACCTCATGTAAAGCCATCTATGCTTCATTTGAATCGAGACATCTTAGGAGGTTGCTATCTAGACTATGGAGGTAAAGGGTATCACCAATGATGACATATTTGGATGCTTGTTAGATAAAGGTCTTACGTTAGTTAGAGGACAAGTCAAGAGGGATAATTTGGTCATGTAGGTAATTGTAAAATTCTTTGTACTAGGGGGCTTCAAGACCAACAAGTTCACATGTGAGCTCAGATTTAGGGACATCGAATGTGGGGATCAATAGTTGTTCCACCAGGAACTCGTATTGTAGAAAATTATTAGGTATATCTAAGAGAGATCCAATGGTAGCCATTGCATCAACTGCTTTGTTCTGAATTCTTGGGATTTTCTCAAAGGTGATGACATCAAAGTACACCTTAAAATTTTTGACCATGTGCTTGTAGGGTGTGAGATTTTCATTTTTTGTGTCATAGTCATCAATAACCTGATGGATAACTAATAGGGAATCACCATAGAATTGAAGGTTCTTGATTTTCCATTTGATAGCCATTCGTAGCCCTATTAACAATGCCTCATACTCAACCATGTTATTGGTGCAAGAGAATGCTATTCTGTATGATTTTGGTATCAAATCGCCTTGAGGTGTGACAAAAAGGATTCCTTCTCCTAAACCATGATTTGTAAAAGATCCATCAAAGTAGATCTTCCATGTCATAGAAGTATCTATTGTGAAGATGGAATCATCAAGAAAATTAGATATTAATGGATGATTTACTGTCGTTGATGAGTCTGTGAGTTGATTGGCTATCACTTGTCCTTTCATTTCCTTGTGATCAACATACTCTGTCATATTCACTCAAAATCATGACCCACTTTTCTAGCTAACCCGTCAAAGTTTCTTTGCTCAGTAGATATTTCAATGGATCAATCTTAGCTATCAATTTTGTTCAATGGTTCAACATATAATATCTAACATTTTGTGTGGAAAAAATGATTGTAATACATGCTCATTCAATAGGAGTATAATTAAGATCATACCCTACAAGAGTGAAACTAATATAATAGATAGCTCATTCTTTTCCATCATTGTCATTTTGTGCTAACATTGCCCCCAAAGATAATGTCGTTGCTGGTATGTATAATATTAGGTGTCTACCATCAATAGGAGGCATAAGGACCAGAGGTTTTAATAGATAGTCCTTTATTTATTGAAATGCTTCCTGATAATTGAATGGGACACCAATATAGAGAAAATATTGAAATTGATGACACTTATCTACTAATTGAGCAATGAACCTTCAAATAAATTGCAACCTTACTTGTAGAGTGTGTAACTAACTTATGTTTATTGATAGAGGCATATCCATGATAACTTTCACTTTTGTAGGATCAGCATCAATACCTCTATGAGAGATAATATATCCTAGGATTTTTCCTAATTGGACCCCAAAAACACACCTCTTAGGATTTAACTTGACTTTGTATTCTTCCAATCTCTTGAAAATCTTGTCCAGTATTGCTAGATGGCTATCTCTTGATAAGGATTTTCTAGTAAATCACCAACATAATCTTCCATAAGGGTATGCATATAGTCATGAAAGATGGTAGTCATAGCTCTCTGAATCATTGCTCCAGTGTTCTTAAGAAAAAATGGTATTATGTTCTATAAAAAGGTACTCGCACAAGTGAAGGTTGATTTGTGTTGATCCTTAGGGGGAATTCTAATTTGATTAAAAACTGTCCATAAGTGATAGCATCTCATATCCCACTGTGAGGTCTACTATGATGTCACTACTGGGAAATGGGAAGTCATCTTTGGGAAAAGCTTTGTTTAGATCTCTGAAGTCAGTGAACACCTTGATTCCTCTAGTTGGTTTGGTGATGGGAACAAGATTGGATATCCATTCTGTGTAGTCTATAGGATGAATAAACCCAACATCCAAAAGTTTCTTCATCTCTACTTTCACTAATAGTGCAATCTGTGGATACATTTTCCTCAATTTCTATTTGATGGGTTTAGCATTTGGAACCAATGGAAAATGATGTAGAACTAGCTTAGGATCCAACCCAAGACTATTGGCATATGACCAAGAAAAAATATTTTTTCTCTAAGAAGAAAGTAGCAAACTTTGGTTTTTATTTGATTGTCAAATATGCTGCAAAGTGAATGATTCTAGGATTATCTTTTGTACCAAGATTAACTCTCGATTTTTCCACAAGCACAGATCTCTCTCTGATTTATGGTAGACTGGCTCCACCTCTCCATCATCCTTGGTACCTCTCTAACACTTCACCTTTAGATATGTCCCATTTTACTTTTCTTGGTCTGTGCTGCACCTTCTTAATTCTACCCAGAGATTTATTCTTTTTTTTTCCTCATTTTGTGACTAGAGGATGGAGGAAAACTCCTCCATGCTTATCATCTGTCCTGCTTTGCAAATCCAACTTTATGATCCCCACTTGGTATTCCTTCACGAAGTCCCATGAACTCAACAATTGCTTTGTCGTTCTCGAAAGTGTCCAAACTTGGTGGTTCTTGTTGATCCTAATCTATGAGTTGTGGGTAGATGAGTGGTCATCAATGTGATTATAAAAACTTTAACATTACGAGCATATGGTAAAAGACAAAGATATCAATGATCTCAAAAGGTTTCAATCCAAGAACGACCAT
This sequence comes from Sequoia sempervirens, assembly GCA_007258455.2. Classification (NCBI taxonomy): domain Eukaryota; kingdom Viridiplantae; phylum Streptophyta; class Pinopsida; order Cupressales; family Cupressaceae; genus Sequoia; species Sequoia sempervirens. The sequence goes on along the minus strand of VDFB02273728.1, from coordinate 9,523 downwards.
TCTTACGTTTGGTTTGGGATGCTCAGATAGATCAAGTTCAATAAAATTTTTCGTTAGGCCATAATCACTAGATGTGCAAGAATCCCACTCCCATTCATTGGAGTCAATTTCGGTATGATATTTCTCAAATGTCTCGATTTCATTTGATGTGTCAACATTTTCACTCGAAGGAAACTTAGTACGAGGAGGACTCACATTTTGTAGCACATACTCTAACCTTATGTTCTTTGGTAACAGGCCATTGGTTCTATTTCACGCATTTTTCAAGATACACTACTATTCCTACTGGCAATCTTATTATTTTTCTAAGGATCTGAACTTTGAATATCGCTTGCACCAATATCGCTTAGCTTGCATTCCTTCTTCTTCCTTCATCCTTGTAGATCCATATAGAAATATCCTCACCAATAGTCTCTTTTCTCAATTCTCCCCACTTAGTGAATGTAGTAGGATTATGAATAATGAATTTAGATTCCTTCTTGATAGTACGAGGTTTTCCATAATATTTTTCCAATGTGGGTAACTTCCCAATGCAAAATAAGCTCTCAATGTTATATTCACCACATCTCTTGTCATGGATTTGTACCTTAGGTTTGAAAGGTGTAGTGGATGGAGTGGAAAATTTCATGAGTGAAGAAGGATCAATGTAATGCAATGAGGTGGAGGATGAAGCTTCCCAATTGATAGGCACTTGATGTTCAATGGTCCCTTTTAGATTACTGCAAAATTGGAAGGGGTCAGATCACCTAGTACGGTGATTTTATTGCCGTTCTGTGGAAACTTAAGGCATTGATGGTATGTGGAAGGAACGACCCTCATGGCATGAATCCATGGATGAACAAGGAGAAGTTTGTATGGTAAGTCCAAATCCAAGACTTGGAATATCATGTTTTGAATAGTGGGTCCAACTCTTATAGGAATTGTGATTATACTCTTGGATGAGTGCTCAACATTGTCATAAGCCTTCAAAATGATTTTCTTATACTCATCTATACAAGCTTTAGAGAATCCCAATGTTGTGACTAATTTTAGGGTGCATATATTCAAACTTTCTCCACTATCTACCAAGAATCATCTAATTTTATGTTTATTACTATGTACCTCAAGGTGCAATAGGTCGTTATGGTTTGGTATTTGTGCATGAAAATATTGCTTAAAGAATGTGACATGATGGGTTTTAGCTAAGTATCCTACCATGTCCTAAGATTGGTTAACATTTAGGTCAATGGGAATAGATGTCTCTTACAAATCCCTATCTAGAATGGCCTTATGTTTAGGGGATATAGGAAGTAACTAAAGAATGGATATTTGAATAGGAGTCTTTCCTAGATGGTCTAGGAGATTATATTGAGTCTTTGGTGGTGGATTGGAAGTGGCCCCTTGCAAGGTCACTTTAGCCCTATGAGTGGTAATAATGCATTTTGAATTTTTATTGAAAATAATGGTAGTGATATGGTTATCAAAGGCCTACACATGATTGACAGTATAGTCATATGAGACATTGGTATAATTGGCATTATTATTAGTATGTCACTGATATGTCACCCTATTCAATAAGGTATTGGATAAGATCTTTAAGTCTCCAACATGATGATGTTTAATGTCCTTTCATATGATGGTACTCACCATATTTATTGTCCTTCCACCAAATTGGATTGGCGAGTGTTGGTTCATATGGTTTGATATTTAGGAGTTGAATAACATTGGATTGTAAGAGTTTCTTTAGGACTGATTCAATGGGTTCTCCTAAGGGTGTGTATGCTTGCTTATGCCTATCTACTCATGAGGGAGCTCTATGTTGTTGATTGTCTTGGACCATGTTCATCGTTTGATCATGGCTTGGTGTTGTAGTATTTTATTTGGAATGACCTTTGAGGTGAATGGGGGGGTGAACCTTGTTAACCATTTTAGCATCAACTACCCCATCATTGGTGAAAATTTTGTTTCTATACCAAAATTTACCCTTGTCATTAGGAGCATTTTGGTTTTCTTTAAAAATCTTGACTACTCATTTCGCTACAAGAGCTTTCTCAATAGAAACTCAATTTTCAATGACATCCTCAAATGTGTTGCAACAATAAATTTGCAATTGAATCATTAATTTTTTGTTAAGGTTTCCACAATTATGGGGACCAACTATTTTTTTGGTATGTGACAAGGATTTTGTTGGACATAGTTTTCCACACTTAATAAAATGATGTAAGTGACTTCCCTTCCTTTTTTTTGGGTGTACATAATTTTTCTAGGGTCATGTCACTTTCAATGTTATAGTAAAAGTGTGTCATAAACTTGTCCACTAGTTTGTTCCATGTTCTTATCCTAGGACGTGAAGATGTGTGAACCACTCTAGAGCTTTCCCTAAAAGGCTATGTGAAAATAATCTCATCAAGTACATAGGCTCAAAATCAATGTCCATACATGTAGTGTTAAACTCCCTTATGTGTTTCACTGGATCTCCTTTCCCCTTACACTTGCTAAATATTGGAATGTTGAATTGTGGTGGGAAAGGTGGCATATATATGCTTCTTTCAAAGGGATAAGGACATAGTTCCTTGATTGATTATGTCTTCTTTATTGTGCTCACTTGCATGTTTTCCATTTGTTGTTGCATTTCTTACATTTGTTGCATCAAAGTGTCCATGCGTGATGGTTGCATGTTTGATTGAATTTGCACAAGAGGGTTGGTGTTGGTATTGAGTGTGTTCAGATGGTTGTACAATGGGTTTTATTTTTGAAAGTTGGATGTAAATGTTGGATTTAGGCCAGTGTTTTGTTGCAAAGTATTTTGATTACCTTGTTGGAAGTGAGATGTGAACAACATATTGGTGTTGCTTTGATTTTGTGATGGAGTTGGGTTGATATGTTGAGGTTGTGGTATGGAGTTGGTGCTTGGAGTGACATGTTGTAATGGAGGTTGGTTGCTGTTCAAGTTTGACCCAAAAGACATGTTGGTGCTTGGTGTAGTGTTGGCCATTTGGGTTGGCACTCTTGATGTGACAATATTAATCCTTCTTGTTTTGGTTGGTGAGTCTAGATTTATATTGGTTGATGGTATTGTGTTTTGAGTGGATTTTGTGCTAAATGGATTTGTAAAACTCATACCCATGGTACTAGAGGATAAAGCAAATGGATTAATAAATGTAGGAGTTTATCCTTGAGATGTTTCATGTATTCTTTTGGTCCCAAATGTTGGAGTAAGAGGTATGTTGACATGTGTTGCATTATGTGCAGTTCCTCCAAATAGAAAACTAGTGTGCATTTGTTGCGAGGATGGTTGACCTTGTGAAAATGTGTTGTGACCAAGCCCTTCAGTTTACATTTGTGTTGTTCCCTCTACAATTGTGGAACTGGAAAAAATAAAAGGAAGCTTGGAACATTTTTGATCAAGTGCAAGAAAGTACTTATTAGGATCTAAGTTGACTAGTTCCTCTACAATTCACACTATCTTAGGATTTTGGAAAGCATCTTCAATTTCCTTAGGTGTTAGATTTTGGTTAAATTCCTTCAATATAAAATTTTCAAATGGATTTGGTGTTTCAATTTGTGTTGTTGGAGATTGGTTTGATGTTGAACCAAAGTTCATGTTGCTATTTGGATTGATATAGGGGTCATATGAGGGATCCATGTCTCTCTATTTCCTTTTTGAACTATTCAAGACCATATAAGACTTGCGACCTTTGGATGTTGAGACTTTTGGAAAGTATGCAACTATGATGGAGATGCAAAATAAGGATGAAAATGGAAGGTGACTCTATGCTATGTTTTTTGATTTTTTGAACTATAAGGATGACAATGCAAATTATGACTAAGTTTTGATATGTAAGAATGGTGATGAAACTATGACTATGCTTGGGATGCAAAAGTGCTAATGGAACTATGACTATGCTTGGATTGGGTATGCAACCTTTAACCTTAAAAGAGGATGCTAAGAAAACTATGATGAACCAAAGTAACAACTCTAAATGTCAAGACCTCAAGAGGATAAACCACATGATGATGATTGATCAAAGGTGAACCTAAACTAGACCAATGAGTTGTAGGACCAACCTAAAGATTGGATAGATGAGAGGTATGATAAGGTCAAGACACCTAAAAATGAGACTAATGGTCTGCCCAATAGCATGATAAGCTTCCTAATCACAAGACTCAAAGATAATGCTAAAATGAAGCTAATATGGGATGGATGCAAACTAGCACTATACAAGATAATCTAAGGTGAATGATGAAATGCTTGTGAATGGGATGACTGAACCTAAACAAGTCTCTAATATGAGTACAAAATCATAGTCTATAAGGAAACTAGAAATTGGATTTACATATATTTTCCCAATTTTTTTTTATCTTGATAGTTGTGATGTTTCAATCCATAGATGTTGTGCAGGGCTAGTCAACTTCGGTTTAGAACTAGTCAACAATGATGCATAGGAAAATGTGGGTTTTTTCCTTCCTAAGGCTTTTGATAATTGTGTTGTACTATCTGACAATTGCAGTGTTCTGATAAATGGCTGTGGTGTTCTGCCTTTTGACCCTAGTTTGATGTTCTTTAGGTTGTTTTTGGTTTTTTGTAAGTTCTAGATTTGATCATAAAACACAACAAACACTTGAAACAAATTTGGTTGATTTTGACTCTTTGAATTCTTGGTAAGCAAGTATATTTGCAAGTTTTCTTCCACAAAACTTGCTTTTCCTTGGTTCAAAAACAATACAAGCAAGCACAACCTAAGGAATAATATGATTGTCTAATAAAGTGGGCTTACCTCACCCCCAAGAGAGAGTGATGTAATATCTGAATGAGAAGTGGGTGAAGCTAAAGTACTCCAAGGTCATGTACCACCTTGACACCTCTCACCTTGAAAGGAGTAACTCCAAACAAGGAACCTTTCCACCTCAACCAAGAATCAAATGTAGCGAGTAACTTCTTGGGACGATGTTATCTGGATGCACCAATAATAAAAGATGGCCAAACAAGTCTTAGTCTCTAAAATAAGAGGTTTCTAATGACTCAGTGAACACCAAAGGTATACTTTAGATATGATACACTATAGTCTCTATTCAACCTATATGTGGTCTATAGACCCACATAAAAATTGACACACAAGGTATAACATCCCCAAGTAGTGCTACTAAATTTTTCCTTCACACCTTTGATATAGCTCACCCGAAAACATGCTTTGAGGTCATCCGCTTGATTTCTTTGTTCGGATGCATCTCAATGGTAGGCCACTCTAAAGAGATTGCTATGTTTTTTTCTTATATAACCAAGATCACACAAAGCGCAAGGGGAGAGGATACACACACATCAATCTTGGGATTTAACATAACATGCAAGTGCACAAGACATAGAAGAAACTTGTTCTTTTAAAGTACCAATTCCAAATGTTCCTAATTTATAAATCAAAAACACACAATGAAATCATGTAAGAAATTGGATTTGTAGTTTAGATCAAATGGTCTTGTCCCAATGATTTCCACAAGCTGTAAATCAAATATTAATAACATAAAAAACCTCTACCCTAATGATTGCAAAAAGTAGAAAATGAAAAACTTAGATTTATACACTCTTTTTGCTATGACAATCAATTGTGACATACAAAGGCTCACATGCATTAGATTAATGTGTTGTAGGAACAAATGATTGCAAAAAACAAGATAGTGATTCAAGCAAATAGAAAACTGATTGTGGCACATGACTAAATGATAGTGGTGATCTAGGTAATGATTACAACACAAAAACCTAAAGCTACAAAAAACATGAAGATCTAACAAAAATGAGCAAAATTGATGATGTAGATGCCATAAACAACTTGTTAGAATATCAAATTGATAACCAACAACCAAGAAAATAATCTAAAATAGCAATGGTTGGAGAAAATTAATTTTTATAAAATGCCAATCAAATGCATCAATTTGGGTGATGAATGTGGTGCAATATTTTTTGGATGTGTCGTGTCGTACAATGATTGCGTTGTATAAAGGCTTAGTTATGCCATTCTATAGATGAATTACATCAAAATCTTGAAAAATCAAAATTTCTCTAAATTTTCAAGAAATCTGGTTAGTTCGCGTCAAGTCCACCAAATGTAAATAGGGTAAATTTTGGGATAATAAGCATGAATCAATAATAGAAACCACAAAAACTATCTAACTCAAGCAATAAAGACCCTAATCAAATAATGAAGCACTAATGAACATAAAAGTCAAAATAATGAAGCAATAATACTCAATCTCTATACCATAGTTGATTCATCTCCATTGCTCTTCTCCATTTTTCTTTCTTTGTTCTTAGATTTGTAGTATGCAAGATGTACTCACTAAGCTTGATATTAATGCAAGATAGCTAGATCACAAGATAGTAAAACTTCAAAGATTATGGTTAGCCTCAAAATGAATTGAAGGCTTGCTCTTATAGAAATCCCAATTCAAATGAAGGGCTAGGATCAAGTGATGATGTAAGATGATCAATGAATGAGATTAATTGAGACAAAGATAGGGATGGATGGACCAAAAATCAAGAAAGTGGTTGAGATTTAGGGCTTGGATAAGAAGAAGTTCAAATTAATTAATGACAATTATTTAATTTAGGAGAGGGAAAATGAATAATTACATAATTAAAGATAATTATTTAATTATAGAAGATGGTGGGGTGTTAAAATATTAAATAATTAAAAATAATTATTTAATAGAGGAAGAGGGAAATGATAAGTAATTAAATAATTATTGTAATTATTTAATTATAAAAGAGGGAAACTAAATAACATAATTAAATAAATAAAATTTATTTAATTATAACATAATTAAATAAATAAAATTTATTTAATTAGGGAGGGAAGATGCTAATGAATAATTAAATAATTGAAATAATTAATTAATTATAGAGGAAAATGGAAATAAATAATTAAATAAATAAAATTTATTTAACTATGGGAAGAAAAAGATAAATTAGTGATGTAATTTAAATAAGACTAATATTTGTTTAAATTAATCAAAAGATGAATAACCTGATAAAATGAATTAATTAAATAATTAAGAATTATTTAATTAATAGAGCAAAATGACATTCAAAATAACTAAATAATTTTTTTTAAAAAAATTTGCAAGGAAAGAAGGTGAACTGGTGATAAAATGTTGTTTGCAGGCTCAAGAAATTTTTCAGTGTCTACATAAACATATATAAAAAAATTACATCCTATGATAATTATGGTAAAATAGTGTGTACCTGTCAACGTGAATTGAACTGAACTCGACTCTGTGAAGTTTAATAGGATTTTCTAATTATGATTTGATGTTTTCTTAATTGCAATAGGTGATATATAAAATGACAACTTGGCAAGTGATAATGGAAAGGCTATAGAATGTACATATTATGGGATATGAATTGATCTCCTAAATGCATGGAAATCAAGGATTGCGACATGGAATGTGATGGTTAAATTGCATGTACAAGAAAATGAATGGTATGTGGATGACATGCAATTAAGTTGGAAAAAAAATTGAAACTTTGACTGGCAAGTGTTGCGGGTACCTTCAATAGTAGGTTCCTATTTGAACTATGTCAACTTTTATTAATGAAGCTAGAAGTGCCTACAGCATTGTGGAGTGTCCTTGAAAATAATTTTCAATTGTTGCACCTATGTAGTGTGTGCATATGAAGAGTGATAGAAAATTATACTCGGTTGACCTCAGTAGATGAGATGTGTAGTTCATCTGCTAAGTCAACTGAAGAACTTGTAGTATCTACTATTGTATCTTTGTTGTTTGTTATAATGTCTTCATTAGGATTACTGCCTGGTTTAATTGTTTTGTCATGATCACTATTTGGTTCAATATTTGTATCTAAAGCACTATTTGGTCCATATTGTTGCAACAATGAAAGATGGAAGTCATCCTTTCGTATTAGAATTTTGTAATTTTTCAATCTGTGGCCATTAACTAGTAGTGAAAATCTGATTGCATCAATGGTTTGCAACTTGATTGCTCTATTTGGGAAAATTATCTCTATTTCATATGGTCCTAACCACCTTGTTTGAAGCCTCCCTTTATAATCTTTATATCTAGAGTCATATAACAAAGCCTAATCTCCCACATCGAATTCCTTTGTCTTGATATACTAATCATGCCATTTGAATCTCCATTTCTGAACAATCTCAATGTGGTGTATGGCCTCCATTCTTATCTCATCTAATCGATTTAGATTGTGTAGCCTTTCTTTTTGTGTCATTGTTAAGTTCATGTATCTAGTTCAACTGTTGTCCTAAGTATCTTGTATACAAATTCAATTGGAAGTACTGCTATTTTACCATACACCAATTCATAAGGTGTAAATCATGTCGTAGTCTTCCATGTTGTCCTTTAGGCCCATACTACCTAAGGTAACCTAGATACCCAATCTTTACTATGAATCTGCACTATTTTGGTCAAGATGTTTTCAATCTCCCTATTTGTTAATTCCACTTGCCCATTGGATTGAGGGTGTTAGGGTGTTGATTTCCTATGCCTTATCTCGTGCTCCTAAACCAATTTGGTAATCGGCTTTGATGTGAACTGGGGACCTTGATCTATCACAATTTCTCTTGGCACTTCATATCCTATAAATATGTCTTCATACAAAAATTTGGCTACATTTCCATCCCTAGAAAATCGCAATGTTTTGAATTCAACCCACTTTGTTAGATAATCTATGTAGATTAGGAAATACTCCTTGTTATTGGATGTTATCAATATTGGGCCAATGAAGTCTAGGCCCCATTTATCAAATGGTGCTAGTAAGAATTGTGGTTGTAAAGGAATCTCATATGATTTGGTTGGCATGTCTATTCTCTAGCATCTGTTACAACTCCTTACATATTTCACTACATCCTTATGAAGAGTTGTCCAGTAATAGCCAATTGAGAGAATCTTGAGTACAATCCTCTTTCCTCCAAAATGTCCCCCACAGGGTTCATCATGGAAGGCTCTAAGGATATAAAAGACCTTGTCCTCTCTTATGCATCTCCTCATAATATTGTCTTGACATGTATAGAATAAATAACTAGCTACCTAGGAGTAGGGAAAACTTTTATGCACCAATTGTTTATTTTCTCTATGGAGAAATGAGGTGGTATTTGTCCTGCTACTAGGTAATTGGAAATATAAACAAACCAAGGTGTCTGTAGTTTTAGAGAAAATAGATGTTCATCTAGAAAAGAATCATCGACAACACCTTCTACTAATTGAGTTGGTAACCTGGACATAAAATCTACCACCACATTTATTTTTCAAGGTTGTCCACTATGGTGATGTCAAATTATTACAACAATAATAGCCATCTAGCAATTCTACCACGAACCATAATTTTATTCATTAAATACCTTATTTTAGTGTGATCCATATGGATAAAGACTAGATACCCTGCAATGTAATGCCTAAACTTGTTAATTGCAAAGACAACTACCAACATCTCTTTTTATGTGATTGTGTAGCTGAGTTCTTCCCCTTGTAAGTTATTGCTAATGTAGTATATGGAATACTCCATATTATCTTCCTT
>VDFB02273727.1:0-46569 GCA_007258455.2 Sequoia sempervirens | reverse complement strand
GAGATTAGTAACCCAAAAAAAAAGCTTTAATGATAACAACAAATTAAAATAGTGATAACTTTCTCAAAACTTAATGAAATTTTAAATCATAAAAATCTATGGAAAGCTGAAACTCAAATCTTCAAAACCTAGAAAGTATTTTGCCAAGATTTTGCATGAAAAAATTGTTATAGGCAAAAGAAAATGCAGGTTTTAACAGCTAAATTTAAAAAACAACGAATACTAAAACAACCATAACTTTCTCAAATCTCAACAAAATTTAAAACCATTTGAAGTTTCAGAAAGCTAAGAACAAGCCCTACAAAACCTAGATAATCGTTTTTAAGATTTTATGCGCCCATTTTTTTGTGCTCAAAAGAAGATGAGATTTTTTTGTGCGAATACTTGGTTGTAACTTGCAAAACAACAAAATAAAACAAGAAAACAAATGGATTTCTCTGCAAAATTGTAAGACTCACGCCAGGTTCACCAAATGTAGGATGTGGAAAATTGTATAGCATAAATTATAGTGACAACCACAACACCTCTAAGCTATTAACCCAATCTAAAACAAGAGAATACAAACAAATTATAGATATATGAAAATGAAAACAAATAAAACAAAGCACTCCCCATTGTAGTTGAATCACTTCTCTTGTCTCTCCTATTTCTTCTTTGGCAAATATGCCCTCAGATTTGTAGTAGAACTTGTGCAAATACCTGCAAATTGTAAGCAAGAAAGTTAGAGATAAGTGGCTGTTAAGGAAAAAATGGAGGAGAAAGACTTCTTTTATAGACAACCATTCAAATGGATGGTCAAGATCGATCTTCTGAAAAGATTCCAAGATCGACGGATGATGATACATGAGATGGAGGTTACAAAAAAAATGATCAAGACTAGAAAGAGCCCAAAGACAATCAACGGCCGAGATTTGAAAATAAGATAGTGGAGGGATAATGGAGAAATTAAAAATTAGAAATCAATTAATTCATGAGGAAGGAATCTTTGGACAAGTGGAGGCACAAATAATGTTTCCAAATTATTTATTTGAGGAAAAAAGCAAGTGGGAATTTAATTAAAACAATTCATAAAATCATTTTAATTAAATAGGAGAAAAAATGGGAGAAGACATTAAATAATTAATTTGAATTAATTATTTAATAAAAGAGAGGGTTGGGAGATAATTAAATAATTTTGATAATTATTTAACTATAGACGAAAGGCGATAAAGAAATAATTAAATAAATAAATAATAATTTATTTAATTATTAAAGAAGAGGGGGAATTAGTGACACAATTAATTTATTTAATTGATTAGGATATAATAAAGCTAAAAAGTGAATTAATTAAAGAATTAAAAATTATTTAATTAATAGAAGAACGTGATTAAGAATAATCAAATAATTAAAAATTATTTTAATTATGCAGAGATGAGGACCAAGAAAAATGATGTTCGCAGACTAGGACATTTTTCAGTGTCTACATAACCATGGTTGTTACCGATTAATACAAATAGTTCTACTTTTGGAGTGTAGGGTTTTTCTTGTGAAAGGGTTTTCCTCATGTAAACTCTCGTGTGATGGTATATTGCTTATATGTGCTTCTATTTATTTTTAATTGGAAAGATCCCAAATTTTCACAATACTCTCCTCTAAGATTACTGTAAGAAGTATTTCTATGTACCTTTCTTCCTTCCATTCCTCTTCATCCATGAAAACCTCTATTTTTGTTATGGTAGCATCCTCTACCATATAATTGAGAACAATAATTGTTATAGCTTGCATAAGGCTACTAATTTTATATTTGGGTTACTTCATGACTTATATTATTAATTTACATTTGATTTTTCTTCTATTGTGGTTCTTGATAACATTTAGTTGTATACCCATTTAAGGTAATTACAAATAATCCTCGTGATTTGTCCATACCTCTATCTATAAAGGAATCCTCTCCATTTATTCCTTGAAACAATACTTTATATGCTTCTTCAAGAAACATGTCATAGTCATGTGTTTCATGCTTGTCTCATTGCTGAAAAATACCATAGTAAAAACTTATTGTTATTTTGGGGGATTTTCAAATTCTACCCTCATTGTTGGGCTCATTTTGTGCCTTTTATCATTTTACATTGGTTTTTTGTGTGTCCTTCCCTACTATAGTAAGTACACTAGCTATTTATCCTTTTGGATAAGGGAGAAGTCTCACTCTTCTCACCTTTTACCAAAGTTTCTTATTTTAATTTTAACTTTTCTAATTCCAAATTTAATTTCTCCATTTCCTCACTCCCCACGTTATGCATTTTCTCTTCTGCAAGTTTGGGTTTCCATTTTGGTCACTAAATCTATTGCCTATATTTGGGGATTACTTGTCCATATACCACAACTCTAATATGTGGTCTTAATCTTGATACAAATCTTTCTATCCTTTCCTTTTCTATTAGCATCTCCTCCAAATTTATAACCATAATTTTAAAATATTGGTCATATTATTTTATTGAACCTTTATTTTCATATGTTATTTCTCTCATTTTGTCCGCTCTTTCAATTGGAGCATCTAGAGAGTAGAAATTTATCAAGAATACTTCACTTATTTCATCCCACTCCTTTTCATGATTTGGGAAAACCTTGATATAACATATCAAATATTAATCTTTGATTGACTCTATGAATTTATATAATCAATTATTTGGTCATCATCAATGACAACTCTTCTCCAGTGATATTTTGAGATAAAGAGGTTCTCACTTGCATTAGGTTAGTATCTTTTTCAAACATAATGAGCTTAATCCTTTTACAACTATTTTTATATGATTTGTGTTGGCATATGGCTTTAGGAGATTGTTTGTGGCTGCTAGTGTTGTCATTGATGGCAACTGGAGTCAGTAGCATGGTTTGTAGTTTAGAGGCAGTTCACACTAGCAAGGAAATTAGAAGACAATACTCTACCGGAAAAATGTATGTAGAACAGAGTATCTGGTTGGTAAGTTGGTCTAGATACTTCACCGGATCACTATTTTGTTATGTGGATCCCTAGGGAATCTTGTTCATCTTGTATGCTATCCTACTGGTGAGTTTTGTGGTGTCACAATAGTCAGTGTACGAGTTTGGAGATTCAGTAGAATAATTTATTGCTTATTTTCTCACTGTGGTCGACCTGTTGTGTATGGCATGTTCCGGATGTATAAGGAGTATGTGTTTAATTATTTCTTATGTTTGGAATTTTGGTTTGGGTCCCTACTATAGTCTAGCTGACTTATGTGGGTACTCATCAATTATAATTAGTGATTTGGGCTGACATAAGAAAGAATATTATATTTTTCTCTAAAGCCGACATACAATAAAATTCTTGTTAGCGGGTATATAAAGGAGATCAAAAATTATTTTTGAAGGGAGAAGCATGTGTAGATCAAGAAGAGTGAAGGTGTAAAAAGTGAAAATGTACAGAGCAACTATGTGAGGAAATATCAGAAGATCTGTTTGAACAACAAAAGGGTTTTTGTATGCAGAGCAGAGCAGAAGAGTGATCTGGATAAAAGATCCAGAATCTGATTGTGTGCTTCATTGGAACTTAATCCAAGCATTTGTAGATGCTAAAATCTCAATTCAACATTTTTTTGTAATATCAAATATGTTTTGTAAGGTAGCGAGTCTTCTCTTTTGAGCAGTGAGCTCTAGGCAGTGCGCCTAAATGCAAGTGCATTCCCATTTTTATCATACTTCTAACAAAGTATACTTTGTGGATTAATCTCCACCGTGGTTTTTACCCTAACAGGGTTTCCACATAAAAATATTGGTGTTATGGTGTCCACATTGTCTTATTAATGTGCATGCACGTTTCCTCTTATTTATTTTTTGTGGATGCTATTAGAAGTTAAATATTGTTGTTGATGGTTTAAGATCTGTTTTGAGATTCAAAATTGTGCAACATTGTTTTACCCCCCCTCTCAGTGTTCCTAAAGTCCAACAATTGGTATTAGAGCCGGTTCCTCTGAAGAAGTCTGAAAGCTTGAGGTGGATCTTGGATTACAATGGGCGTAGGTGGTCTTCAACAACAACTTATGGTGGTTGGCACTTGATGATCTTGATCAGTCTAAAGCAAAGGTCATGGAGCTAAAAGAAAATCTTGTGGCTGCCGAAAAGTTCATTCAATCACTGGAGGATAAATAAATGAATCAAGGGAAAAGAGGAAAGAACTATGTGGCCAGTTGAAGGAAAAAGAAAGTAGAGGCCCAAAATATGTTCATCTAAATCAAACCCTAAAAGAAATAATAGAAGAATGTGAAAATCTTACCAAAGACAATATTGCTCTAAAGCTTGAAATGGAATTTGTGGCAATGAAGTTAACTAAAGAGATTGAAGAAAGAAAGAAGAATGAAGATAATCTAGCCCAGTCCTTGAAAGAGAAATATGAGGAATGCAATAGAGTGAATAATGGATTCATTCAGCTGGAGATTGAATTACAACAATCCAGAAATAATGAACAAGAGCTTGAGAGACAAGTAGTTATTCTCAGAGATGAGCTTGCTACTGCAAATGAGTTTAAGGAAAAGTTCAGAATTAGTTCTGCTAAGCTTGATGAAATAACTAAAGGACAAAAGGATGCAAATGATAGGCGAGGGCTTGGCTATGAGAAGAATGTGAGCTCCGGATCTGAACAAAAGGACCGTGAAAAGAAGATCAAAGGTAGAAGACATCTGGTAAGGAAACATAATGCTCAAAAATTTAATGGATATTGCTTTGCTTGTAATAAATTTGGGCATATGGCTTCTCAGTGTAGAAGTAAGATAAGTTTTGGCAATCCATCATTTTCTGGTCAATGTTTTAACTGCAAAAAGTTTGGTCATAAGTCATTAGAATGCAGAAGCATGTCTGTCAATAAAAGGAATGTTAAATGCTATATCTATGGGAATTTTGGAAATGTTGCAAATCAGTGCATATTAGGAGGAAATCAGCGGAATGGATGGTATAGGCAGAAGTATTCGGTATGCTACAATTGTAACAAATATGGTCATATTGCTAGATTCTGTAGAAACAGAAACATGAATAAAAGAGGTCCGGTTTATCAAGATAGAAATTCACAAAAAAGTGACAAAAGAAAAGGAAAAGCATCTGTGGAGGAGATAAGAGATCAAATGAGAAAAACATGGGTAAAGAAAAATGGATCTGATGAAGGTAATAAGACTGCACTGGAAGCTCCCTCTGGTAGTTCATCTGACAATTGATTTCAGGCCATTGGCCTAGGGGGAGTTTTTCATGAAAATATTTTGTCCCCCTATGTATAGTTGGCTCTAAATCGCAAGATACCGTCAACCGTTGTGTTATTCATTGTCAAATGTATCAGCAATCATTTTTTGAATTGGATAAAATGTTAAAGGTCCGCAGTTGAATTCTTTGCTTGTTGTCTGAGTTTGCGGAGTAATCGAAACTTCTAGGGCAAGACATTTAATGCGTCAGAATAAAGTAAGTAAAGTTATAAAAGGGAATTTGGAACCCTAATTTTCCACCATGCATTGAAGGAGAACTGTTGGAGAACCTTTTCAGCAAAATTTCGAAGGAGTGGAAAGTCAATTTAGTGGAAAAAATTTCAGGTATCTTTGTTACTTATCAATTTTATATCTATTTGGTGATTAGTTGAACTCTGTTCAGTACATAAAATGAAACAAATTAAAGGAACAATAATTCTAGATGAGTATGGTAGTCAAAAGGTTAGGGATGTGAGAAATTTGTTGTCTCACGTTGAATTGAAGAGGCTTGGAGGAGTGAAACACAAGAATCTGGATATCTGGAATGAATTTCCTCATTTCATCAACACGAAGGTTGTCTGATTTATCTTGAACAAATTGGATGGTGATATCCTTATTCTGGATAAACCCTATCAGATTTCTAAGGACGTAATAAAAAATCTAATAGGTTTGTGCAATGTTGGTGATGTCCCTAAAAAGAAATTGATTTGAAATGTTGAAGTCGAAGCCCTAACCAGTGTAACAGGAGATCATAGGGCACTGAAAATTAGATGGATCAAAGACCCATTAACAAGGTATATTGCATACGGAATTTCATACAATATTTTCTTCAAAAACTGGGAAGGATCAACATTAGCAGGCGCAATCTATATTGCGTACAAGATGATAATTTAGAAAATGTGGACTTTGATCTCTATGGATTGCTGAAGGATCAACTAATGGAGAATGTGCAATTGACAAAGGACATAGATTAATCCTTCAGGTTTGATACCTTGGCTATATGCAATATGATGTATTTCTTGAATTGCTTGCCTCTAAATGGCAATGTAGTATGGAAGCAAAATATGTCGGTTTGCAAGCAAATCTTTGAGCATTTCAATTCTTTTGAAAATGGTGAACAATTTTATGAGAACTTCTTTGGAAATTTGTTAAGAAAGTTTGGTACTCCTCTTCCGGTAAAAGCAATTGAAATTGGATCATCCTCTGGTAAGTCAGAGAAAAAAGCATAAGAGAGAAAGAGAGTTAGCTGGTGACACTCCTCTGACGCCTAAGTCAATAAAACTTGAAGAAAAAGGTAAAAAGCAGATAGTTAAGGATATAGTCGATGAAGAATCTAAGGAATATACACCAAGAGATCAACCAAAACCAGTTGAATCGGTTGTGGTTATTGCAAATGAAAGTGATGAAGAAGGTGACCTACTCAAAGAAAATATATTGCAGATTTTTCAAGAAGATAATGGAATGCAAAAGATAACTGAAATATGGATGAATGGTCCATCATATGAACAAGACCTCATTGAAGACACTCTAGGAAGATACTTTATTGATAACAACATTGATTTGACAAGTCTACAGAATGTGCTTCTGGAAGAATTTATTGAATGTATCAAGGAGGCTATGGACTTTGTGTCCTAGGACATAAATGAAGAGTAAATAATCTCTCATCTAAAGATGTAGTTTAGGCTATCTCTTTCCAAACTGAAGAAGAAAATGAACATACCGAGACAATGCATTGATTCAGTGAATACAATCTTCAATTACTGTCTTAGGTGGCCTCATGTGGTTGGAAAATATAAGGACAAGTTGGAACAAATAGAGAATGAGCTTGTCAGAATCAGACAGGACTACAGTATGGTTGAGGACAAGGATGAAGAAGTCAAGAAGAAGATTCATGAGCTACAAATAGAACATGCAAAGATTCACTCTGCCAAAAACACTCTTATGGACTCCTTCTGGAAAGTGAAGGACTTAACTGAATGTAGATTAGAACAAATGGTTTAAGTTTTAAAGAAAGGAAAAAAGCTAGAAGAAACCATCACCATTCTCGAATCCCTTGTTCAAGTCATTAATAGAACATCAGAAAATAATAGTCTGATAATTTCTACTGGGATTGTAGTGGACTCCTAGAAGAAATTTCTCCCTAAAATGAAAGATAAGTACAAAATAATTTTTTGATTTATACATGTCATTTGCAAATTCTTCAAATTTTGATCAATTTATGCAATCAACAAAGGGGGAGAAAATGCAGTAAGGAGGAGTACAATAAATAA
Source organism: Sequoia sempervirens (assembly GCA_007258455.2). NCBI lineage: Eukaryota > Viridiplantae > Streptophyta > Pinopsida > Cupressales > Cupressaceae > Sequoia > Sequoia sempervirens. The sequence continues at coordinate 39,077 of VDFB02273727.1, read as the reverse complement.
GCTTAAGTAAGTAGTGGAAGTTTTTGTCATTGATGTCAAAGGGGGAGAGAATGCAGTGAAAAATTCCTTGACATCCAAAGGGGTAGTAGTGTTTTGTTGTAAGTGTTTTGCGGTTGTTTCGTCATGCTGTGAAGCTTTGAATTTTGGTTTTGACACTTAGTCATTTTTCACTAAGTGTTGCCATCAATTCCAAAGGGGGAGATTATTGGCATATGGCTTTAGGATATTGTTCGTGGCTGCTAGTGTTGTCATTGATGGCAACTGGAGTTAGTAGCATGGTCTGCATTTTAGAGGCATTTCACACCGGCAAGGAAATTAGAAGACAATACTCTACCAACAAAATGTATGTAGAACAAAGTATATGGTTGGTAAGTTGGTCTGGATACTTCACCGGATCACTATTTTCTTGTGTGTATCCCCAGGGAATCTTGTTCAACTTGTATACTATTCTACTGGTGAGTTTTTTGGTGTCACAGTAGTTGGTGTACGAGTTTGGAGATTCAGTAAAATAATTTATTGCTTATTTTCTCATTGTGGTTGACCTATTGTGTATGGTGTGTTCTAGATGTATAAGGAGTATTTGTTTAATTATTTCTTATGTTTAGAATTTTGGTTTGGGTCCCTACTATATTGTAGCCAACTTATGTGGGTACACATCAATTATAATTAGTGATTTGGGCCAACATAAGAAAGAATATTATATTTTTCTCTAAAGCCGACATACAATAAAATTCTTGTTAGCGGGTATATAAAGGAGATCGGAAAATATTTTTGAAGAAGGGAGAAGCGTGTGTAGATCAAGAAGAGTGAAGGTGTAAAAAGTGAAAATGTACAGAGCAACTATGTGAGGAAATATCAGAAGATCTATTTGAACAACAAAAGGGTTTTTGTATGCAGAGTAGAAGAGCGATCTGGATAAAAGATCCAGAATTTGATTGTGTGCTTCATTGGAACTAAATCCAGGCATTTGTAGATGCTAAACTCTCAGTTCAACATTTTGTTGTAATATCAAATATGTTTCGTAAGGTAGTGAGTCTTCTCTTTGGAGCAGTGAGCTCTAGGCAGTGTGCTTGAATGCAAGTGCATTCCCCTTTTTATCATACTTCTAATAGAGTATACTTTGTGGATTAATCTCCACTGTGGTTTTTCCCCTAACAGGGTTTCCACGTAAAAATCTTGGTGTTATGGTGTCCACATTGTCTTATTAATGTGCATGCATGTTTCCTCTTATTTATTTGTTGTGGATGATATTAGAAGTTAAATATTGTTGTTGATGGTTTAAGATATGTTTTGAGATTCAAAATTGTGGAACACTGATTCACCCCCCCTCTCAGTGTTCCTAGTGTCCAACAATTTGAAGGTATTTCTAATTTGTATTTTTGTGGTTTGGGGATTTTCCTTCATCCCAATTTCTATCTTTTTATTGTTTATCTCTCTACCTCTATGTCTTTTTTATGTAGTTCTAATCTCATGTTGTTTGAATAATTCCTTTATCTCTAGGCAACTAGATCTCAAAATACTCACTCAGTATTTCCTCAAAATATTCCCACAATCTCTTCTTGATTGTACTTTCTCTATCCTATGTAAGGATTAAATACTTATCTTTTCCTCAAATACCCTTCTTGAGTTATTTGTCTTAGAGGATGACTCTTGATTTGGGGGGTTGACCTCAAGGAATCATTTAATTTTGGAACATGTAACATTTGAAAATTTATCATTAGTTAGTGACATCTCACTAAATAATGTGGGACTATCCCATCCTTCTTTGAGTGTTCTTAATTTTCTTATGACTAATTCATTAACATGTCCCTTCAATCCTCTTTTCTCACATTCTTCTCTCTCTTGAAACTCCAACTTTTTCATCATCTTTTCCTTCTATAAACTCACACTTGTACTTATGAAATTATCTAAGTATTCCCCACTCAAATTTAGAGGTTTATGTTTTTAAATTGGGGTTAATAGATCCTAAAATTCTTACTTAATAACAATCTTATTGTTTGATAGATAAGATTCAAAATATGCCTCTCAAGTTAAAAATTCAGACAACAAAGCACCCTTGCTTCTACACCCTGGATGAGCACTTATGCTTCTAATCCCTCTTGTCAATGACTCAAATTTATCATATTATTTATTTAGTTCTATTGATTCAATCAAATTTTCTTCTAGACTATTCTAATACATGTAGTTAATTGCTATGTTTCATTGTTATTGAGTGGTATATTTACTATCTTTCAATCTAGTGTTAGATTTCCAATATTCTCAACAACAACCATCCTGATGATGCACTCTAAAGAGGGTTCACTTACCTTTTCAATTATATTTTTGTATCTCTCATGTATTTCTTACGATTTTTTCAACCTTATTTCCTCTTCCATGTGTAGTTCATAATAAATCTCAATCTCTTCAAAAAATTATCTCAATATTTTACTGCCTCTTTTTCCATAGGTGTTTTTTATTTGTATTTTTAATCCTTTTATCCATCCCTAATGGCTCAACCTACATATACCTTTAGTAATCACATATCTTAAGGATCCCTTTCAAGATCCCCCCTTTCCATTTTTCATCCCCTAGGTGTCTAACCCCTCACCAAGAGTTAGTACCTAGTGTGTTATTGTACATCTCAATTATACTATAATTTTTTTATTAATACTCCTTTTCTTGGTAGTATTATTTACCATAAAATCCTTTATTTATATATTTTATTCTCAAGCACCAACAACATAGGATCCAAACAATATAACCAAATGTTGATGGTGAAAAATTTAGGCTTGAAGCTTGGATTATTCATGTAAGAGAAATTAACCCATGTTGATATAATAAGAAGGATCTTATGATAGTTTGATAGATACCATATTCATAACATAAAGAAAATAAAATTTATTTATCCATATATACCATAGAACTAATTTATTCATATATTTATATTGTATTATTCTATATACAATGCATATTATATACCATAATCAAAGATATAAACATCATATATTTTTGGGTAGTACTCTTATTTATTGCCCTCTTCCTTTTATCCTTTATGGTAGGTTTAGGTATTAACACATCCTTCTATCAATGTAGGGGCATGTCCTCTATGTCCTTGTGCCTTATTATCCTTCAAGTGGTACCATAATGCCTCAGATGTTGTAGTAGTAACCTTGTGGTAACTATCTTTCTTATTTGTGGTTCCTTGTTTTATAAGAGAAACAAATTAGTGAACCAGTTTTATATGGTACACATTTATTTTTTCTTTGTAGTTTTTCAAATTTGACTAATCAAAGATTTAAATGTGGCATCAAATTCTCAAAGTTGATGAATCCTAATTCCTCTTTAATCTATGGGATGTTTGGAGTCTTTCTAGGCAATAACTATCATGTTTTTATCACTTAAAATAAAATAAAAATTCAATAATATTAAACTCCAAGTTGATTATTTTGAAACAAGTACTACCAAAAATATCCATAAGCAAGTGTAAACTATCACTTTAGTGATATTATATATATTAGTATAAACATATGAAAATATTCATAATCAAGTCTAAGCTCTTATGGGGGTGATATCTTAGATAGTAGTATTAAATAATTTTACATATCAATAACTAAATTTGAGCTATTGCTAGGGCGATATTTGAAATAGTTGTGAAAAATTCTTAAAAAAATAGCTAACAAGAGTTCATGCAAATAAATAATTTTGATTACTTAATTATAAAAATAGCTAAGGATAATATCAAATTAGTTAAAAATGAGTGGTCATCTTCAATGACCATTGAAATAAGAAGTTAGTTTGAATTCTTACAAAACATTGTCAATTATTATTGTTTGATGTTTGAAATAGACGTAGAGAATATTCTTTAGTGATACATTAAATTTCTTTTTGTCTTAATGAAAAATGAAAAATATAATCTATTAATATACTTAACATATAATAATTATCATTGGGGCCCTACCCAACATGTTCAATCATAGATACATTTATTATAGTAATTAAAAAACATGATAAACACCATGACAACTCTATAATATTAAAACTCCATTATATTAACTCAATAAGTATAACTAATAGAAATATCCAAAAATAAATATAATAATTGCTTAGGTGATTATTTAAAGGAGTCTAAACCATCCATATAATAAAAGCAAAAATAAGAATTACTCATAATTTTAATAATAAATCTAAGTATTACTTAGGCAATTTTTTAAAGAGTAGTTTGAAATACTCTTAAAATAATAGCTATTGTATTGGGACTACATGGAATGAAATAATCAAATAATTGTGCATGCTAATAAATCATTTTGATTATTGCTATATAATAATAATAGAAGATCATATCAAAATTGATGATTAAAACTCATTTTTAATGGCCATGGAATAAAAATCATAATCTATATTATTAAAATATATTATTTATTATCTTTGATGCTCCTTACTACAGGGTAAGCTTGGGCTATCTTTGATTTTCTTTTTGCTGCCACCTCCCCTCTAGGGTTCCTAATTTTCCACAAATCCTCCCTCTTTCAAAGACTTGATTCTCCATTCTCATCTAGCTACTAATAATTTAAGTGCTATTGCATAAGATTATTTGACATTGCTACAAACAACAAACTAGTCAAGTATTGAGAAAACTTTCACACTCTCAAAAAATGAGAAATTTTCCATAATGGACATCCTCTTAGAAATAAAAATGGTTGGATTGTTGATATTTTGGAGTTCACTCTTGTGGGGAAGTTCTTTGGCGCTTGGCCTTCTCCCAAATTGCTAGAGCAATGGATAAATCAAGAATGACATCCAAAAATAATTGGTAACATCAAAGACCTAATTTTAGGAGCAACCCTTAGTTCTTGGCATTGTGTGGCTTGTATCTAAACAATTATAACCCTATATTTGACCCTTTGGAGGAAAACCTATTAAAGGTTGTAGTTTGGGTGAGGCTTACATTCCTTCCATTACACTTTTGGAATAAGGCTTCATTCAAGGCCTTTGGAAATATGGTCGGCATCTAAAATGTGTTTTGAACCAATGGAAATAAAATTATTTATAAAAGAGATAGGTCTAGAAGCTATAAATTGAAGGATGAAAAATCTAGTTTTTCATAAATAATTGACTATAAATAGTTCACTTTAAATACAATATCTACCATGAGAATATACATTCCTTAAGAGAATATTTGAAAAATACAAAGAAATTTAAGTCTCATGAAGAGTAGAATGAAATATTCCCTCCATCAAGTTACCAAAACATCATATTTACCCAAAAGCTAATAAAAATAACCAAAGAGAATACCTCAAGTATAAAACAATTCAAGCCATGATATATTGCTACTAAGGAGGATCAAATTAAAATATTACTAGTGAACAAAAGAATAGAAAATTAGAGGAAAGGCTCTAAATAAGGACAGTGTGTGGGCTGAACAATTTGTGCATAACTGTACTACTTAGCCTAAAATATAAATCATCCCTATTAAAGGTAATGAGAATTCCTTAGAAGATGTGGATCCCTCTTCTCTCCTATCTTCTAGCTACAAACCTTTAACCAAACAAAGGTAAACAAATAGTGGGGTACAAACAAAAGAGCCACTTGAGAATATAATTACTAAAATACATGAAATAGTGGAATCAACCATAAAATCTATAACCAAATTGTAACAAATGTTAGTATTTCCATGAAATATGAGGTTTAGGGAATAACCATAAAAAAATAGATACCTCAAAGATTTACTATTTAATGAAAAGCTAGTTATTATGCTTAGTTGGAAAATTCAAACTTGAATTATTGATGTTTCTTCAATCATTCAAAGAATGTGAACCTCTAGTGATTCCTTCTTCAAATGGTTCTTCTAGTGGTATTGTTATGATCTAGTCCTATAAAATTTCTCTTGAAATTTACTAGTTGAATGACTATTGGATTATAATCTCTTAGAGAAAAGGTTTTAAATTCTTTTCTTACTACCATAGATGTCTAGTCTCCTATTTGTTTAATGGATAAGAGTGCATGCTAGGCCTCCATCAAAGAGAATGCAATTGAAAACATTCCTTCAAATTGGATCTATAGTTGAAGGAGACCTCAATCTTGTATTAGATCAAAGTGAAAAGAGAGGGGAGTTTCTTGTTTGGGATAAATATAGGGAAGGTTTGGAGGATATTATGAGCTCTTTAACTTGGAAGACCTCAAACCTTAGAAAGGGAAATATAATTGGTGAATAACATGTGTAGAACTACATACATGACTTATAGGTTAGATAGATTTATTATTTTAGGTGTGCTTTTGGATTTATTTCTATAATCCTAATATAAAATTCTTCCTAACCTCACATTTGATCATAAGTCTATCAATCTCCTTTTAAAATAGAAAATAAATTAGGGAGCCATCTCTTTCATTATTCTTCCATATGGCTCAATGATGAAGGCTTTGATCTTATGGTCACTCAATATTGGCAAACAAACCCTATCACCCCTTACTAGGGCAGTGATAGTAGCTAAAAGTCCAACATAAAATGGCCTACATAAGGAGATGGATTTAAACTCATAACAAAAAACAAAATATTCCCCTTCTTAATCTCAACTAGAGGAAGTTCAAAATAAAATAGAAGAGGGCCCTTCTAATTTTTTTTAACTCCATAGAAAAATTACTCCAATTAGTTTTTCAATCTTCTACATAGTGAGGAGGTCTCTTGAAGGTTGAAATATATAATTTTGTGGTTTCTATAAGGGGACCACAAAATGGAATATATTTTGAGTAAAGATTAGCAAAAAAAATGGCAACAACATAACCAAGTTGTAAACTATTGAGGGGTAACACTTTGAATATGTTCAAGATATTAAAGAGCATGTCTCCAACCACTATATGTAGTTATACCAAGAAGAAAATGTGGATGAGTTGGCAAATAGATTGATCACTATGATGTTTTAATGAAATCAATGTGTCAATTAATGGGTAGTGATATGTCCTTGCAACAATTGGAGAAATCACCATTTGAGCGAATGGTTTTCCTCTACATTTGAGAGGGGTAGCTCCCTCATAAGATGGGTTTTTTGAAACATTTTCATGAAATTTTAACTAAAAAGTTGAAGAAGAAAAAAATATAAAGTGGATGAGGAACATGGAGAAACCCTAGATGATAAATGTGAAGAAGACTATTAATGGATTCCTCAAAGATACATGGGGAAAGTAATGTATAAAAGGGGAAAATTATGTAGAGTTAAAAATAAAATAGACTCACCTTTCATACAACAACAATAGGAAAGTAGAAATTTAACAATTTAATACTTCTCAAAAAACATACAAGAGAAGGATGAAGAAATGTATTTTCATGTCAGGCTTAAGAATGGTGTAGAAATGAAGGAAGAATAGATGGGAGACATAAAATTCCATAGATTATTCATTACATATTTTCAAGACTAAAAAAAAGGTTTTAGTTCTTTCTCTACATGAAATAAATAGAATAAATGAATAATATATTTCAAATCAAATATAAGGCTTGAGATGCCAAGAAGAAATCAGAGACAAAGTTCTAGCAAAATCTTCTTATTTTACTCATAAATAAAATCTTCTGCATCCAACTTTCCACTATACATTGGCAATTCCATTTTCACCTCAGAAGCGTCTCCTCTGACAACCTTCAGCATCTTAACCATCCTTCTTTTATTAGGGTCCAACTCATCATCATCTTGGACTCCTCTTGGAGGGTTTTCATTCTTACCCTCTTCCTCTTCCTCTCGGTCACTATCCTCTTCAGTGGCCTTACCTCTTCTTTGGTTTGTTTCCAATGCTGCAAGTCTAGCTAAAACTACTTCTTGAGACTCCATCATCCTTATTTCTCTAGCAATGACTCCATTTCCTTTAGGAGGCATCTTGTCTCTTCAAATTGCACTTTTCCTTCTTCAAACTTCCACCTCTTTCCTTGAAATGATCAAAACCTATGCTCTAATACCAATTTGATGTAGAGTAGGGAGGGAGATCATTAACCAATCACAATTCAATCAGTTTTGAACAACCTTTTGACCTTCAAGACCCTAACTTGGCACTTTCTCATAGTTTCTTCAATTTTGCTTGTAGCACATCAAATAGTGAAATTTAACGATAAATCTCAAAATAAACTGTTGGAACCTTCAAATTTTGTAAATTTGAAGTGCCCATATTGAAAATTTTACCTTTGCACACTCAGAGGTGCACTTGAAAAATCTGCCTAAGTGACCTACTTTGGAGGGTCATAATTCAGAGCTTGTTGATTTTCAAGACAAAAGGAGTGTTTCTCTCCATTCTCATTATATTCATGTGCTCCCCTGTCTGATTTTAGATCCTCATGATCAGATTTGATATTTTTACCAAGCCAAAAGAAAATGCAGTTTGTTCATTTTTACATCTGCATTTCTGACAATGTTTCAAGGTGGTCAACTTTGACCCCTAATATCTTGTGAAGAACGATGAATGAAGGAAATCCCTCTTGCACACATGTTAAATGGACCTAAATGAGCTTATGTTTCCAATGGAAGCCCTCTAAAAGTTGTTTTGATATTTTTTCAAAGTGGTGCTTTCGTGAGCCCTGATTGGTTTTGAGCATGGAAAAATTGCAGAAATGCCTGAGTGAGAAAATTTGTCGATTAATATCTTTCACCTTAGGATCCCTTTTTCTGATTCATTTGTTGCACTACATTCTTGGGTCAAATTTCTACACGCCTGTTCAATTTCGCACCTCCAGGATAAGTTTTGATGGGTTATTAAATTATTTTTTGATTGTGACATGGCCAAAAATGGTGTTTTAGAAAGTGTCAAATTTTGCAAATATAAGGACAACCCATTTCTTGTTTTGGTTTGAAACCTCTACAGATCCATTTTCATCAAGAATGGAGATTATTTGATACATTATTTTAATGCACTTTTGTTGCGGCGAACACATCCCGAGGGCTAGTTTACAAAGGAGGTACCTGAATTTTAAGGGTTGGGAAAAATATGAGGAAATGAGTTTTCTCTAAATAATTGATTATGATCACACGCAAAAATTTGCAACTCTAGGTGTCCTGGTTTGTGCTCAGTGAATTTCCTCCAAATTGTTTGCAGGCGTAATTAGAAGTCACAAATTTTCTAAAGTTTCAAATGTTAATATTTAAAATATTGTGCAAATATAAAGGGGAAAATATAAAATGCATTTCCAATGTTTTGAAGGACAAACAAGTTTAATTCTTGCTTCTGATTCACTGAAATACGACTTCACGGTTTCATTGTCGCCCATCGCCATTTCTGGATAAAAATGGAGGAAGAAACCAACGATGCAATGCTTTCTAGCGATGATGCTTTGATTTGACAGGTTTATTCAATGTTTTCCTTGGTTTTGGCAGAGTTTCTAAGGCACCACAACACTCTCATCGCCATCACGTGAAGGCCTCTCCTTTCTAATCAATAACTGATGATGAGCGATGGTGTCTGTTTTCCATCGCTGGCCCTTGCACTATCGCTGGTTTGTTTTTCCTTTCCCCTCAGCAACACGCAATGAGCGATGCTGGAGATAGCCCATGTGGATCCCGTGAAATATTAAAGGCTAAACTTTAATGTGCACAATGGAATTTTGAAGGAGGAATATTAATGTTGCCAAGTGATAATTAAAGTTAGACTTTGAAATCCAAACTATGCACAGAACAAAAGAATGGAGGCAAGCAAATGCAAAGGAAAAGTTTGTTGCAAAGGAAGAGAGAAGAGAGAGGATTTTCAGTTTTCTTGTTGCAGATTGATAGAGATGAAGCTACTAGGTGTTTTCTACAGATTTATTTTAGGGTTTCTCCTGTTTCTTCTAGTTTTCTTTATCTTCTCATTCTCTTCTCATGGTAAGGGGTTTCATTCTTGAGTCTAAAATTGGTATGGGTGAGTAGCTAAGCTCAGAAAAATGTATATTGTAAAAAAAGATGATAAATAGAACAGTAAATTGTCTTGGGTCAAAATCATGTTTATAATGATCTTAAAATGGTTTTATAGAAGCCACAGATTATAAGAGCAAGTCTTAATTTTGAGATATATACTCTCCTTTGTAATTTTCTTGCAGATTATGAATAAAATGGTTAATGATCTTTTTGTTTGTCTTCAGTTATTTTGATTGGATGAGTGGATTTGTTTATGCTTCAATTAAATGAATTGATTAAATGCTAAAATGAAGTTACAAGTCTGTGAGGAAAGAGCATAGGATCTAGTAAGAAGTTGTGTTTTAGATGTAGTGAGTTGAATACTACAAGGTAGTATGACACCGGTCCATCTATTTCTGAGAGAAATGACTAGTGTATTATTGGTTGTTGCCAATTTGATTCTCTTATCCCAATTGATGATGCACTAGTCTTTTTATTATGTTATTTTACAAATATTTGAGTAAGTGATGTGCTTAGCAAGGGATTCAGAATGAGAATGAAAATCATTAAGTACTTTCAATTACAACGTATGAATTTGAAGTCCCACTTAATTCCCAACAATAGGTAGTTATTTGTTAAAAGGTCAGCCAAACCTTTGATGAGTAATGTCTATTTGCACTCAGTAGGAATAGATCTGTGTTGAAGTGTTCTTAAGGAATGAAAATATCAATCGAACAAAATAAGGAACACCCTCCTTGGTCCCACAGAGCCTAAAGAGTAGGGGTAAGAGCCTGAAACTCTTTACCCATTAGTTGACCATTGGCTTTGAAGTTTCTTGAGTATAAGGGTTGGCTACCCTTTAGAGGATTTCAAGGCTTAGTTGGAAAAAGAACCAACAAAAACTACAAACCCACAAACCAATTATCATTACAAATACCCTTTATGCTCTTCTTTTACATATCCAAAAAGGAGATAGGGTTGTTTTGTAACTATACCCTCTAAAATAGACTACTATGCTAGAATTAGGCTCAATTAGCCCTACTTTACAAAGCATCTTCAATCCAAACACTCTCCCAACCACAAACTTCTATCCCATAACTACAACCAGGTTTCATAAGGTTTGAATCAATGATTTTTGTCAACTGAAATATCCACAAATTCATCAAACTTCAAAAACCCTACTTAGGCCTATTTAGTCTTGTTCACTTAGGGATTTGTTGGTTCTATATACTCTTGGCCTAAAATCTCTTCACAAAAATCTTAAACACTTCACTTAGGTCCTGCACATGCTTCCCAAACTGACTCCCACTCTTTGCCAATGCTTTTTCATCAAACCCCAACTCTTAGCCACCATTCTTTGCTTAAAACATGAAAGAAATCAACTAGGGCATCACTCCAACTTTAACAATCTGCCTCCCCTACTCCTACAAACCACATAAAAAAAACTACACCTAAATATGCCATTCCACCAAGTTAGAGCATTTTTCACTGGGTGGAATGGCTCAAGAAATCATTTTAGTCAATCAAACCCTCAAATTCAAGGTTTCAAGACAATTTTGAGAAAATCCACTCTAACTCGCCCAATACTTAATGAAAACAGATGAAATAAGATGCAAAATGACCAATATTTAGTTCTCCATCAATTCAAATGCAAAAAATTCAACTACAGGCTGTACAAGGCCGTACTATTGGTTGTAGCAGCAAGTTTTGCCTTGAAAACACAAGAAACAAGAGTTGTTTTATTAAAAACTTCAAAATTACATTCACCAACCTTCCTCAATGATGAAATTAGGCTTTTTATGCCTTCTTCAAACCTACCCCACAGTTACAAACTAATTTTTGAACTACTTGACCGTTGAACTTCCCACTTTTGTATTTTTTGCATTTTTTGCAATTTTGCAACAATGACAATATTTGTAAAGTTGAGAAATTAACCCCATAAACCACCTAACAACCTGATGTCAATGTAAATATTTACTATCCTCTTTGGAAAACAATGAACAAAACGTTTTTTCATCACCGCCTCAACATGCTTCTTAACCCACTCTTGAATCTCCACAATGAATTCATCCTTGACCTTCTCAATATCATTTTCCTTCAAAGTTGAATCTTTCTTCAATGTTGCTATCCTAGTACCTTCATGTTTTGGAGTGGTTGCAAACTCCTTGTGCTTTTCTTCCTCTAGATTTATAAACTCTTTCTTACCTAACATTATCACATTAGGCTTCATGATCTTCCCTTTATCATCTTCTTTCAAGGATGTCAATGTATAAGAGATTCAATCCTTTTGTATCTCATAAGTGTTGCTTCTACCATCATACAAGGCATGTCTATCAAACTGCCAAGGCCTTCCTAGCAACAAATGGCACACATTCATAGGCAACACATAACATAGAATTTTATCTTTGTAGCCACCTATACTAAACTCAACCCAAGCTTGCTCATTAACCAAAACAGATTGACCCTCATTCAGCCAATAAAATTTATAGGGAGTAACATGTGGTATCTTTTCTAACTTAAGTTTTTCAACCATTTCAATGGACACCATATTATTAGTACTTACTGAATCAACTTCAACCTTACATACCTTTCCCATGCACTTACAAGTTGTTCTAAAGAGTGTCCTTTGTGATGGATCCTTCTCCTTTGATGCCTTGATGAGTGTTCTCCTGACCATGAATGATTCTCCAACTTCTAGAGCAGCATATTGCATTGGAGAGTTTACACTTTCATTATCATCTTCTTGCATCAATTGAACTCTCTTTTCACCACCGTGTGAAGTAGAAGGTTCTTTCTCTGGGAACTTCCATGCTTGATGGCCAAATTTATTGCAATGATAACATCTTCCAAAGAAATTATTTGTACCCCTACTTTGTCCTCCAAATCTACCTCTAAAACCTGATCCACTGCCCCTAAATCCACCTCTTGCATCAACAACTTGTTCTTGACCTTTACTTGCATCTTCTTGGTCCTCATAGGATTGTCTTTAGTTGGAAAGTGAACCTCTACCTCTAGAGGTGCTTCCTCTGCCTCTACCTTGTCTCTCTTTCCTTCTTTTTAACTTCTCTTCTACTCTAACATCCAACTGAAAACATTCTTCAACCGTTCTAGGAGTGGCAAGACTCAATTCATCCTGAATAGTGAACCTTAACCCATGCATATATCTTGCTATCTTTTCAATTTCATCTTCAACATGACCTTCTCTAATGCTCAACTTGTGAAACTCCACGGTGTAAGCCATGACATCCATCTCTTTTCACTTGAGATTTTGCATGTAATGCCCTGCCGAGTAAACCCCAAAGGACAACAAAACACCGCACTTTTTTTTTTTGTTTTGTTTGATAGTGTAACATTTTATAAGATGGAAATGTACAATCTTAACATGAAACGTAATTATGCATTTGCAAAGCTATCTACGTCCTTTGGGGTACAAGGAATAGTCATTACAAACATAGAACTTTTATCTAGATGAAAGCAAAAGAGAAACATAAGGATAACATACATTCATCCATAATTATAAGAGAGATACAAAATTTTATTAAGATTCAATTCATAGTTTCATGTTACAATTGTGGAGCATATTTCCACAGATAATAAACATCAAAGATACAATAGAAACATTAAATAGAGCTTCCCTTATATCATGGGGAAGATTACATTGAGTACATAAATGAGGTTTATGGTACCAAAAGGAAGGAAATTCTTCATCCAAGATAAACTCTGGAATTCTGCATTCGCATCTGTCTCACGAACACATCCTGGGAACCCAATGGGTGCATAGCACGTTCCACCTGACCATGTGGACCCGAAGGTCCACCCCCCGTGCTAGGAAATGACAAGAAAGGGTCCACATCCAACAAGATCAAGTAAACAAGACTAACATCAACACTGACATAGAACAATCATCCCATTGTACATCGACAAGCACATTGACAAGTACATCAACACTTACATCAAGTGGTACATCGACAGGTACATCATCATGTACATCAACAAGTACATCAATAAGTACATCAAAAGTACATAAACAAGTACATCAATAAGTACATCAATAAGTACATCAACAAGTACATCAAAAGTACATCAAAAGGTACATCAATAAGTACATCAATAAGTACATCAACACTTCCAGAGGCTACCAAGCAAGGAAGAGTAAACGGATACTGTGGGAGAGTGTCATCGCATGGCCTTACATGGATTATCCAGGCAACCTATCACAAGGTACCGCCTCCATCTATGGTTATCCAGGCAGCCTATCTCAAGGCACCGCTCCATAGGGTGACTCATGCGGAACCACTTACCTTTCGTGAGGACAAGGTAGTAATCTTACCAACCAGGTCTTCTCATCCCATCCTTAGTCTGTGAAAGCACTAATGGTATGGGTGAGGCACATCATTAATCTTGTTTAATGTTTTAGCTACCCAAACCTACTAGTTTATTAATTATATTATCACTTGTTTAGGAAACTCTTCCATGGGTTACCCTAACAGCCCCTTTGTGCGCCGGCCCCCATGAAGAGCCACCCTCCCCAACAGTTCCACAACAAAGCTCACAACCACAAGGGTGTACCAAACATAAAAGCCATAAAATGAAAACACATGCGAGGCATGTACCATCTCGCTCATAATCACCACCAAAATGTAAGGAAATCATGGGACAAGGTACACCCACGAGCTCAAAATAAAATCACAATCAATGGAATCCAAAGGTCCATTCATGAGAATATTCAACACACATAAAAGGTTCCCTTTGCCTCTGGAAGTCTAACTACATAACACCCATGGCTATCAAAAGGAAGTAACTTAAACATTTGGGTTCCCATCATATCCAAAATATATCTAGACATAAAATTACCCCAAAAGTGCAATTAAATAAGAGGGAAAATATGAACAACAAAGAATCACTATTATGCATAAAGAATCAATACCAAAGAGTATACAGATTAACTAAATAACAATCTAACATGTACAAAATAAGTTATAAATATCTTTTCACTTATACGTAAACATAATCCAACCCTACTCAAGATAGTGTAAAGAAACATTAAATGATTAACCATAATTAAGTGCATTTTAGATCATAACGTCCTTAAAGTGAGTAAGCCCTAGAATATGGTATACATTTAATTACTTTTAAACTAAATAACTATAATTAAAAATTTACTATCCTCGTTAGCTAATTCTAATTTTAATTCCAATCTGAAACTTTTATCATAATTACAATCCAGTAAAAGAAATTGTAAATAATTTTAACTTAAATAATATGAAATTAATTCTAATTAAAAATTTACTGTCCTCCTTAGCTAATTCTAATTTTAATTCCAATCTGAAAACTTTTATCATAATTACAATCCAGTAAAAGAAATTGTAAATAATTTTAACTTAAATAATATGAAATTAATTCTAATTAAAAATTTACTGTCCTCCTTAGCTAATTCTAATTTTAATTCCAATCTGAAAACTTTTATCATAATTACAATCTAGTAAAAAAATTGTAAATAATTTTAACTTAAATAATATGAAATTAATTCTAATTTTAAATTCATCTGCAATTAGATCTCGCCCAAATGTGAGGGGAAACTGTGAAATAGAGGAAAATAATAACATTACTTCAAAAATATTTAAAATTTTAAATATAACCCCTATATATATATATATATTTGTTAATCAAAATGATAAATTTAATTCAAATAAAACATTTTATCTTATTTTATTTTATTTTCTGCAAATCAAAATATTATATACATCAAGCACTCATCACATAGTAAATAAAATTGTAGATGGATCTAAGATTAAATAACTTAAAATTAAAATAGACAAAATTTATATATATATATTTTTTTTATAAATCCGAAAGAAAATTAAATGCTAACCAAGTTACTCATCACATAGTAAATAAAATTGTAGATGGATCTAAGATTAAATAACTTAAAATTAAAATAGACAAAATTTATATTTATTTATTTTTTATAAATTCGAAAGAAAATTAAATGCTAACCAAGTTACTCATCACATAGTAAATAAATTTATAGATGGATCTAATATTAAATAACTTGAAATTAAAATAGACATAAATATCTTAAAAGTCCGAAAGAAATCTGAACGCTAATCCATATAACTATTAATTATTTAATTCGATAATTGAATTACTCCAAGAAATCATTTAAAATAGAGAAATAACAAAAAAAATAATTATTTATTTTATGTAATAAAGCTGCAAAAATGTACAGTAGCAACTATGTGGGTGATATAATGCATATATGTAATATGTAAGATTGTATGTAGCCAAACATAATAGCTATAAATTGCTGCCAGTCATGCGCAAAATGCCTTATCAGGCAAATGTATGTAACAGCTGATTGAAAGGTGTAATGATTTGCTGCACTATGTTTAATACAAAAATAAAATAAAAATAAAATAATTATATTATTTCTTGTGAAATATATATATATATATATATATATATATATATATTTATTTATTTATTTAAAGAATCATGGAACTTATCATGGTGCTTTATTTTTGGTCTCTATATCATTTCTTGCTGGGTATTACAGCAGTAAAAAAAATCTCAAGGAATTTTCAAGGAAATGTAATTGACGGTGTAAGCCAGATTTTTGCACCAGATTTCACATACCTTTCCAGCATCCTCTGTACTTCCGATTAGGATTTCTAACATAGGAGATGAGGTGTGACAGGCTGTGAATGGGCTCAAGAAGGCTTTTTAATGCCCCCACAATTTCCTATAAAGAAGTGCTACAGCTGAAAGAGATTGTTAAAAGGATGAGGGAGATGATTCATGCCTCTACAGTCATTTATGTTTGAAGTGATGAAGTTGTGGAGGGTATTTGGAAGATTATTAAAAATTTGAGCATCCTACAGAGTCTAAATTCTGCAGCTAAGATAGGTCACAAAAAGTATTAGGGAGATTATATAAAATATATAACAGTAAAAGAAATACCCCAACGTCAAAGGTGAAGGGAGTAAAGGGTTTGCAGCCAAAGAATAAACATGGGTGGGGTTAAACTAAAATAGAGCATGAAGAATAGCAATATAAATTACCTTCACCCCCTTTTGGTGTTTCCTAAAAATACATTGACCATCTGTGGTAGCTTGATAGTAAAATAAATAAATAAATCAAGAAGGTGATTTAAACCTTTAAACTTCCTATTTTGTTTAAATGCTGCAGATGACACGAGCAGACAATGGAAATCAGAGAGATTACCTAAACCTCTACAACACTCTGAGTACAAGTATTTCTATTGTAACCAGATGCCAATAGTATGAGGAAGGTTTTATAAATTATTATGCCTTTTTCCAATCTATAAGCTGCAGCTGTGAATGATTTTCATGGTATCAAGAAGATTATTTATTCTAAAAAAAGAAGGAATAACTCAACGCCACTAGTGAAGGCAATAAAGATAGTAGCTAATGAAAAAAATAATGAAGGAATTCAAAAGAAAATTAAGGCATGAAACAAAGAAAGAAATAGAATACATACAACCCTAAGCTATTTTAACTTACAATAAAACAAATATTAAAGGGACCAACCTGAAGGATTTGCGGTTGGAGATGGGTTATGCTGAAATTCCCTCTGCAACTCCCTCTCTTTTCCCTTAATATCCTCTCGCCAAGAATTGTCTTTTTTTTTTCTTTTCCCACCAAATTATTCCGTCCCTTTTTTCTCCATCACTCCCCAATAAATTGCGGAAAAAAAATCCAAGGTTTCTCGCTGAAGCCAGGAATACAGGTGGCAAGCTTACTTTTTGTTTTCATTTTACACTTGGCATCTTATGTTTACCCTGCTTAACACTTGGAGGAATTTAGCAAAATAGAAATCTACCCCCACTATTCTCGACTGCAGTAACGGAAAGAATTACGATGTTAAATTGATTTACTCAAAACTAATTTAACCCGTATTAATTCATGCTTATTAAATTTAATGAAGACTGGGGTGGATAAATTTTTAATATAATTATATAAATACATATACATCTAATTATTATTTATTATTTGAATTTATTTTAAAAATTTACTTTAGGGGTAATATTATATTACATCCCTCCATCAAATCTAATATTTAAAACTTATCAAGTAATTTAAATTTAAATCATAAACTTTGTGAATTTGAATTAAAATGAACCTTATGCAATTTTGTGTTTCATTTAAATTTCAATATAGTTTAACCTTTACATTAATCTAATATTTAAATTATTAAAATTTGATAATTTAATTTATCAAATCCATATTATAAAAATAAGCTATGAAGCTTCAAGACAAGGCCTAAATGGACATAAGCAACGACTATGCCTAATACAAGCACTGCATTAATTTACCAATTATCCAGATTGATACACATCCAAATAACATGATAAACGCATCAAGATTTACGACTTAAAATGATCAATCATGAAACAGTACGATACCATAACAAGACGAAATACTGACAGACGACAGACACAGACATGGACACTTCCTTGTCAAATCCTTAAACCACGTCATAACCATTGGGTATATTGGGCACGCTCAGACCTGACGATGCAGGTGGAGTCGGTGCCCGGTACCTGCAGTCCTGCATAAAAACAAGTGTTGGAACAACATATATATATATCTACTGTCAAACACATTGTGAGGGAGAATTGCGGTGTGGCAGGGCGCTCACGTATGAGCGATGCAACACCGTCCCCCTCACCCAAAAGTCAAACATCAACACAACATCCTACACATCATGAAATGAGTATTAAACAATTTACATAGTCACACAATATAGCATAATCAGGAAAGATGGTACCATGCATCATTATATTATCAACATCATAAAACACCATCATGTGTATCCAAGCAAAACACATAAGCTCAAATAGGAAAAACAATCACCCATGTCATCTTGAGTCTGTAACAAACGTAAACAGTATCCACATAGTAACAAAAGGAATAGTATCATGAGGGGCACTACATTGCAACTTTATAAATGTTTGTATTGCATAGTCGTCGGGCAAGAATTGACTCTTCATCTTAGACACCATCCTATCCCATGAATTTATTTTTGCTTTTCCCTTTTTCACTCTATCTTCCTGTACATAGTTCCACCAAGTTAGGGCAGGGTCTTTCAATTTGGTTTTAGCAAACTTTACCTTTTGTTCTTCTACTACCTCCTTGTATTCAAAGTAGTTGTCTAGTGCATCAACCCAATCTAACACTTCTTCTGCATCCAACTTTCCACTATACATTGGCAATTCCATTTTCACCTCAGAAGCATCTCCTTTGACAACCTTCAACATCTTAGCCATCCTTCTTTCATCAGGGTCTAACTCATCATCACCTTGGACTCCTCTTAGAGGGTTTTTATTCTCACCCTCTTCCTCTTCCTCTCAGTCACTCTCCTCTTCAGTGGCCTTACCTCTTCTTTGGTTTGTTTCCAATGCTGCAAGTCTAGCTAAAATTGCTTCTTGAGACTCCTTCATCATCCTTATTTCTCTAGAAATGACTCCACTTCCTTTAGGAGGCATCTTGTCCCTTCAAATTACACTTTTCCTTCTTCAAAATTCCACCTTTTCCTTGAAATGATCAAAACCTATGCTCTGATACCAATTTGATGTAGAGCAGGGAGGGAAATCATTAACCAATCACAATTCAATCAGTTTTGAACAACCTTTTGACCTTCAAGACCCTAACTTGGCACTTTCTCATAGTTTCTTCAATTTTGCTTGTAGCACATCAAACAGTGAAATTTAACCATAAATCTCAAAAGAAACTACAAAACCACAAACCAATCATTATTACAAATACCCTTTATGCTCTTCTTTTACATATCCAAAAAAAAGATAGGGTTGTTTTGTAACTATACCCTCTAAAATATACTGTTGCGCTAGAATTAGGCTCAATTAGCCATGTTTTACAAAGCAGCTTCAATCCAAACACTCTCCCAAACAAAAAATACTATCCCATAACTACAACCAGGTTTCATAAGGTCTGAATCAATGATTTTTGTCAACTAAAATATCCACAAATTCATCAAACTTCAAAAACCCTACTTAGGCCTATTTAGTCTTGTTCACTTAGGGGTTTATTGGTTCTATATACTCCTGGCCTAAAATCTCTTCACAAACACCTTAAACACTTCACTTAGGGCCTTCACATGCTTCCCATATCGACTCCCACTCTTTTCCAATGCTTTTTCATCAAACCCCAACTCTTAGCCACCATTATTTGCTTAAAACATGAAATAAATCAACTAGGGCATCACTCCAACTTTAACAATATGCCTCCCTCACTCCTGCAAACCACATAAAAAAAAAACACACCTAAATATGCCATTCCACCAAGTTAGAGAAATTTTCACTGCGTGGAATGGCTCAAGAAATCATTTTAGTCAATCAAACCCTCAAATTCAAGGTTTCAAGATAGTTTTGAGAAAATTCACTCTAACTCACCCAATGCTTGATGAAAATAGATGAAATAAGATGCAAAATGACTATGATTCAATTCTCCATCAATTCAAATGCAAAAAAATTCAACTACAAGTCGTACAAGGCCGTACTGTTGGCTGTAGCAGCAAGTTTTTCCTTGAAAACACATGAAACAAGAGTTGTTTTATTCAAAACTTCAAAATTACATTCACCAACTGATGCAGGAGCACCCAAGCTCTTCAAGGAACACTTCAAGAGACATGAGGATGCAGGGGTCATGAAGACCTATCAAGGAACTCAGAGCATCAATTATAACATCCTAAAGCCTATAATGGCTTTTGAAATGGTTAAAAACATTAAAGGAGTCAAATGTCCTAAGGGTCTTGATAAGGACCATAGGACCAAAATGCATTGTAATTGGACAAATAATGTCCTAAGAGTCTAGATAGGTTTTCAGTGTTTTAATTAGGTTCATTAAGGTTGAATAGTGAAATGAAATAAGTTTTAGAAGGTTTTAGTCATAGGAGTTAATAAATTTCAAGTTGGAGTATTCAGATTTTTGAAATCCAACTTTGGCGGGAAAGTGTGTTTTTGATATTTTAGCAACTTTAATGTAATAAAACCAATGCAAAACAGTTTGGTCAGTTGGGGAATGGGTTTATAACCCAAAAATAATCATTTTTATGGAGGTTGGGCGTTTGGAGAGGAGACTGTACGGACTGCTACAGAAAATAGTGAAAAAACACAGTTTTCTTGCATTTCCTTGAGTCTTTTTGATGATCTATTGATTCCTTTTGAATTTATAATCAATTGGATGGTTTAAGAACCTGTATTTTCTTTCAATTAACCTTTTGAATGATCTGATAGATGTTAGGAATCAGTTTTTGTAGCATATTGCTGACTGTCCTCAGGAATAACACAGAATTTTCACTAGTTTTGGTGATTTTCATGGATGATTGATCCATTTCACGGTAGAATGCTGCTGTGACCTATGAAATGGATCATTCCTAACATGTAACATACATATTTAACAAACTAATGTGCAGGGAAGAAGAATATTGAGGTGTACACCAAGATTTCACAATGCAAAGTGCTTGAAGATGGAGGCTAGGGTATAGCAGCAGAAGATCTGCCTTAATGAGGGGCATGTTTTTGAGTTGGGATAGACTAAATATGTTTTCCTAATGGTGTAGAGTCAATGAGAAAGTTCTGGAAGTGATTGGAAGGTTAGTTTTCAAGAAGCCCTAGTTTTTGAGGCAAGTTAAGGAGGGGTTTGTGTTTGAGCGTGTTAGAGGTGTCATAGAGGTCTAAAAACTTGGATTCCTTGGTTTTGAGTCATTTTAAGGGACTGTTGAAAGTTTCATGGTCAGGGGTTGAGTTTAAAGATGGGTTGCTTTGAAAAAGAGGGCTAATTAGGCCTAAATTTGAGGAAACAACAGATTTTTGATTGGTGTGCTCCAAAACAAGTGCCATCAAGAATCTAGTATGTTATGTATCATCACAAACCACATCTGGTTCAATAATTAGTCTGGAGGTTCCTTTGGAAAGTTTGAGTGCAAAGTCAAAAAAACCTTCGCTAGAGGCCTAGTTGGGCTAGTAGCCTAGTTAAGGTGAAAAATTGGTTTTGTGAAGAAGTCAAAGGGTTGGGCTTTGAAATCATTCAAAACAAGTTTTTTTGGGTCTCTTAAGAGTGTTCCTATGGTTTGGGTCCATAAGGAAGGCAAATAAGTCATTTGGTGCATTATTGAGGTTTGTCTCCATCAGAGTGCTTGGAAGAGTGGTTGAGATTGTGTCTTGCAAACCTTGAGAACTTTGTGTTTCTTTCAAATCCCCTAACCCTCTGCATTAGAGTGGTATCAGAGCAGTGAGTAGGTCCTTTAGGGATTGGAGAATCAGCAATGGCACCAAAAAACCAATTGGCAAGAGAGTTGGAAGAGTTGAAGGAAAACTTGGAAAGGGAGAGAAGAGAAAGAAGGGAACAAGAAGCAGCAAGAGAGAAGGCTAGAGCAAGAGAAGAAAGGAAATGGAGAAGGGAGAGAGAGACCATGCAAGCAAGGATAAATAACCTTGAGAGGAGTAGGAGGAGAGAAGAGCAAGAATATCAAGAAGACAATGATGAAGATGAGGAGCATGTGAGGGTAAATCAAGAACAACAAGCAGATGAGACAGAGGACCTTGAGGAAAGGAGGTTACTGAGATAGTTGAAGGAAATACAAGGTCATGGAGGGAAGAGTCACATAGACTTGCCTATCTATCAAGGGAAGATGGATAGTGAAGAGGTGTTGGGATGGCTTGATGACTTAGAAAACTACTTTGAGTTTGAGGAGATGGATGAAGAGAGGAAGGTTAAGTTTGCCAAAACCAAGTTGAGAGGCACAACATTGACATGGTGGACTAGTTTTCAGAATGATAGGATGACTAGAGGATTGGTAAAAGTTTCTACATGGGCTAGGATGAAGAGTTTGGTCAAAGAGCAGTTCCTACCATCTGATTATACCATTCATGTGAAAAGGATGAGGTAGAATTTAAAGCAAAAGGACTTGGATGTTATGTCCTATACTGAGCAATTTCACAAGCTTAGTATCAAAGGAGGTTATGAAGAAGAGGATGAGAAAATAGTCAGGTATATCAATGGCTTGAGGTACAATCTACAAGATGAGATTGGTTTGCAATTGCCAAGGACATTGGGAGAATGTTTTCAGTTGGCCATTAGAGAAAAAGAAAAGGTGAAGAGGAAGCAAGAAAGATCAAACAATGGTGGAAGAGGAGGTAGTTCAAATAGGGGCAGAGGTAATAGAGAACAAGGACAAGGCAGCAATGACAAAGGCAAAGAGGTATTTTCTGATCAAAGAGGTGGATACACTCCTAGAGGAGGAGGTAGATTTGGACAAGGTAGAGGACCATTCACAGGTAGATGTTTCAATTGCAATGAACCAGGGAATCCTTCCTTCAAGTGTCCTAAATGGGAACAAGCTGATAAAGGTATAGAAAGGAGATCTAACTTGGTACAAGAAGAAGAGGACAAAAATGAGGAATCAAAAACATTCATGGCAGACCCTGTGACTGATGGTGAGTTTCTTATGATCAAGCAAGGAGAAAGACTTCATCAAGAACCAAAGGTAACTATTTTCAAGACTAATTGTCTCAGTCATGGTAAAATATGCAGATTGCTCATAGATTCAGGGTCACATAGCAATTTAGTTTCACTTGATATGATAACCAAGTTGGGAATTGAAACATTTGATCATCCTACTCCCTACAAGGCCACTTGGGTAACTCAAGGACAGCATGTAGAGATTTGTAAGAGGGCTTATGTAGATTTCTCAATTGGATCATATCATGATAGGGTGCTTTGTGATGTCATTCCAATGACTTGTGGTCATATCATCTTGGGGAGACCATGGCAGTATGCTAGAAGGACATTGCATGATGGATTCCATAATACATATTTGGTGCATAAAGGAGATGTTAAATATAAATTAGTGCCTTTGCCTTTGGAGCAGTCAAATGAAATTTTTATGATCTGTTTTGAGAAACATTTGCAGGTGAATAAGCAGGGTAAGATAGGTAAGATAGGGGAAGATACTGGTTGGAAGAGGAATGATGAGTTGCAGCAGATATATGAAGAGTACAGTCCTAAAAATCAGAATATTTGGGACTTGGACAGTATTAAGATTGGAAGTATTGAATGCCCTATTGTTGAGGGTAATAGGAGTGGTGTTCTTTCACAAGGAAGTGAGTGGAATACAGGCAGAAACAGGGTACAAGGACAGGTTGTTATCAAGTAGCAAAAAGGACAAACAAAACAGATTTTTGACACTAACATGTTGAGTGACATGAATGCAGGTTGGAAGAAAAGGAAAAAGGTAACTTTGGGAGATTTCATGCTTGGTAATCAGAAGGTACAAACATACAGGAACAAGGAGTATTATGGCAGCAACAAGTTGGATGCTTCTTGGGGCAATAACTCTTTCTTTCTTGGGGAGAATGGTGCAGGAGCACCCAAGCTCTTCAAGGAACACTTCAAGAGACATGAGGATGCAGGGGTCATGAAGACCTATCAAGGAACTCAGAGCATCAATTATAACATCCTAAAGCCTATAATGGCTTTTGAAATGGTTAAAAACATTAAAGGAGTCAAATGTCCTAAGGGTCTTGATAAGGACCATAGGACCAAAATGCATTGTAATTGGACAAATAATGTCCTAAGAGTCTAGATAGGTTTTCAGTGTTTTAATCAGGTTCATTAAGGTTGAATAGTGAAATGAAATAAGTTTTAGAAGGTTTTAGTCATAGGAGTTAATAAATTTCAAGTTGGAGTATTCAGATTTTTGAAATCCAACTTTGGCGGGAAAGTGTGTTTTTGATGTTTTAGCAAATTTAATGTAATAAAACCAATGAAAAACAGTTTGGGCAGTTGGAGAATGGGTTTATAACCCCAAAATAATCATTTTTACGGAGGTTGGGCGTTTGGAGAGGAGACTGTACGGACTGCTATAGAAAATAGTGAAAAAACATAGTTTTCTTGCATTTCCTTGAGTCTTTTTGATGATCTATTGATTCCTTTTGAATTTATAATCAATTGGATGGTTTAAGAACCTGTTGATGGTTTTTTGTAGCATATTGCTGACTGTCCTCAGGAATAACACAAAAATTTCACTAGTTTTGGTGATTTTCATGGATGATTGATCTATTTCAAGGTAGAATGCTGCTGTGACCTATGAAATGGATCATTCCTAACATGTAACATACATATTTAACAAACTAATGTGCAGGGAAGAAGAATATTGAGGTGTACACCAAGATTTCACAATGCAAAGTGCTTGAAGTTGGAGGCTAGGGTATAGCAGCAGAAGATCTGCCTTAATGAGGGGAATGTTTTTGAGTTGGGATAGACTAAATATGTTGTCCTAATGGTGTAGAGTCAATGAGAAAGTTCTGGAAGTGATTGGAAGGTTAGTTTTCAAGAAGCCCTAGTTTTTGAGGCAAGTTAAGGAGGGGTTTGTGTTTGAGCATGTTAGATGTGTCATAGAGGTCTAAAAACTTGGATTCCTTGGTTTTGAGTCATTTTAAGGGACTGTTGAAAGTTTCATGGTCAGGGGTTGAGTTTAAAGAGGGGTTGCTTTGAAAAAGAGGGCTAATTAGGCCTAAATTTGAGGAAACAACAGATTTTTGATTGGTGTGCTCCAAAACAAGTGCCATCAAGAATCTAGTATGTTATGTATCATCACAAACCACATCTGGTTCAATCATTATTTTGGAGGTTCCTTTGGAAAGTTTGAGTGCAAAGTCAAAAAAACCTTCGCTAGAGGCCTAGTTGGGCTAGTAGCCTAGTTAAGGTGAAAAATTGGTTTTGTGTCTAAGTCAAAGGGTTGGGCTTTGAAATCATTCAAAACAAGTTTGTTTGGGTCTCTTAAGAGTGTTCCTAGGGTTTGGGTCCATAAGGAAGGAAAATAAGTCATTTGGTGCATTATTGAGGTTTGTCTCCATCAGAGTGCTTGGAAGAGTGGTTGAGATTGTGTCTTGCAAACCTTGAGAACTTTGTGTTTCTTTCAAAGTCCCTAACCCTCTGCATCACCAACCTTCCTCAATGATGAAATCAGGATTTTTATGCCTTCTCCAAACCTACCCCACGTTACAAACTAACTTTTGAACTACTTGACCATTGAACTTCCCACTTTTGCATTTTTTGCAATTTTGTAACAATGACAATATTTGCAAAGTTGACAACTTAACCCCATAAACCACCTAACAACCTAATCAATGACTCAAAACACATGTACCATGGAAATATGACCTTATTACAAAATAAAAACACAACAATCAAACCAAAATGACAAAACTGCCTCATGGAGGCAAGAAATCAACCAGGTGCTCCTGCACCAAGTTCTATGTATAACTACTATGGATTTGACTTTATTTTTATGAGAAATTATTTCCCTCTCTTCCTATAACTGGTCAACGACACTATTTGAATTTACAAATATTTTAAAAATAAAATACAATAACACAAATATTTAATTACAAACATTAGAATAGGAACTTTGTAATGAAATTTCTCATATAATTTGATGGGCATATGATTGGTGTGTCATTTGATCAAAGATTGTAGATGAACATTTTAAAAACATTTTATTGAACATTTGGTAAGCAAAGTCTTTTTTCCTCTATCATTTTGCAGATGCAAAAAGTTCTTTGCTCAATCAAATCTAACATTTCATAGACATACAAATTCATCTTTTACTAGCAAATAAAATATGAGAAGATTTAAGTAATTGTGTGGTTTTTTGGCCTCCATATTTTTAGGCATGTCTACCAGGGCAGTTGCAACTACAATATATGACAAAAATACTCTACTTTTTTCTCTTTTATGGATACCACTACTTTGTTCCAGGCACCCATATTCATTTTAGCTCTACCCGATGTGTTTATTTGTCTTGATGTTGCAAATCAGGGTGTATCATCAAAAAAAAATTCTTTGAAGCATTTTCTATCCTATCCACACACCTTGGTTTTGCAACCACATTTTGTTCCAAAATCACCCATTTCTGCACAGGTAGGTAGGTTGTTGGAAAGGAAGTAAGATTTTTTAAGTTTTTTCAATGAATTCATTTGTGTTAACACTGCAACCATGGCATCATGACTGTACATCTCCCTGTGAAGTGTTTTTAAATTTGTGTGGAAATGTGGAGCTCATAGGGAAGCTTGGGAGTTCATCCATACTTGTGTGCATAGGGCACAAGTCCATGCGATATGCTTTACTTTTTTTCTCTTTATTTTCTTTACATTCACAAGTTTGCAGAAGTCTAGTATGTGTGGGTAAAGGAGGGGTGGAGAAAATATTTGCACCTCCTTGTATGTAAACTTTGCCCCTCTTGAAGAGCTCTTTTGAATTTTTTTTTAACATTTTCCAGATTTTGGGAATCATGGGGATGTGGGGATGTGTAGGTGCTTTGCATCTCCTAAAGTTCATATAAAGTCTTACTTTTCATTTTTTTGATATTTTATATATAAATATTATGAGAATTTGGGAAGCAAGGATTTCATCATTTTCGGTCTGTATAATATCACATTTTCATTTTTACATTTATAATCTGGTGAAATTTTGATCATGTAAGCATAAAACTTATCCACTAATTTAAAGTTATGTAGATGCAAATTAAATTCACACCTTCACAATTTGAATGATTTAATTAATCACACATTTAAAATTAGCCGAATTTAATAAAGCCACATTGTGAAATTGGCTTGTGATCACATGCAAAAACTTGTGATGACTCCACCTATTAATCCATTAATATGACTTTATCTATACATTATCTAGTTTCAAATTGATGGGATTGAGTTGTAATATTAGGACAAACTTATTGTCAAGTATTTTGAGGAGAATGTAGAATATGCAAGAAAGTGTGACCATTTGTCAAAACTTCAAATACATGTTAATTTGAACTCCTAGTCAATTATTATTATGGTCAAACTTAATATTTACTCAAACCATTCATGCCCAAACTTCAAGAAGTTCATTAAAACCCATTATGAAAATTCTTAACATGATGAGGCACATTCTACTAAAATAAATAGATCACGATATATCTTGTCTAAACTATGACATTGCATCTTAACTTTACAAGGTATATATCAAACTTGAAATTTACTCAAACCATTCATGCTCAAACTTCAAGAAGTCTATCTAACATGATGAGGTATATTCGACTAAAATAATTAGATTACAACAAATCTTGTCTAAACTACGATATTTCACCTTAACTTTAACAAGGTATATAGTTATAATCAATAATCATAATTTTCCCATGGTAAAATTAAATATATTACCAATTTCTATTCATATCCATATTGAACATGTAGAATCTACATATGCTTCAACTATCTTCAAATGCTAGAATTGTATCTACCAACAATGTCTACCCATATCTAAATTTAACACATCATATCTAAAAAAATAAGAATATAATTTATCTATTCTAAACTTGATCTTGTGTCTTAATTATGATAGGATATACAATGTACAATCAATAATCAAAATCTTCCCATGGTGGAATTGTAGATATTGCTGATGTCTATTCATATCTAATTGAACATGTCAAATCAACACACACTTCAACTATATCTTCGCACACTAGAATTTTATCTATTGAAAACATCTATCCACATCTATATTTAGCACGCCACATCTGCAAAGGACTTCAAAATTATTCACCTTCAAAGTATTTTAATAAAATAATGAGTATAAAAAATATATTCTATATTCTAAACTAAGACATGATATACAAAGTATAATCAAGAACTAAAATCCACTCACAATATAACTATATCTATTGTCGACATTTATCCCTATCTAGATTGAACATGTTGAACCTAAACATGCTTCAAGTATATCTTTGCATACTATAATTGTACCTATCAACAATTTCTATCCATATGTGAATTTAACATGTCAAATTGATTCAACAAGGTGTCTTCATTCTGACAAGGTAGAAATAATGAAAAAAATATTTGAAGTAATTTAGGTTATGATTAATATTGTTCAACCAAGTGACATGACAATTGATACTTTAGAGGAATGCGACCATCTCTTCCATACAAAGTGTTGGGTCAATGGATAATAAGTAAATATACTCATCAATAAGGTCCAAAAATCCCTCATGGGCTTGAGTCTCAATGAGGAAAGAAGGGAAAAGATAAGGAATAGAGAAGGTTAGATCCTGAGAAGTGGGACATAATGAGGATTGAGAATTGGACCTCGAAATAAACCAAGTTGTAGCCCAATAAAGACTTTGAACTTGCTAATATTTTCTCCTTTATGTGAACTATGTTGTACTGTCATTGAAACTTTTGTCTTTGTGTGAACTAAGTTGCATTTTTGTAAAGTTTGTGAACTCATGAACTTTGTGACCTTAAGAACTTGGAAACTTTCCTTCTCTTTTTCTTATAAAATCTTTGTTTCTTTGTTGCAATTTTTATATTTTGACAAACCATGCTACAAATTCTATGAACTTTCAAACCTTTATTGCATCCTCACAAGGTTATGAGCTTGTGAACTTTGTGATGTACAAAACCTTATCATGTTTTTCCCTGCGTTCTTGTAACAACCACCCCTTGGTTGCTACCATTTTTTTTAATTCATTTTAGAACAATTACCAACTTAATTGACCAATCATCTTTCATCCAGCTTAGAAGTGCTAACTGTTTGGACAAAACTATGGATCAAAACTATCCTTGTAATTCTATCAAATTGGTTGAGTCAATCCTTTGTGTTGGCTTCCTCAGTTTGTTCCTAGATGTCAATCCGAGGATTGTAAGCTCCTAAAAGGCATTGTGGTTATATACCGAAAGGGTGAAAGTAGCAAGTTGAGTGGGGATGAAATGTAAAACAATCAAATCTAAATTCTTTGAAGGAATAACATAAAAGAACATTCTTAAATTGTACTCCTAACACAAACCTTTTGAAACCATCAAATGCTTTAAATTAACAACTCAAATAAAATCATTTAATGCATATAAGATTTTGCTATATCCAATTTAGCTCTGATTAAACATTACTGGTTCTGTTTAAGATTAAAAGACTCTTGAATTTGCAATAGTTTACATTGACAGAATTATGGTGATAGGACCTGTTAATTCTGGCGACAGGAACTGTGCAACAAATATAAATTCCAAAAAATACAATTGTTAACTCCAAATGTTTAAACAAAATGTAGTAAAACAGTTGACATATAAACCATGCTCCCAAACAAGTACCAATTACTGAATTATACTTAAATTAATCTCACAAGATAAATGACAATCACTGAACATAAATCATACTCACAAAACAACCCAAAGTAAGTTCAACCAGTGGCTGAAGAGTGGGCCCTTCCTCCCAGTCGACTGATTAAAGAGAATAATCAAGAAGCTCTTAAGTTTAACTCAGATAGTAATGTTTTCAATATTATATTGCTTGATTCAGAAAGTTGAAAATGTTCGATACATAAATGAGAATTTTATAGTCTTTTACATGAAAACCGAATCACCTAAATCATACATGCGGTTTTAAAGTTCAACAAGATCCATATCGGTTAAAGAAAGAATGAAGTGGCCTATGACCATTGTTTCTTAAAATCAAAAAATCAATTTACTAACACTATGAAAAAAGACATTAAATACCTAACTCCCTCAATAGACTATAAATTGATTGGATATTATTATGCAAAAGACATCAACATTGTTGATTCAGAGTTGGCAACAAAAAGGATGAAGACAATATTTTCCATCACTTCTCCTCAAGACCATAGGAACCTTGTTTCCACACATAACCAATAAAATTAGTGCTAATCAACTGGTTACTTCCTAAGGTACATTTATCCTCTAATTCATATTAACCACTTTTAATCTTATAAAATTATTATGGCAATTCAGGGAAAAAAGGATAAAGTATAGGCTAAAATCAATAGAAAACAAGACAAACATTTAGCCCATCATTTTCCCCCTAGCTAAAGAAATTGCATGTCCTCATGCATGACTTACAGACTCAGCTTGTTCATCAGTCAAATTTTCCACTATTGCCATGATCTCCTTTCCCCACTTATCTTTCAAATTCTGAACAATTTGTTGTTGCTTTGTCCTGGGAATGTAACCAGTGGAAACCATCTGCTCCATTTAGATTCTCAATGCATTAAGCTTTGCTTTATGGTACTCTATAGTCATACACTCTTCAAAAATGGTTTCTTCCCATGAGGCTTTTAGGTTGTTAACTATTTGTTGATGCTCTGCTATAGTTATGTAACCATCCATACTTTCCTTTACAATAGTGTTCCTTAGGTTGGCCACAATTTGATGGTGTTCCTCCAAAGATATGTAGGCTACCATGTCTAATCCCTAATTTTGAGCCAAGTACCCCAATTGGTTCTTTGATCTATTCCTATTCTCCTCAATTCATTGCACCTGACTTTGGAGGATCTAGACTTGTCCTTCCAAATGTTGTACCTTTGCTTGCAAACCATGAATTTCCTTCTGTTGTTTGGAAAACATTTTATCTACACTAAATTCCTCTGAGATGTGACTCCTTTGGTGACAGTTGCTCTGTGACCTTAACCATGGGATCACTTTCCTGAAACTGGCCTATGGTAGATGGAATACCAACTACACCTTTGAAACTCATGTCTTCTTGGCTAGGAGGTTTCTTACCAGTAGCAATATGGGGGAGTAGAGTACTGGTTTCCTATAGCACAAAAAGTTTCCCTTCTTCCTGTAGAAAACCTTGTGCCACAGGTTTTTCATCAGTATTTTCCTGGTTGGATATGTCCTTATCTTCTAGATCAGAGGATGCGTGTAGCTCATCATTAC
Organism: Sequoia sempervirens; assembly: GCA_007258455.2. Lineage (NCBI taxonomy): Eukaryota > Viridiplantae > Streptophyta > Pinopsida > Cupressales > Cupressaceae > Sequoia > Sequoia sempervirens. Next base: position 7,508 of record VDFB02273727.1, on the reverse strand, counting down.
TGTGTTCAAATATGTTTTCTTCTTCATTTTGTAAATGTGGAGTGAGGGTACTAGTATCATATTCTTCCTAAATTTCATGTTAATCTTGCTCTTCAGAAGCCTCATGTTGCATTTGTTCCTTTTTCTTTTTGCGGTTTTTCCTCCTCTACTCCCTAATTTTCCTATCTCTATTTATCAAGAGGTAAGTGGCTAACACTTCCACATCTGGCTTTGGTTGTTCTTGACACATGGTACTAGAAACTTTAGCTAATTTTTACAGTCTAGAGGTTGAATGGTATTCTACTTCTGCTTTCCTCTTTTGTCGAGTGTCATAAGAGCGTTTCAGTTTAGTTTGAGAGGCTTTGGCATATTTTTGGGGGTTGCCTTTGTTAGTAGCTCGAACCATATTCTTAGCCCATTTCATCTGCTCAGTCTTGCTTGGATGTTACAGCTCATCATTTTGTTGGTTACCCTCCTAGTTTTCAATATCTTTTTGGGTGGAATCAAGGGCACCTAATTTCATGTCCTTCCCTAGGGTTTCATTGGAATTTTCAAGGTCTTCATCTGGTATATCATCACTTGAATTTTCATCCTCATTATCCTGGTCTTCTATTTCATTTTGGCTACTCTTGGCTTCATGACCCTTTGGTTCAAATTTTGAAGCCAAGACATGGGGAGGAATTTCTTCTCCTACAAAGATACGCCAACTAATTGGGGGAATAATATGTTTTAAACCCTCCAGAACAATTAATTTGATCAAGCCATGATGTGTTAAAGAATTGCAATGTCCTTTTTGCACTTATGAATAGATTCGTTTTATAGAATGAAAGAAATAATGTGGTAGATTCACTAGTTCACCATACCATAAATGACATAATGACTTGAGATGTTGGGAAAAGATGTATGCATACTTTCCCTCTCCAGTGGTATATTGAATTATAACCTTGCAAACTTCGAACCATGGTTTGGGAAGTGAACCGTGCAATGTACCTTACCCTGGAACTGTCTTTAACGTCTCCTTTCCTCGTAGAAAGTGTGTCATAATACATTGCAAATAATTCATTCTGGTTGCAACTATAGGGAAATGAGCTTCCCCTTGAAGAGGTAATCCAGTGATCGTGGAAATGAGTTGGGCAGTGACTGGAAAAGAATGACCTTGCACCATTGCATAATTGTCATTTTCATTAAAGGCTATGGCGAACTCATAGGCTATATCATCATCAAATCCACATAGTTGCTTGAAGAAGATATGCTAGTTTTCAGCTTTAAAAATCTTATAATTGTGTTTGTTAGCTCACAAACTCTTCATACTAGTGGGATCCTATCGAATGTGAGGGCCACCCAGGGTGAAAAATGCACAATCGACAACTAGAAAAATGGTAGCAAGAGATAAACAGTAGGATAACCATAAAAGGAAATGGTAGTTATGAATGGCAGTATAGAGAATGCAGTGACCAAAAAATGGGGGATAAAATTACAGATATGGAAAATAAAATGTAATATTTACAACATAGGGAGGTTTTTCAAGAGTGCGACATGAGGTTATTTTTGCATTATTTTTTGAATTATTTTTTCTGTATTTTCTTGTTTTTTTCCTTTCTTTTTGCTTTTATTTTTTCACTTTATTTTTTCTTTTTTTAATGACAATGTCAGGTCGTTGATGACTCAGTTTTCGGACTGACATCGCCTAGAGGTGCCGAAAAAGCTAGTTTTTTCCTGCCAGTATATTATTCGGTTAATATCCTTCGGTCACCCAGTTTTGAAATATTAACCAACCAACAACATCCAAGGGTGTTCATTGTTGGATCATTATTGCATTTTTTTTCTTTTTTTTCTCTTTTATTTATTTATTTTTTCATTTTTCTCTCATTTTTTTAAATTTTAGTTTGGAGAGGTGATAGGAACAAGAGTGAGTTCCTTCACCACATCACATAAAAAATTTTCCTTGGAAAGGGGTTGTTTGTAGAGTTTTAAATGATGCCCATTAACAATGAGAGCCATTCGCTCTAAGTCGACAATGCACAATTCAACTGTGCTACTATCATAGACAGTCTTGATCTCATAGGGACCAATCCAATGAGTATGAAATTTCCCTTTAAAATCCTAGAACTGAGAGTCGTAAAGCAATGCCCAGTCACTGGGCTATAACGTGCGCTCATGAATGAAGCGATCATGCCACCAAGATCATTTTTGTCGCACCACTTCTACATGAGGAAGAGCTTACTGACGCATCTCATCCAGGGAGTGAATTTGAGCAATTTTTTCCTTCTGGGCCTCACTGAGACTCATCCCAAGTTGGAGAGAAATGTAGAGAGTCTTCACTTCAAATCCGATTGGAAAAACAATCTTTTTACCATAGAGGAGCTCATATGGTGTCAATCCAGTGGTTGTCTTCTAGGTTGTTCAGTAGGCCCAAACTACTTCAGGAAGCCGGTCTTCCCAATCTTTCTTTTGTAATGCCACTGTCTTCATGAGAATATTCTCCAACTCTTGATTGGTCACTTCCACTTTCCCATTGGCTTGTGGATGGTATGGACAAGACTTTCGATGCTTGATTTCATATTCGTGTACCAAGGTTGCATTTAAATTAGAGGTGAACTGAGGTCCTTGATCTGTAACAATTTCTCTGGGCACATCGTACTTGGTAAAAATATCATAATATAAGAATTTAGCAACTTTTGTATCCCTAACATGTTTTAAAGCTACTACTTCTACCAATTTAGTCACATAATCAGTACAAGCTAGAATATACTCCTTATCTCTAGAAGGAGGATTAATGGGTCCTACAAAATCCAAACCCTATTTTTTAAAGGGTTCAATTGATAATTGTGGATGCAAGGGCATTTCATCAAAACGTGTAGGGCGACCATACGTTGACACATATCACAATGTTGAACAAACATTTTACAATCCTTGTAGATCGTTGGCCAATAATATCCTACAGTTAAAATTTTGTTAGCAATTCGTTGTGCTGCGTAATGGCCTCCACAAGGCTTAGAATGATAGGTGTGGAGTATATCAAAAAAATCCTCTTTTGCAACACATTAACACATAACATTATTGATTCCAATATGAAAAAGTAAACCATTGATCCAACTATATTTCCCACTAAGCCCTATAAGCTTCTGACATTCTCTTAGAGAAAAGTGGGGTGAAAATCTGTAGGTAACAAGATAGTTAGCAATATTAGCAAACCATGGGCTTTTGAAAAAAAAAGGAAAACGATGTTCATTTGAAAAAGTATCATCCACGAGGATTGGTTCATCATCATGCTGCAATCTAGACAAAAAATCAGCCACTGCATTCTCCCATCTTGGTTTGTCAAGAATAGTAATGTCAAATTCCTGCAAGAGAAGCAACCGCAAAATCACTCATCCTATAACAACTGGCTTATTCATCAAAAATATAATAACAGAGTGATCCGTATGTACAAAGACTTTGTACCCAGTTATATAGTGTCGAAATTTGTTTATCGCTTAGACTACAACCAAGAATTCCTTTTCAATATAATATAATTTACCTTTGCAACAGTAAAATTCTTATTGATATAATAGATGGAGTAAAAGAGAGAATCTTCCTTTTGACCAAGTATCGCTCCCATGGAATTGTATGATGCATCGATATGGATGTGAAATGGCAGCTCTCAATTGGGTCCTCACATCACAGGTGTAGTTATAAGTTTACCTTTGATTTCTTCGAAGGCTTGTTGGCATTCGGGTGTCCATGAGAAATCAACATATTTACCTAGCAAAACAAAGAGAGGTGAGGCAATATTATTGAGATTTTGGATAAATCATCTATAATAACCAGCATGTCCCAAAAACTACGTACATCCTTTGGAGAGGTAGGCATAGGTAAGTCTTGAATAATTTTTACCTTTTTAGGATCCACCTCAATTCCTTTTGCAGAAATACATCCCAAAACAATACCTTCAGTCATTAAAATATGACATTTTTCATGACTTAAAGATAGATTAGTATCAATACATCATTTCAGAACTTTTTCTAGGTTTTCCTTTGCTTCATAATACATATCACCATAAACAGTAAAAGCATCAATGTACACTTCCACACAATCATGAATTAAATCTAGTAAAATACTTAGAACAACCCACTGAAAGGTATCAAGTGCATTACACAACCCAAAAGGTAAGACATTATAGGAAAATGTACCCCATGTGCAAGTGAAAGTTGTCTTGTCTTGATCTTTCGATGCTATATGGATTTGATTATAACCACTAAATCCATCAAGGAAGGAAAAGAACTTTCCAACAAGGGTGTCTAAGACCTGATCAATAAAGGGGAGTGGGAAATGGTATTTCTTAGTAGCCTTATTAAGGGCCCTATATTCAACACATATTCGCCATTTTCCATTCTTTTTAGGAACTACCATAAGTGGGGACACCCATTGGCTATCTAAGATAGGATAGATAAATCCTACATTAAGTAGCTTTTGAAGTTCATCCTTAATGATTTTGCGTAAGACATGGTTCAATCTTCTCTGAGGTTTCCTTACAGGTCTAATTCCTTCCTCTATGTAGATATGATGTGTGCAAGTAGCAGGATGTATACCCCTCATATCCTGATAATCCCAAGCAAAGGAAACTTTATGAGAACATAACATAGTAATAAGGTCTTCTAACTATGAGGCACTCAAATTGGGATTTATGTTAAGAATTTTTCTAGATAAGATTTCCATAGCCTAAGATTGGATAGGAGTATTTATAGCAAGCAATTGTGAAGTAGATGAGGATGGATCAAAACTTCCAGCTATTAAAAATGGACTATATATACAAGTATGTGGTAATAACTGATGCAAAGTAATAAAATGCTGAATAGACTACAAATTACTAACTAATGGAAAATTTCCAAATGGGAAATTTCCACTTATACTCGAAGGAAAAATCATTGTTTCTAAAACATTATCAACCAAATAATAATTCTGCAAGAAATTATTAATAATAGTGTCTTTGGATATGTCCTCAAATTCCCTACTTTGATCAATTGTCAAAATAGCTAAAGACTTCTAAATCACTATCGATGCTTATTGGATCCCCAGTTTCCAACAATGGTTGTGTTGGAGGGTACAACGTTAGTTGCTTCATTTTCTCTCCATTTGAAATCACCATGATGTCAGACTTGCAATTAATAAAAGCATTAGTTGCGGCTAACCAAGGTCTACCTAAAATTAAGGGGTACCCCCCAGCTTAATCTTTGGTTGTAAAATCATAAAATTTGTGGGATATTCCCAAGCCTCAATAGAAATAATAATGTCTTCAATCATACCTTCTAGCTTTACAAGGGAACGATATGCCATTTGCAAGACCATTGGAGTAGGTCTTAGTCCTTGAAGGGCTAATTTCTCCTTAGTCTCATTGGTCATTACATTTATGGCTGCCCTTAAATCCACAAGTGTATTCAAAATAACTATATAACCAATACGTACCTTTATCATTGGGCTCCCAAGATTTGCATACTTAGGGACAATGACTTGGAATTTCTTGGGGTTTTGTTTCTTCTGTTGTTTTCCCCCACATAGTTCCTTGGCTACTTTGGTGTACACTAGAACATCTCAAATGGCCTACAACAAATGAATTTTAATGTTAACATTACACAACTCATTCATAAAATCAAAATCTAATTGAGATGTTTCCTGTTGTTTTGGTTGTTATTGCAACCTCTCAGGAAATGGGGGCCTTGATTATTCTTCTTCCAGTTTGGTTGAGGGATCCTCTACCTCTGTAATAGTTGGCCCTTGAAGATTCTTTTGTAATCTTAGTTGTACACCATCAATTTTTAATGCATTGATAGGATAAGTCGGGTATCTTGCCACCTCATTATTATAAACCGGTTGAGCCACCTTATTATTCGGATTGGGTGATGGTTGTGTAGGAATAGGTGTTGCTTTCAAAGGTTGAGCTAAACTAGACGATTGATTAATGATGATGGAACAAGTGGCAAGAGTTGTTGGGATTTCTCATAGGGATTTATTGCTAGAGGTGATGGATATGGAGGGAATGATTGATATTGTGGGTATGTTGGTGGTGGCGCTCACCATGCTTGCCACAATTGTGGAGCATGTGGATATTGTTGTGTCCACTGGGGGTAGTATGGAGGTTTTTTCCAACCTCCAAACCATCCAAGTTGGTTTGGGAAAGAATTTTGTTGAAAAGGACTTTGGGGTACTGCCTAATAATTACTTGGGGGCATTCTTCGTGGTTTCCAAGGTCTCCTTTGGGCCATAAAGTAAACTGGCTCATCTATGTATTATACCTCAGTCATACCTACAAGAAGAGGTTTTAGAATAATGTATCTATTGGATTATTCTAAAGAATAGATTTTTTTTTCTGTTGTATGGACATTCTTCACATTATGCCTTTTGTGACAAACGGGATAAAAGAGAGCTAAGGATTTTTCAGCCTCCTCTTGCTTCCTTTGTGTATACAAAGTATCTATTTGCTTACCCATATGACTTAGGAGGTTGGTCTTGAGGTCCTTGAGTAATGTACCCAATTCTCATTTTTTAACTCCCAATGTTCCTCTGGGAGAGACATGTTTCTCGATGTACCCCCTAGCTGAGTTGATGGACTTTGAATAGTTCCTACACACATCACATATATCATCAAACCTCATTTTAGAAATATCACCTCCACCCATAAGATTTAAATTATCCAAACATTCATCTCTAATCCCCCTAAGGAAGAGCATTTTTACAGTGTCATGAGTGAACCCTATGTGAATGGCTCTTTGTAGGCTAAATAGGAAACGTTCCAAATAATATTCTAAAGTTTCTTCCTCACGTTGCATGATGTAAAATATCTCATCTCGTGTTTCCTTAGTCCTATAGTATTCTTGGTATTTTTCCAAGAACTTGTTCTTCATATCATACCGACTATGAAAAGTTTCTCATCCTAGTCCCATAAACCACCTCAATGCTGCATCCTTTAGAGTAGCTACAAACAATTTCAACTTTTGTGCTTCAGTATGATAATTGTAACTGTGACATAAAATGTCAAATTCAGAAAGGAACATATTAGGGTCTTCCATAGAAAGACCTCAAAAGATTGGAAAAGTTGAGTGCAAAATGTTCTTCATAGGGGAATCCTCCTCTGGATGTGCAATGGGAAACTCAAAAGTAATTGGGTTGTTGTTGGCCAATGCTTTTTCATTGTTGTTGAGTCTTACATTGTTGTTGTTATTGTTTTTGTTGTTGTCATTATCCATGAATGCCCAAGGAGTGTAGAAAGTTGTGAATGGTTTAGAATCTCTTTGGGTTTGGCTTCAGAGCTTGTAAGATTCTCAAAATAACGTATCAACCCTTTTATAGAGTTCTTCAAAAGACTCTTGATGGATACTAGAAGGGGTCTCAACAATGGTAGACTCAATGACAAATTTTTCGATATTTGGTTTGACTAAATTTTTCTTAGATGATGTGTTCACAACTAATGGTTTTAATTTTTTTTTCAATTTTTCTTGTTGTGAACTAATTCGCTTATCCTTTTTAATAAATCTCCATTTACTATCTCTATT
>VDFB02273726.1:0-32131 GCA_007258455.2 Sequoia sempervirens | reverse complement strand
ATTCAAAAGGTTTATAGCCTTGGTTGAAAAAGAGACTGGCAAATATATTAAAGTTCTAAGATCAGATAGAGGAGGTGAGTATATGCTAAATAATTTCATGGAGTTTTGCCAAGATCATGGAATCAAGAGACAATTTACTACTTGCTTTAATCCACAACAAAATGGAGTAGCTGAAAGGAAGAACCGAACCATTATGAACATTGCTCGGAGTATGCTAAAGGAGAAGCATCTATCAAATGAATATTGGGGAGCAGCAGTTATATGTTTAGTTTATATCTTAAATAGGAGTTTGACTAAGATTGTGAAGGACCATGTTCCCCAGGAAGCTTGGAGTGGTAAGAGTTGCAGTGTATATCATTTGAGAATTTTTGGGTGTGTTGCATATGCACATGTACCTGCAAAGATGAGAAGAAAGTTAGATGATCGAAGTGAGAAGAGTATCTTTATTGGATATAGTGAGGAGTCTAAGGCATATAGGCTCTATAATCCCATCACCAAGAAGTATATTATTAGTAGAGATGTTGAGTTCGAGGAAGAAGAGGCTTGGGATGGAAGCATAGATAATTTTGTTCCAGATGGAGTTGTATTATCTCATGGAGATGATGAAGGAAATGAGCAGGCCATACAAGATGGACAGTTGATTCCACAAGGACATACACCTCCAGCAAGCACTCCAAGAAGACAATCTCTGGGAGTTAGCTAATCACAATTAAGAACACCTAGAACTTAAGAGCATGGTGAACCATCTGGCTATGGTGGACAACAAACAACAAAATTAGAGGTGAGTAATGAATCAAATCCCACACTAGCTACATTAAGGAATAGAATTAAAGGTCAGAAGTCTAGAAGCTTAAGAGAATTATATGAGCAAAATGAAGAAATAGATCAAGTTTCAAATTTTGAATTGATTGCATATGATCCAATAAGTTTTGAAGAAGCTATTAAAGAAGATTTTTGGGTAAAAGCTATGGATGAAGAGATTGATGCCATTGAGAGAAATAACACTTGGAATCTTGTAGATTTACCTGAAGATAAAAATTGTATTGGTGTTAAATGGATTTATAAAACTAAGCTAAATGCTAAAGGTAAAGTTGAGAAGCACAAAGCAAGACTTGTAGCTCAGGGGTTCAGTCAACATCCTGACATTGATTATAATGAAACTTTTGCACCTATTGCTAGACTTGATATGGTGAGGATGGTGTTGGCTATTGTAGCACAAAATAAGTGGAAAATGCATCAAATGGATGTAAAATCTGCATTTTTAAATGGATTTTTGGAAGAAGAGGTTTATGTGAAACAATCTCCAGGATACAAAATTGAAGGACAAGAAGATAAGGTCTATAAGTTAAATAAGGCGTTATATGGATTGAAACAAGCTCCTAGAGTATGGTATACCAAGATTGATGAATACTTGAATAGAAGAGGATTTAGTAGGAGTCCAAGTGAGCCAACCTTGTATACAAAGGTGAATCATGAAGGAAAAATTTTGATAGTGTGTTTGTATGTTGATGATTTGATTTTTGCTAGAGATCTCTCTATTGATGACTTTAAGACAGCCATGAAAACTGAATTTGATATGACTGATTTAGGATTGATGAAATATTTTCTTGGTATTGAAATTACTCAATCTGAAGATGGTATTTTTATTTGTCAATCTAAGTATGCAAAAGATCTTTTGAGAAGGTTTAATATGGTGAACTATAAGCTAGCTGCAACACCAATGGCAATTGGTACAAAACTCAGTAAGAAGGATCAAGGGTCAAGTGTTGATCCAAATTTGTATAAGAAATTGGTTGGTTGTCTCATGTATTTGACAACATCAAGGCCTGATATAATGTTTTCTATAAGTTTAGTTTCTAGATTTATGGAGTCTCCCATGAGCACCCACTGGCAAGCTGGAAAGAGGATCTTAAGATACATTGCTGGAACAACAAATTTTGGTATTTTGTATACATCAGTTTCAGATTTTAAGTTGACTGGATATTCTGATAGTGATTTTGCAAGCAGTGCTGATGACAAGAAAAGCCCATCTGGGTATGTATTTAGTTTTGGATCAGGTTCAATAGCTTGGGCATCAAAGAAGCAGCCCATTGTGACCTTATCATCTGCTGAGGTAGAATATGTTGCAGTGACAGCAGCAGCTTGTTAGACTATTTGGATGAGAAGAATTTTGAATGAGTTGTTACATGCATAGGAAGAAGCAACTCAAATTTTCTGTGATAACAAATCTGCCATTGCCTTAGCAAAGAACCATGTTTTCCATAAGAAAAGTAAGCATATTGATACTAGGTTTCATTTTATTCGAGAATTGGTAAATGGAAATGAAATTTGTATGGAGTTCTGTAGATCAGAACATCAATTTGCAGATATATTTACAAAACCTCTGACAAAGGGGCTGTTTGAAATTCACAGAGAGCATATAGGGGTTTGTATGATTAACACCAGTTTTTTGAAGCATATATAGTCAAAATTAGGGGGGAGTGTTAAAATAAACCCTAATTTCTCCCTAGGGAAGATTACATAAATCTGTTTTCTGTCTTATCTTTAACTTGCCACGTTTTTCAAGTTTTTATGCCACCTACAGTCTGATTTGTTTTGGCTTTATCTCCAATCTCCACCACCTCTGCTCACCGACTGTAGGAGATTAACCGTTTGTGGTGGTACCTATAAATCCAGCTTTATGCAACGATTTTGACATAATTTTTGTATGAGAGATTAAATTTGTAAGAGCTCTGTAGAGTCTCATATATCTGTTTTTGGGCATTTTCAATATATAGAAGATTTGTTTGTGTGCAGTAGCATACTTTATCTACATGCTCTGTTTTTAATTTGCATTTTTATTTTAATTCCCCTGCATTCTACAATCAGAGCATTAGGTGGAGATGTTTGCAAGCCATTAGATGAACAAATTTGTTGTATTTTGTTAGAATCCATTGCTGCATGATTAGAGGATGATGCTTAAGCGTTTCTAAAGCATTTTTGAAGCGTTGCTTGGAGTCGACCTCTATATCTCATAGCAATCTGGAAACGACTCCACCCCTGTGGCATAATCTGCTAAAAAAAGAAATTGGAACACCTCTAGCTCACGGAGGCCCAATTTTTGCAGATCGTTGAGGTTTGTGGCAGTCAACATACACACCCAACAAGGTGGAGATGGGCGACTTTGGAAGAAGTTGACAGGCGATCGGTGGCTATGATTTTCGAGGCCCGCAAGGCTGTGATTTTTGCTCGAAAGGCAGAGGCTTCGATTCTGAAAAAAGAAGAAGCCACGCAATAGCCTATCCTTGGCATGATTTTATCTGGTAGCCCAATCCTGAAACCCAATCTACAATTCGGCTTCCACAGTTTGCAAAGTGCAGTGCAATAGGCCGTGATTACATTTTGGACCCCTTGTGAAAGCGTTGATCAGTGTTCATACCATCGCGATTTAATCTGGAGGTGCCTTATTCAATTTGAAACTCATGAATTCTCCTTGTCATACGTGGATGATCTCTTGGCGTGCATGGAGCTTGGCATATTTGAGCTTGGGATTTCCTGTTCTTGGCAGGTCGTGCCCAGCCATTGGGTGTGATTTAGCATCTACACTGGATGCACATGAAATCTTCTCTGCCTTCACACCATTCAAATCCACTTGGCCCTCTCTTCTCTCATATTTGCAACGACTAGCAACATTGAGGATCTGCGACCTAAAAATGCTTAGCGAGCCTGCACTAAACTCTCTACTGCTTACTCATGATGCAGGAAAAATGAGCTACATTTGCTAATGACCCAACGATTGTGGCCACAAGCCAGACATGGTCATGGTTTTAAAGCAATTGTAGTTGTTTTTTGCAGCCTTGAAGTGCAGTGATATCCCACTCAGTTGAGAGATCAAGTGAAGTTCGACAGAGGCTTGAAGATCCGGCATAAAGGCATAGGGAAATCCACGCAGCAGGAACTCCTTCATTGGCGGCCTCCTTGGAGGTATCAACTCCTCCAATGTCTCCACTAAATCTTGCAAAGACCCGGTCAAATCTCAACGGCAGTAACAATTGGCAGTTAAATTACTTGTGTTAATTTGTTTTCTAGCTGTCATAATTTACTTTCAAAGTAATTTTTTGATTGACGACTTGGGTATACATCAAAATTTGCAAAGAGAAGGGAGAGGAGTTAGAATTTTTGTTGTCATAGTTAAAAATTTGTAAAAGAGTACTATTCTTTTGCAATGAATGTGACATTTGTAAAACGCACTAACTAATAAAGTGCCAAAAGGGGGGTTATCTAATCTGGGGGGGTTTATTAATCTGTTGATTTTCTATTGTCTTAGGGAATTAACCTACTTCTAATTATGGGATATGAAACTCATTCTTCCGTAATTAAGCTAAACAAGGGAAACTATAAGTCTTGGTGTGAAGGCATCCTAAAACATCTTAGGTATCACAATCTTCTACCCCATTTGTATGGACTTATCCTTGAACCTGCTAATCAATTTTAGAAGGATAATTGGGTCAATAAAAATGATCATATTGTTGGATTAATCAGCTTACATATACCACATGACACTTTGATTGTCATTATGGATATTGTGGGTCCACATGCTTTATGGATCAAACTTTGGGAGATGTATGGAGACTCAAATGTTTCTCCATTCCCACATGATCTTGCAATGATCACAAATGATATCCCACATCATGAAGAATTTCACGTTGACATAGTGGAAGTGTTCATTCCACCTCCTCTTGTTGCTTCATCAGATTTTAGAGTCGTTTCTTCAAGAACTTCCAGCACTTCTTTGCAACAAGATATTAGTCTTCCTAGCATTGCTGATTGGGACACAATCCTACTTGACATTTCTTGTCTATTTGTAGAGTCTCGTATTGCTGACTTGGAAGCACACATAGAGGACATCATTCTTCTATTTGATGACAGTTTCAATGAAGCTGCATTAGAATTGGTCTCTTTGGATATTCATGCTCTACATCTGTCTTCACATGGTTATGAATTTTCATCATCTTCATCTATTAGGCATGCACCTGATTTGATTATGACATCCTTCGGCATCGACATGGGAACACATGAGCACACTTCGAAGACATCATGGGCACCTTCATCATCATTCTTGGATGAGCTTCAACTCTATTCAAGATCATACATACATCTTCTCACATGGGAAGATATCCTGCATTTTCAGTTGGTTTCATTTCTTCTTGAGGGAAGGAACATTGTGACACATTCTTGGATCTACATCTGCATTCTCTGTCAACTATCCAACTTTAATGTAGCAGGACATGTATTATGGGGGGTCTTATAGAATTTCTATCATTTTCTCTCTTATGGAGGAAATCATATATTGTACTTAGTGAAAGAAGTAGTACTTCTTCATGTGTATAATTTTCATGCATCTTTTCTCTCTTTTGGGGGGTAATTTTTTTTTCCCACAGGGTTTTCTACTTTTCTCTATTTCATGAGAGATTACATTGTAAATGAGTACCTTATCAGGCCTTGTTGTCGGGACTCATATTTTTAGTGTTTAGCTTACTCCCTAAGTATCACTTAAGGGGGGGTGTTAGTGTGAAATTCTATTCACACTATACTTAAGCTCACTTAGGTCAATATGAGGTTAGACAACTTCTTGTCTAACTAAATATGCAACCATTAAGACCTCTAGAGGTTACCAAGTTATTTGGTAAACCTTATGAGCTACCTCTTTAAGGTTGGAAGCATTTCCATCTCACCTCAAAGGTCACTCAACACTTGGCACACAAGGTTGATGAATTGGTCATGGAGGTAGGTCACTCAACACTTGGCACACAAGGTTGATGACTTAGTCATGGAGGTTGTTGGTTTGCACACTCCAAGTGTTCCACCCATAGGACACTTGTCTACTCCTTTGTGACACCTAATGGAACACTTGTCAATACACCTCATAAGTGGATTGCCTCATCCTTGCCTATATAAGCAAGGTACAGTACACATTACAATTGGGTCAACTAATACAATTTCATGCTTGTTCATTTGTGCTTGTCATTTCATCTCCAAGATCTCCTAATTCTAATAGTTTTGTTGAAAGGTTTCGTTACATAGGGTAGAGAGCATAGGTCTATGACAGTTTTGTTTCACTTGCAAAGGATGCTACAAGTCAAAAGGACAGTGGGTATTTAAGTGGGTATTTAAGCATATATGCAAAGTGTTAGAATATGCATGAAGCAACAACCTACAGTTCAAAGAAGGAGATATGCATAGAATGGAAAAGTGGACTGTGTAAAAGGTTAGTGACAGGCAGTCCAAAATCAATATGTTACAATTTCTTCAAATTATTTGAATAAAATAATAATACATGCGATATATGAGAGAAGCCTTTGTTATTCTTTTTTCAAAATTTGGAAATTTGTTGTTAGCCATTTAAGAGACAAAAATTTATCATTTATTTAAGTTTGCTTTTTTTAATACACACTCTCCTCTATACATAGGAGCTGATCTCTCTTCAGACATCTGCTCAACCTTGGGTCATGACTAGTCCTTTGGTATTCATTTGAATTCTTTCCTTACCCTAAGCAGGTATAAAAAATTGTGCAAAAATGTGGATTGAAGGGCCGATAAAATGGATTTTAGGAGTACATAAATAAGCAAAATGTGCCAAAATTTTGAAAAACCGATTGCTAATGTCCTTAGACCGCCATGTTGTTTTTATGTAGGCTTCTTGGAAACTCAAGGAAAATCTCTTCCAGCTATATAATTTCATTGATTTTGTTGATCATTGTTTCATCTATATATTTGATGGGGGAGGCCTTGGTCAAGGGCGGCTTAGTCCCGAGGCTTTTCCTATTCCGCAGGATGATGGGTCCTTACAGTTGGTATCAGATCTAAAGATAGAGGCCTAGAAAGAATCAGGTAGTATTGTGGTGAAGGATAGTGAGGCTTTGTCTCTTCCTGTGCGGAATTCAGGCTTGGAGGGGGGAAGGAACAGTAAGGCATCTCCTCATTTGGGTATCCTGCAAAAAGATCTTAAGAAAGGAGGGGCAGAGAAAGTCACTAAACTAGGGAGGAAAAAGGATTTGGAGAAGATAAAATTGATAGGGGAAAATTTGGTGGAGTCAGGGTCAGTCAAGACTCTAGATTCTCATTTCTCAAAGCCCTTTGAAATGATTATTCTTTCATGGAATGTTAGGGGCTTGAACAGTGGCCCTCGACAAAAAGCTGTTCGAAATTTAGTTAGAGGTCAGTCTCCTGCTATTCTCTTTTTATAGGAGACCAAACTTTCTATGGAGGATATGATGGGTATTATGCCCAAGATATGGATGAGTGGGGAATGCCAGTGCATTGGTGCTCAGGGTTCTTTTGGAGGGGTGGCTTGTTTATGGAACCCTCGGAAGATTTGTCCTCAGTGGTGGGTGTCCTTTAGGTCCTCTATCTCTATGGTAGCCTGTTGTTATGAATCTGGAGAATTGGTTATGTTTTCCAACATCTATGCACCAGTGGATATATAGGGCAAGCAACTTTTGTGGTCGAATATTCACTATGTATGAAGTATGGTTCCTTTTCTTCGTGGATTATTGGGGGTGACTTCAATACTATCACAGAGATTGTTGAGAAACAGGGTGGTACTATGCGATTGGAGGCTTCTTCCTTCTTATTCTAGGACAATATTTTTATTTTGAATCTTGTTGATATCAAGCTAGGTAATGGATATTTTACCTGGAACAATCGAAGGCCCGGTGAAAATTGTATTTCAGAGCGGTTGGATTGGTTTCTGGTTTCTTGCTTCTAGGTTGGGGATAGGTGGTCTTCTACTTCAGAGATTCTTGACTAGAGGGGCTCAGACCATTGGCCTATAAAGATTACTATCCTCTCGGCTAGGCAGCCCTTCAAGCCCTCCTTTAAATTCCAACTTATGTGGCTACAGGATCCTGAACTCCATGACTTCATTGCTCGGTGGTGGCAGGAGGGTAGACCTTCCTTCAGTATGACAATGTATGTCTTTACTAAGCTTCTTCAATTTGTTAAGTATAAGATTAAACATTGGAATAGGAAATGCTTTGGAAATATTTTTAATGCTGATGGTATAACGAGGGTAATTAGGGAGAATGGGGTGTCCGAGAGCTTGATGCAGGAGGAATCTAGGGCCTTGAAAGCTTTGGAAGAATGGGAGCTTTGAGAGGAGATCTTTTGGAAACAAAAATCCCAGATTGAATGGCTTAAGGAGGGGGATAAAAATTCTGCCTTCTTCTTTAATTCTGTCAGGGTGTGAAGGCATGGTAACTCTATTCCTATTTTGGTCATGGATAGGGGAGAGACTTTGACTTATTTTCAGAGTATTTTAGAGGAAGCTATTCACTATTTTTCTTCCCTATTCAGAGAGGAGCTGCAGGGGATTTCAGTGGAGGAGAGATGGAGGAGGATCTTATGGGTGAGATTACTTTAGAAGAATTGGAGAGGATGGTGTTTCAGATGAAGAAATGAAAAGCCCCTGACTCTGATGGTTTCTCGATTGAGTTTTTCCAAGAGTTCTGCCAGATCATCAAACTTGATTTATTAGAGGTGGTCAGGGAATTGCAACATAATAAGCAAATGTTAAAGGCCCTAAATGGAACCTTCTGGCACTTATTCCCAAGTGTGAAGGGCTAGACAGGTTGAGCCGTTTCCATCCTATTGCCCTTTGCAATGTGGTGTATAAGATTATTACAAAGCTAATTACCAATAGGTTGAAAAAGTGGCTACAGTTTCTCATTTCTGAGGAGCAAAGTGGTTTTGTGGAGGGTAGACAGATTCTAGATGGGGTTGTTATAGCTACTAAGACCATCCACTCTATGGCTATGTCTAGAGAAAAGTCTATGTTCATCAAACTTGATATGGCAAAGGCCTATGATAGAGTCTGTCGGTCCTTTCTTCAGAAGATCCTGGCTAGTTTTGGATTTGGGGATGATTGGATTCAATGGTTTATGAGTTGCGTCACATCTTTTTCTTCCTCTATTTTAACTAATAGGGAGCATTTTAAGTTGTTTGAGGCTTCTCGTGGGATAAGGCAAGGTGATCCTCTCTCCCCTTATTTGTTTATTCTGCTTGTGGAAGGATTGGGACGCCTTCTGAGATGATAGGTGGAGCTAGGCTTTATTTAGGAGTGGAGGTGGGGGGGTGATTTACCCCCTTAATCACATTTGCAGTTTGTGGATGATACTGCCTTGATGTGGGTTGCCACTTTTTGACAGGCAACAAATTTTCGTAGGGTGTTGGATATGTACCTTGGGGTTTCAGGTCAATCAATTAATGATGACAAATCTTCCATCTATTTGTTTAATACTCTAAATCCTATATAGAGGAGAATAGCTCAAGTTCTTCGATTCGAGATTGGGACCCTTCCTCTATCTTACCTTGGATTTCCTGTTGCAGTGGGTAGATTAACAAGGGAGCCATGGTAGCCTATCTTGGATAAACTTCGATTGAAGGTCACTCACTGGACTACCAGATGGTTATCCTTTGCTGGGAGGGTTCAGTTGCTGAAGTCTATGATCCAGGCTCTTCCCATTTATTAGTGTATGTTTTAGGTAACCCCTAAAGGTTTTGTGGTAGAATTTGACTCACTAGCTAGACAGTTTTTATGGGCAGGCAACCTGCTATCTTCCAAGTGGAGTTTGGTTCAATGGGACATGGTGTTTTGGCCTAAGGAGTTGGGGGCTTTGGGGTTGAGGCAAGCCACTCTAGAAGGGTTGGATTTTGTGGAAAAACTCTATTGGAGGTGGTGCACGGAGGACAGGGTTTGGGCTAGGATCCTTTCCTTTAAGTATATTCAGGGCACTCCTTGGGAAGATATCCCTCATTATCCCTTGGTTGGTAAGGGATCAATGGTTTGGGATACCCTTAAGAAGGGAGCTGTGCTCATCAAGGATGGCTTTTTTTGGATCTGTCAGCACAGGACTAAGGTTCAATTTTGGTATGACTCTTGGGATGGCCATCCTCCCATCCTCACTCAATTCCCTAATTTGGCGGCCTTGAGCAGCAGTTTCGGTGATGCTGGCTAGATGAGGGTAAGTGATTTTAAGGTGCTTTCTTTTCAAGGTCAGCTTGCAAGTGCTAGATGTACGACTCCTGAGGAGTGGCCAGAAATTGGTATGGTTGAGGATTGTAGAGATCTGCATAATATTGTTTCAGGCAGACAGTGTAACCTCGTCAGGGATAAGAATATTCTTGCATGGGCACCTAATCCAAAAGGTCACTACATAGTGGCGTCGGGTTATCGGAGGTTGCTTTCTCAAAGGGTTGAGGGGGCGGAAGTTCCTTGGTGGAAAAAGGTGTGGAATAAGTTTTCTTGGCCAAAATGTAACTGCTTTGCTTGGATTTTGACTTGGAATAGGTGTTTGACCTGGGACAATATTCAAAAGTGTGGGTTTCATGGCCCATCTAAGTGTGTGTTGTGCGGGTATGGGATTGAGGACTCTTCAAATCTGTTCTTCCAGTGCCCTTTCACCCTGTAGATTTGGCATTCCTGGTGGGCTATTTGGAATAGTCCTTGTGTTCATGCTTCCTCCTTAATGGAGTTTTGGACTGGCTTGGGCAGGCCTCCCTCGATGGCCTCTTTTTTGCAAGATGCATGGTAGGTGGGACCTATTTTCTTGTTGTGGTAGATTTGGCTGGAACGGAATAGGAGAATTTTCAAAGGGGAATTGTTGCAGGTCCATCAGGTGTGGTTTAGAGTTCTTGGGATGGTTCAAGAGATGATTCAAGCTAAGGGTGATGGGAAGCTGCCGCTTGAGAAGAAAGATGCAGAGTTGGTGGCTCGGCTGGGTATCCAGGGGTTTACCCCTGTTGCATCATGGGGCCAGAAAGGTAGACGGGTGGGGCAGCTGGTCCAGCGGCAAAGGAAATCTCGATCCAGCTGGAGTTGGTGGGGTTGGTAGGGATTCTTCTAGCTCAATGGTTTTTCTTTTTTCCATACATAAGGGGACACAAACTATCAACCTCATGGAAGGTTGGGTGATTCTTCATGCCTTGGAGAGGGCCTTTGAGCTTGGGTGGCGTAGGGTTATTTGTGAATTTGATTCTTAGGTTCTAGTTAATTTACTCAATAAAAGTAGGATGTCAGATGTCAATTGGCAGTTGGTGATGTTGGTGCAACATATTTTGTAGGTTGGTAATCTTATGGAGAGGGTGTCTTTTGTCCATATTCCACGTGAATGGAATAGGGTGGCTGATTGTCTGGCTATGTGGGCTTTAGAGCATCTAGAGGATTGGAAGATTAAGGATTGGGCTCAGATACCTCAGGAGCTTAGTCCAGATTTGGAGAGGATTCTCACGGAGGACAAAGGTGGCATTGACTCATATGGTTTTGGGTTTTTTTGTGTATTTTTTTCTTTTCGGGCTTCTACCTTTGATTTGTGTGTAATGTTGCTTTCCGTTATTCAATAAATTTTTACCCCTCCTTTTATAAAAAAAAAGGTATGATGACAACAGTAGGGGAAAAGAGATTAGAGGTAGTTTACACATGAATGCAAGAATAGATTACACTCTGTTGAAGGAGGTCTTTACAATTAAAGCAATTTAAGTAAAGTAAGAATTGACTCATATTCAAGAAAATTGTTTTCATAAGAGTTGATATAGAAGTTTAGACTACATATAAGTGATTATTTATATCAATATTATAGTTGGGATGTATAGAGTAGGGAGTAGATCTACTATATGTTATCAAGTAATGAAAATGGAAGATTATTATGGTATATGACAATCTTTTTAATGAAGATGTAGACATAATTTCTTTCTATAAATTTGTATTTACAGACTAATATTGATGTAAGAGTATGATAAAATTTGTTAATCATTAGAAGAGAACTAAAAACATAGAACGATAAAAGAAGAGAGATACAAACCATTTATGTATGTTAGGGCTACAATATTGAACTCTCTTTCTCATCTCCTCAAGAAAAATATTCATTAATGTCCATGGTAGATTCATATTTAATCTTCAAAATAAACATTATGACTTAAAAGTATGATGTTATGTGTTTGTGTTTATGATTTTCTCCACTTACATCTAATGCTATGTGTTTTTATTTATAATTTTACCAATTCTTTTTATGTTTAGTCTATCCATGTTCTAATTCAAGTTTAATGGTTAATCACATGTACCTTTCATTGGATAATTCAAATTTATACATTGCATGCTTATACTGATACTATTGTTATTTGCCAATTTTCTCACCATTTGGCATTATAAAATTAGAGTAAGATATTTTATTTGAGTAGGATTGTTTAATTTAGATGGTTTTACAAATTCATTGTGTTTGAATACTTGGCTAGCACACCTTATTCACAAATTAACAAGTTTGTGTCACATCCTTGTAAAAGAAGACCCTTTCACATTGACATTGGGTGGATAATAAAATAAATAAATAAAATAACATATCAATCAAAAACATTGGGAGACAAAGTTGGATGAAGGTATGGGCAATATGCTAATCCTTTAGGAACTTCAAAAAAATGTGGTGGCACTCAATTGTTTTCATCATCCTCTCTTCCTGCATGGAAAAAGGAATGCAAAGTATGGTGTGAGGAAGAGGGATTTTGTAGAAAAGGGTAAAGAAAGAAAGGAGAAAGAAAGAAATTGCACAAGAAGGGCATAAGACTAAAAAAAATGAGGTTTTGGAGAGAGAGAGAGAGAAAAGGCATGTAAAGGAGCAATTTTAAGCATTGCATGTTAAGATTTTTTGCATTATATTTCATGAAAATGGTGGCTCTTTGTATACATGATGTTGGCATGAAAGCTCAATCAACAATGTCTTTGGTACCAACACTAAAGATACGTGCTTTCCTTCATATTTTCTATTTAAATACGTTTACTTATGAATTAGTTAATCAAAGGCAATCAAGTTAGGTTGACCCTTTCTCCTGATTATTATTATAAATAATTTAATTGATATTTTGGAGGTGTTTGGGCCTAAACTTACTAGTTGTATTTGTTTAAGAGTTTCTGAGGCCCTTGCTATCAACCACTTGAACTTACTTTGCAAATAAGAAATTTTATGAGAAAATTTTTCTTTGAGGTATTTTAACAATATTAGAACCACATAAATGTATCAAGGCATTTTTTAACAATGATTTGATTATGGATTCTTAACCTTGAGTTACCCTCAAAACACTAAAATCCAAGATATTGTGTTCTTAAGAATGGATTTCTCAAATAATATTTAACCTTTTAAATTATTTATTTGTAATCCAACAAATTATAATTGTTCCTATGTGTTCATGACACCACAATTTTACTTCATAATCTTAATAATGGACCTCATTCTAGACATTCTAGAGCTAGCTATACATTATGGCTAGTAGATTGTCTACTTGAAATCTATATTTCTAGTAAGGAAAAATAACCCTATATCATAGAATGAACTATAGATTTAGTAAGAAGGTATGTTATATTCAAATTTCACACTTTATGTATGCATGTTTTAGAATTATAGGTAAATTTTTATGATATTATAAGAAAATTATAGTGTAAATTTAGAGGAAGGGTCCTTTGGCTTAAAATAGTCTTCACTAGATTTCTTATATTGATGAAAGAGAAAAATTGTTATAGTATGGTCATTTAAAGAACAAAGGATAGTTAAGAGAGTCTAATTAAAGTGTTTTGTGGTTTCAAGGGTTATATGATTGTGGGGGTTAAGGCATGGTTGATACTTGAAATGCAATTGGGAAACAATTATCCTTCTGCAAATCTGCAAAGACATTGTTCTCAAAGTCTTTAATCGAAGATTCCTTTCCTAGGAGAGGACAGTGTATGCTGAACATATAGAATTGTCACAATGTGTGATCTTCAAACCAAAACCACTTTCAAGATAATTCTTTCCATTGGTTTTCTATTGTTGGTTGGGGGCTTGAAGAGATTTGAACTAGCTATAGCCACATTGCTTTCGCTATGTAGTTGAGAAAAAAAAGGGTAAAATTAGCATTAGAGCTTCTAGAACAATATCTACCATTGTTAAACTCCTGGACTCCATTACTAACCAATGTAGATAGGATGTTATAAAAGCCTTGTATGATCTATCTACATTTGAGGGAAAAAGGTCCCACATCATTTTGGAAAAGATTTTTCTAAGTCTATTTCCTTCTTGTTGTTGGTAAATTGACTACACAAAAAAGTACACCATAGGCTTATCTAGCCTACATCATGACAAACATTTTGTGTTACAATAGTAGGAGGCAACCTAGTTTTTCGATGAATCGCATGACAGACAGCTTAACTAAGGTGGAATTTATTGGTCTTCGAGAGCTACTTCTAGTTGTTGTTTCATCCTCAAGGTGTCGGGTTGGTTCAGACGTTTTCTAGTGTGATGATGTCTTTTCTCTATAACATCTTTATAGTGGTGTTCACATGGGTGTGAGGGAATAAGTAGGTCAAAGTAGGATAAAAATGAAGCATGATATTCTTAAGGGGTACAAGACTGTATAACAGTAAAGAAAGAGACCTTGCCAAGTAGGGAAAAATGTGCATAAAGGGAAGAGTTGAAATTGCCTTCTTTTGAAAAGATTTGAGCATTTCAATCACGTTACCTGAGAATTTCTAGGGTTTGGTTGAATGTTGGAGTTTTTCTAAGAGTTTGGCATAAAGGCTCACTGTTATCCCTAGCCACCTCATTCTAGAAAATATGTGACATTGTAGGATAAGAAGAAAAGTAGTTGTGGGTATGTACCCACCATGCATAGTCAATATGGTAGTATTGATCCTCAAGATTATGTTTTCCTGTGAAAGGAACCAAGTGAAGACATGACACACAAGAAGATTGTGCAAACACAATTCAGATCACATCAAGGATTTCAAAGACATGACATAGAGGTTGTGGATGCCATGAAGCGTTAAGAATGTCTAGTCAAAATTTTATTTCCTAAGAGAGATGACCGGGTGTCATGCATTTTTTTCTCATAGTGCTTGTACATGGGATATCTCTAGTCTTCCATCAAATTAAACATTGCATGGAGGATATGCACAAAATGGGCTAGTTGAGAAGGTTTAGAAACTCATGATAAAATGCACTTCTATGCACAACTTCCCTTTGTGTAATGGTTATGTTATTTTGTATTTTACTTGATTGGAACAGACACGTATGGTTGCATATATAGTGTCTCAAAATACAGATCCAAATTTCAAGAATTCAAAGTTCCTTTATTGCAGATGAAGAAATGACATTCAAAGAGTTTTCTAAGAGGCCTGATGCCTACACAAAGGTCTATCGCATGTATTCTATTCGGAGGATCAAGGAAATGATTACCAGATGGATTTAGGTTAAGAGGAGATATCAATGTTTTGCCATGTTTTTGATAAATGGTATAACAGATGATTGAAAAGGAAATTAAAAAAGATGAGAAGTTATTTTGTGGTGGCTATGTTGCATGCCATAGAAATGGAAAAAGGATAAAAGGGCCACGTAGACAATGTGAAAGAGAAACAAATTGATCGGGCTTGATTGAAGGATACACCAGATGCAAAGTTTGAGCACAAAGTTTAAGGAAATGGGGTTTCCAATGTGAGTTTCCATGGTATTTATTTTCAGCGGGAGCTCCTTCACGATAATTTTTGAAGAAAACACTCTCTTATGGATGATACTTACCTTGATGACGCTGAATACAGGGATTCAATTCATTGCAAATTTCAAATGTTTTCCTTGAAGGGAATGTCTCAACAATTCTATATGAAAGGGAAATCTGAGGAGCTATTTTTGTCAAACATTGATGAAATTCGATACGTCTTGTTCAAAATCCAAGGATGAGAAGAAGGAAGAGCTTGATCACAAACAATCTTTTTTGAAACTTAGCAAAATAATTTTGACATGTAGTTCATATTCAGTAGATTCTAGTGTGTTCATGGTTACCCCTTGTGTCGACCTCGACATTCTAGAGGGATCTCTTGATCTTCAGTGCAGAGATGAAGGATGTTTCTCAGGATTTATTCAACAAAGAATTTGAACCTTTGAACGCTGGATTGAAGGAAAAAATATAGGAAAGATAGACGCTACATGTTGGCAACAAAAGTTGCTATATTCATTAAGTGAAGGGATAATCACAAAGATTATCAAAATAGCAGTCGTCAAAGGTTATGAAGGTTTGTTGTTAGTGAATAATGACTTTTGATGATCGTAGCATGGATTTTATGAGACTGTCCAATATGGTTTTGTTGAAAGGTTTCGTTACATAAGGTAGAGAGCATAGGTCTATGACAATTTTGTTTCACTTGCAAAGGATGCTACAAGTGAAAAGGACAGTGGGTATTTAAACATATATGCAAAGTGTTAGAATATGCATAAACCAACAACCTACAGTCCAAAGGAGGAGATATGCATAGAATGGAAAAGATGACTATGTAAAAGGTTAGTGACAGGCAGTCCAAAATCAATTTGTTACAATTTCCTTAAATTATTTGAATAAAATAATAATGCATGCGATATATGAGAGAAGCCTTTGTTATTCTTTTTTCAAAATTTGGACATTTGTTGTTAGCCATTTAAGAGACAAAAATTTATGATCTATTTAAGTTTGCCTTTTTAATACACACTCTCCTCTATACATAGGAGCTGATCTCTCTTCAGACATCTGCTCAACCTTGGGTCATGACTAGCCCTTTGGTATTCATTTGAATTCTTTCCTTACCCTAAGTAGGTATAAATAATTGTGCAAAAATGTGGATTGAAGGGCCGATAAAATGGATTTTAGGAGTACATAAAATCAATTTTAGGAGTACATAAATAAGCAAAATGTGCCAAAATTTTGAAAAACCGATCGCTAATATCCTTAGACCGCCTTGTTGTTTTTATGTAGGCTTCTTGTAAACTCAAGGAAAATCATTTCCAGCTATATAATTTGATTGATTTTGTTGATCATTTTTTTGACTATATGTTTGATATGTTGAAGGATTTATTAAACTAAAAATTTCAAGCAGATTTTTAGTCCTGAGTAGATTACTTCTATAGATGTCAGATTTACTGTATTGTGCCCTGAGTGGAATTTTAGGATCCTTAATAAATATTTTACTAATTGTGAAGTATTGTATTTCACATACAAATAAGAGGTAGGATACCAATTTTGTTTACATGCATTGCTTAATAGAATTGGTAAATAGTACTAGCATATATATCTTAAATTTAAGATATATAAATTACACTATCGAGGCATTTAGTTTTTCATCATTCAACTTTAATATAGATATATTAAATAAAAAAATTAAATGCCTTGATAAGTGTAATTTATATATCTTAAATTTTAAAATAAACCTAACATGAATAAATATATAATTATACTATATTATTTTATTATATTATTAGTTATTTTAATTAAAAAACCTAACAATAACCATAACCCGAACCCTAACCCTAACCCTAACAATAACCTAATATTAATTAAAATTGGATATATATTCTCTTAAAATAGAAATTGTGAAACTTTTGTTTTTATTATTATTATTTTTATCTCTTTCAATTCCATAAATCATATTTAAATTGTATTAAACAATGATCCATTATCATAAAATTTAAACAACTTATTAAACATAAAAAAATCACCATAAACAATATTTTCTTATGTGAATCCTAAAAGTTAATTTTTTCTTTCTAAAAAAATCCAAGTTGTTACAAATTTATGATGTCTAATTTTAGACATGGACAAAAAATAGTTGAAATAAGATGGACAGTTTTAGCTGTGAACAAAAAATTTAAAATCATGCCACCCACATGAGATTACATTTTTCTTCTAAATTTCTATGTGAAACATTAAAAAAAACCATAACATAACTTGATAAATCCATCTAATTTTTTTTTAAATAGTGACTCTATAAAAAATTTAAGAAGCCTCTCCATGGGATTGTTTTTCCCTTAGCACACACGCCCAGTTTGGAATGGGGACCCTCTTTTCTTTCACCTCGCTGGGTCATTCTTGTTGCCGCCTCATTTTGTGTGCCCCACCTTTTGGTATCTCAGATGGTCAATGTTACTTTAAAGTCCTACCATAAGTTGACCATGCCTCCCGCTTTTAATTTTGTCGTGTTCTGGGGCTTAGCGGAGTCCCTCTGGTAGTTTACCCTTGCCAACGGCCCCAGGCCTTGCCGGCCCCGACCGTTCGGGCTTCCCTTGCCAGGTTTCCCCGTTGTGCCTGCCATTCCCAATGGCTTTTAGCCCGCGTCCTCTAGGAGTGTGAGGTCCAAACTCCTGCTCTCCGTTTGTGAACTGTTTTCAAACTCGACGGTTGTTTAACCATCTGGGCCCTAAATGCTGGAGTTCCGCTCCTGGAGTTTTGGGGGTGTCTCACTGTCCCAGACGGTGAACCTCTGGTAGTGTTCGGCCTTCTGGGTCCTGCCACCATGTTTACCATCTAAAAATTTTGCGTAAAATCTAGGCTTCCATCGGGTGTTCCAAGCCCAATCTTCCAGAGTTCCATCTCTAGAATTCCGTGATGGTTTCACCGTCTCCAATGGCGGTTCTTTGGCAGAATTCTGCCCTCCGGGCCCCGTCTCTCTCTCCGCCACCACCGACCCAACTGAGATAAAATCCTCCAATGGTCGCTATCTTGCGCCCAACTGGCTGCAAGACCCCGAGTCTCCTGCCGCCGTTGTCGACATTCAAACTCACCTACTTTTTTCTTTCCGTACCTATATTTAATGGGGTCATTAATGGTGATTACAGGTATAAAAGACCCGTTTGAGCCCGCCATTATCACTTGACAGAATTGCAGAGCAATCAAAGAACCTGCTAGAGGAGCGCACTGTCTTTGATGCCTTCATGCTTATCATTCTCATCGTCACTTCATCGATTGCAGGTGGATCCCACATCTCACCGCATCGCGTCTTTGAGGTTGGTTTTCCGTTCATCCCTCCCGAGCATTATTTTCATGATTTCTAAGGGTTATAATGAACAATGAACATCAAAACCATGAATGAATTATAAATCATAGTGTGGCGGATAAAATCCATATTTTTAAAACTTAAAAAACCTTCTAGGGTACCCTCATGGCCAATTCGGAACCTTACCTCACCGCGGCTGTTCTTCCCGCAGAGAAATCATGTCCTTCGGCCCCAGGGCCTATCTTCGCCATCCAAAATTAGAGTGATAAACCTTCCTTCCAACAATGAATTTCCCCTCCGTGCCTAGTCCATCAGACTTCCCCATTCAGAAATCCGTTGGACTGCCATTGTGTCCTTCACGACAAACTTACCCCAACCTCCTAACTGCCAGAGCCCGCCCTTCTCCTTGCCGTGGGCATTTCAAATTGAACAAATGCCCTTTGGGTCTCTCAAGGTTAAGACCCTATAGTTCCACTTCCGAGGTTCCGCGAGTGCATCACCATCCTTCACGGTAAACTCTCTCTGCCCCTCCGAGGTTCGTGCTCCGCCCTTCCATCCGCTGTGGGGGTGAAAACAAAGTTGAACAGTGGAACCCTCTGCTGGGTTCAATATTGTTACCAGCTATCGGCATGACTTCACACTTCGACGTAACCTTTCGCTGACCCCTTCCCAATGTCCCTCTGACCTTCGGGCTCCGAACCGTCATTCATCGCTGGGATGTCATTTGAACTCAGAATTGCCCTCATTCTCACTGGGCTCCACTGTTCGGGAGCCCTGTCATCATCCGCCATCCTGAAGGGAAATCCTCGCCCGTCCTTCCACCCATCAGACTCCGCCTTCCCATTCTCTGCCGAAGTAAGGAAATGAAATCAAAGTGGCGGACACCTGCGCCGGGTTCGGTCTTGCTCCTAGCTATCGGCAAGACTTGCGGATCTTGCCAGGCCCTAACTGTCGGGCTGCCCCTTTTGGACTTCTGTCCAATAATAGTTGTCTCAAACGGTGAAAGATGAATGCCTTCCTGGTGCTGCTAGCCCGAACCCTTAGAAGTAAAATTATAAGCCGATGGCCGCTCTCTAACCCACCGGACCTTGAACCCCAGAGTTTCATCTTCAAATTTTCATTTTCTGTCTTTCGTTCCAAACTGCCATCTCCAGATGACTCTCCGGCCTGAGACTTTTGGATTCTCCTAGACCAATCCAAATGAACCCAAATCTGGAATCTAACTTTGACCCACGTACTTAATTTTGGTCCTCTTCATTACAAACCTCTTGAAATACTAAAATTTGACTGAAGAGAGTCTCTGGGAGCCTTCCGCCATGTTTTCCCTTCCAAACAACATTCCTGCCGAGGAAGTCCGGCCCTCCGGGCCTGAACTATCCAAATGCCCTTAATCAAAAGATCAATAACACGTGGGGATAAAAGGTCATGTTATGCTTAATTGATTGTTTAAAATAAATATTGTTTTCAGGGTGTTGGCTAACATGAATGCTTTTGTGATCCATTGTTCTGACTTTTCCCTTGCGTGCAGAATATATGGAATCGGCTGCAGGACCTTCAGGGGCATCTGCGGAGAAGGAAAAAGGGAAGAAGTTAGGAAGGACCCCTTGAGGGAAAGAGGACAAGGACCAGATGAAATACCAATTCTAGGGTGAGCCTCTCCACTCAAAAGTCACCATGGATTGGAAGGATATTACTGACACCAACATAGGCCAAGTTGATATTAATGAGTTCATGCAAAGGGTCAGGGTCGATCCAACGACAAAGAATGCAAGATTGATAAGATAGAGTGGAATAGCGAAGGTTGATGGATTCCCTCCATCCCTCGTGGCTCCCAAGTTGGTCATGGCTTGTCAAGAGGCATATCAAGCCGATAGAAGAATGATCATTGATAAAGAAGGCAATGTCCTCGTCGACATTGTTGTGCCCTCAGCACACACGCCCCATTCAGAACGGGGACCCTCTTTTCCTTCGCCTTGTCGGGTCTTTTGGGGCTGCCTCATTTTGCATGCCCCTCTTTTTTTTGACGTTCCGCATGGTTGATACTGCTCCAAGGTTTCATCCTAAAAATCAACCGTGCCTCCCTTTTGCTTTTTGCTGCCCTCCGGGGCCTCGTGGGTTTCGTGGGTCTTTCGGGCTCTGGGGCAGTCCTGGGCCCCTCTGGGCCCGAGCCTTCGGGGTTCCCTTATCGGGCTTCCCCCTTGTGTTCGCCGCCCGTCACGGCGTTCCCCCGGCATCTTTCTGCCCTCCGGAGCCCGCCCTACCGTCTTCCGTTCGGAAGTCTTCAGGGATTTCCCAGCCGGCCCCTGCTCCTCCGGGCCCCAGGCGCCAGAAGTTTGCATCCGTACTTCCCTCCCGGGATCGCCGTCTACCACGGTGATCCTCAGTCGGCTGCCCGCCCCTTGGCCCCCCGGGTGTTGCTCGCGCGCTGCCGTTCAAATGCAAAGCGAAGTCCCTCGACGGCAATCTTCTGTCGGCGCCCTGCCCTCCGGGTCCCGAGATGCTGTTCGTCGCCGCTGTTCGTAGTCATCGTAAATTCTCATGGCGGCCGTCGTTGCGCATCTTCCCGCCTGCCGGATCCCGGAGTCTCTGCCACTTCCGCCAACTCAAATTTGAATCTCACCAACATTTTGGCATGGCCGTACGCACAATTAATGCTCACATTAATGGCCGATAGGGTATATAATGTGTGATCCGCGAATTTCATTTTCACTTTGTGAATTTGGGCGAATTGATAAAGATAACGTCTGGAGCCCACTGCAATCGGCATCGTCATGATCGTCCAAGTCTGCTGCAATCCGTCGATTCCCGGTGAATTCCATGTCTCCCCACCTAGCATCTACGAGGTAGGCCATCCTCGTTCGCCCTCCAATCGTTTCGATCATTTTTGGGCATGACGTTATAATAAACAATCGATTAAATTGCATGAAATTAAAGAACTCCCCATCGTGCCCATAACCCATATCTTGAAAGTTTCTGGAACGCATCGGAATTGCCCTCGCCACCAGCTTGGGACTTCTCTGCATCGTGGGCGTTCTTCGCGCAGTGCGAAGACCCTCACCAGGCCCGAAACCCTCTGTCGCCGTCAGAATCCTTTAATACAAAGCTCCTGATGGAAGTCCGGCCCTCCGGGCCCGAACCTCCAGGTTTCCCCTCCTGGACCTCCACGTCAAATTTGTCGCTGTTCTTTATAAATGTTGAAGTCTTCCGGTAGGGCCCCATCTGTTTCCCGGTCCCTAGGCCCCGAGCGTCCTTTCGCCAACATCGCCCAAACACTGCCTATACCTTGCGGTGGCTTGCAGCTCTCGTCTTCCCACCGCCCGGGCTCCGGGTTGCCTTCCGCCGTCGCCGTTCAAACTACCGCAGAATATCTGCCGGCGGCCGTTAGCCCACGTCATCCTGCCTCCCGGGTCCCGGAGTCCCCTTCGCCGCCGTTGCCACGACCGCTGTCATAACCTTGTGGCGGCCGTCGTCGTGCGTCCTCCTGTGGGCTGGACTCCGGGGGTCTCCTCTCTGTCACCGCTGACCAATGTTGCACAATCCCTCAGTGGCGAACCTCCGTAGGCTCCCCGCACTCCGGGCTCCGCTCTTCTCCCTGCCGCCGCCGCCGTTCAAGTCGATGCAAAATTAACTTGGCGGCCATCGCCTTGCGTCCTCCTGGGAGGTCGGGCCCAGAGCGTTTCCTCGCCATCGCCGCTCAACGATATACATATCTTTCGGACGGCCGTCATTCACTGTCTTTCCGGCCGCCGGGTCCCGGAGTCCCCTTCGCCGCCGTCGTTCATGCCATTGTAAAATATCTCGGCGGTGAACCACTTGCGTCCTTCCGGCCTTCGGGCCCCAGGTTTTTGATTGCCGGCTGGCCTAAATGTCATAACTTTCGTGTCGGCCATCTTTTTGCCCCCCGGACTCTGGCATTCGGACTTCCTCAGCCGGACTTCCGTCCGCAATTCGCCATCTCCAACAGCCGCCCCTTAACAGCTTCCCAGCCTGGAATCTCCAGAGCTCCTTAAATCAATCCAAACCAATTCAAATTGAGAATCTAACTTCGACCCACGTCCTAAATCATGCCGTTCTCCATCTTGGGTCTCTTAGAACATCTAAATCTGACCAACGGGGGTCTCCGGGAACTTTCGGTCATGTTTTCCCTCCCTAACAGCATTCCTGCCAGGGAAGTCTGGCCCTCCGGACCCAGATTGTTCCAATGCTCTAAAACGAAGTCGATATCATCTGAGGATAAAGTTTATGATGTATTTGAATGGTTATTTAAATGATATGCTCATAATATGGACTAACATTAACACTGTTGATATTTTGTGGTGTTGACTCCGCCCTTTGCTTACAGGATATATGGAATCGGCAGTAGGAACTTCAGGGGCCTCCACCGAAAAGGATAAGGGCAAGAAATCCGGAAGGGCCGCTAGGGGAAAAGACGACAAGGATTAGATGAAGTTCCAATTTCAGGGTGAGCCGCTCCAGTCAAAGGTCTCGACTGACTGGAGAGAGATCTCAGATACCAACATCGGCCAGGTGGACATAGATGAGTTCACCCAGAGGGTAAAGGTCGACCCTAAAACAAAAATCGCCAGGTTGATATGCCAAAGTGGAATCGCCAAAGCTGTCGGCTTCCCTCCATCTCTGATAGCACCTGAATTAGTAATGGCTTGCCGAGAAGCCTACCAGACGGATACCAGAACAATCATGGACAAGGAGGGGAATATCCTCGCCGACATGTCTCTGGAAGGAATCACAAAAATCTTCCACATTCCCACATTCCCACATATGCAGATCCCCACATTGGAGCAGTGTCAGGCGGCGTGGGATGCCAATCCCTTGGGCTGCAAGAAGTCAATTAACATTTACTGGCTTAAGGAGAAACGGGGTAGCACTGCAAAGGTTCCCCAAGAGCTGTTCCGGAGCGATTTTCAAGAAGATTATCATGACTTGGTGACTATGCTAAGCAGGGTCATGGGCCTCCCAACAGCCGCCTACTTCCAAGGGTGGATGGCTTACTACATTGAACAAATCATACGAGGCAATGAGGACGTGAAAACTAAGATCTCATTCGACTGGGGGAGTATCATCAACAACTGCTTCCATGAGCAGTTTGTAAATGTCAAGAAAAGCTCCAAGTTCTACATGACCTCGTACCTGGTATACTCCTTGGCAGGTCAGAGACAATACAGTGGACTACTTATGGCGCTGAATCAGGATCACAAACGAGGGCTCAAACCTTTTCACCGGTACCCTCAACTACAATACCGTAACTTCAAGAGGGAGTACTGCCGAGTTAATGACGCCTTCATTGGCCACATTATCAGATTGATAGCCGAAGACTTTGAGAGAAGGGTATCCCACAGTGCCTGGGCACTCCTGAAGGAGTATGCCTCCTTATATATCCAGTTTCCCAAGTTCACTTACATCTATGCCCAGGGATTCACAGAACGGCCGAACAAGTTGTCGAGATACTCGAACGACCGGATCATTCTCCTAGAGCTCTCCCAGCAGCTCCAACATATTTAGATGGTCTTCGGCAATAAGCACGTAGCAGGGATCCCCTATCCCATGACCCTCGGCCAAGGCCAATATCGATTGCAGACATCTCAAGGCGCCGGCAACTCAGAGAAGGAACTTAAAGAATATAACTTTGAATGGTACACGGCTCACCCACGAATGGACCCACATGGCCATGTCAGGAAGGCGCTAGGGCTGGCATACGCCCACAAGTACCATGTCAAAGATTTCTAGGCGGATTGTAAAGATGATAAGGAGGTCCGCATGAGACACTACATGCGCATGACCGTGCAATTTTTGAGGAGGGTGCAGCTGTTTCCGGTGCCTGACCAACTTAAGGAGGATGAGTCCACCCTTGTGCACCCGAGGTACCCTGCGGTTGCCGGCCTAGCAATCCCCTCCATCGACTGGGACAAGCAAGAGGTCGAAGACCTGGATACTATCACGCAGCCAATTATAGCTCGCACTAAGGAGTGGGTTGATGGGCAAGTGGCACAACTGAAACAACAGTGGCTGACTTTAACATATGAAGCGCTCAAGAGCGAGCCAAGCGCCATGGAGGACGTTGCTACCTCTCCATCAGCTGGTGAGACTTCCAAGTCTCCCCCCATCACCAGGTCCCAAAAAAGGAAGGAGGTAGAAACAGCACAGTCTGCGGACCCCAAAGAACAAGCGACAAAGGACACGGGAGGCTCATCTCCCAAGAAGCTCAAGAGGACCATGGTCAAAACAGAGGCACAACCCCCCTTGCTCCTTCCTCCCTCGACTGGTGTGCTGCCCGCCTCCTAGGCCACAATTGCCTCATCTCCACAGGCGGTGAACATTTCTATCCACCTTACCTCTTCGCCCCCGGCCGGGTCAATAATCAACATCGATTCTTGCTCTAGCATGACCACTTCCCCTTCCTCTGCTGCTGCCATGTCACCCATTACCTCCCTGCCTCTGGCAACAATACCATCACCTGTTCCCCTTTCCACCGTAACTGAGGCTATTACGCGGCACTTATAGAGTCTTCCTCCTAAGCTCTCACAGATCCTAATGGACCCTGCTCTCCAAGCGGCCCTTGCCCAAGCCCTCGCAATAGCTCAGCCTTCGCAACCACCAACAGGTCCGCCGGCCATGGAGGCCACAATGCAGATTTCCAAAGAGATGGAGGAGCTAGAGCAAGAGGCTTCAAAGCCTATCGAAGAGGAGGCCGATGATTATTATGAGCAACCTGAATATGAGCATAGAACCATCGACAAGGTTGCCTACGAGGAAGAGGAGACAGACTCCTCCGACAAAAGGGATGAAGAGGAGGGCTCAGGTGATGAGGAGATTGTTTAGACATTTGATGAGTATATCGAGGTAGAGTCGGCTCAGCAGCCAAAGGATGTTGGGGAGGAGGCAGAATAGTCGCCACGTGGTAAAGAGGGACAGCTGCCAGAGGGGTAGCCTGAAAAGAATTTATCTGAGGCTGAGACCCATATTGTGAAGAGCCCTGAACCCGAGGCTGCTCAGGAGAAGAAAGAAGAAGGGGCAGTAAAAGAAGAAGATACCACCCAGATATTATCCACCAAGCTGCCCGCCAAGCGCCTCGTGTTTTATCAAGACTCTGACGAGGAGGAGGATGCTGCCAAAGGAAAGGGAGAATCCCAAAAGGAGGAAGAGGCAGAGATCTTACAGTTAACAGAGAAGGGTGAAGGCAGCCATGATGCACCTAGA
Source organism: Sequoia sempervirens (assembly GCA_007258455.2). NCBI lineage: Eukaryota > Viridiplantae > Streptophyta > Pinopsida > Cupressales > Cupressaceae > Sequoia > Sequoia sempervirens. The sequence goes on along the minus strand of VDFB02273726.1, from coordinate 6,126 downwards.
GACAAGTCTGCCATGCCCGACTGGTTGGAAAAGCCCCTTGAAAGAGCAACCCCAGTTCCAACAGACCCGAGGTCGAGATTGGAAGCCATCTTGGCTCGATCTCTAGCCACAACAAAGAAGGAGAAGAAGCCTAAGGTCCGTTCCAGGATAACCATGGATGCTTCTGGCTCCCGGGCAGCACAGGTAGCAACGCCAACTGTTGACCAGGCCGGAGTTAGCTATAATATCTCTACAATTGACCTGGGGACAACAACCATGGAATAGAAGGTCGAGCACCTCAAAGAGTCGGTGGCCACGGTGGTGCATCTAATTAAATAGGACAAGGTCACCAAGGACGAGTTAAAGGCGCAAGTTGTTGCCCTAACTGACTACATCCAGCAGTGGTCTTCAATAGATGACCTCCCCACTACCTCTACAGCCGCGCCACAACTACTCTCCAAGGAACAGATAGATAAGCTAGAGAGGAGGAAGAACTTGGAGAGGACCACTGAGGATTGGTTCCAGCAGGTCATAAGCATTGGAAACGTAGAGATCGGCTTGGCTGTGCAAATAGCCAACAGGTTCCTGAGCCTGATCCAATCCCTGGAAGGCACAAAGAAACTCTGCGCCGGCTTCCCTACGATCTACGACTCCACTCACTGGTTGGTGGACGTATGGTGCATAGACCTTATCAACCGAAAGGAGAGGATGTAACAGATCTAGAGCAAGGTGGATCCGGATATCGCATGGATCAAATAAATCTGGGTAGAATGCACCGAGTACTTTAAGCTGATAACGGGCCATGATATGCCCACAGTGCAATTAGATGTAGGAAAGGTCAGATCATACTTTGAGGAAAAGATGAAGGATCAGACAGCCGGAGATATCACAATGGACTTCCTGAGTTTCACTGCCCGTGTCTTTGATAGATCAGAGCTATTCAGAGATCAGGGCTCAAAGTATGATGAGGACTGGAAGCGGCTGGAAGAGAATGCCAAAGAATGGAGCTACTAGGCATTGAGATGCGAAATCCTCGAGGTAGACAAGCTCCAGGCCGTAATCCTCAAGCATATTGAACACGCAGCCTCCGAGGAGCAACAAGACAACCCAGCCAAAGAAGAAGACCTCCCAGAAGAGTAGCTACAGCTAAGAAAACAGCAATTAGCTACAGGACGAAAAAGGAATAGTGTCATCCACTAGATGACGAAATAGGGAAAAGACAGAATGTTTTAAAATTATAAATCTATTTGGGGGTAGGTGAAACCCTATTTTGTAATGAATCTTGGCCACACAATGGAAATGAATCTTGGCCACTCATTCAACTTTTGGAAAACTATAAATAGAGCACTCCCCTCATTTGCAAAAGTGAGAGTTGAGTTGTTGTAAAGACATGCTGCAGAAATTTATAAGAAATAGCATTAGTTTGGTGCATTTCCTTATTTTCTCTCATGTCATTTGATTCACTTCTCCAATTTCATATGCTTAGCTTAGATCTCTTTGCTGTTTAGTTAGCTGTTCATGATATTTGGATAATCTTAGGAATGTTGTTGGCTTATTGTGAAAATTCCTATTTTGTTGATGATACCTTAGTCCATACTTTTTGCTGTTTGCTGAAGGTAGATAGCTGTGCAAAGTTAGCCTGGACTTGATTAAAGCTGCCCAAACACTTATCTTTAGTTCATGCATGTATGTGGTGAATGAAGGATAAAAATCTGCAGCCCTTAGAAGATACAACAATTTTCATGATACTGTGAAATCCCTGGTTAAGTGGGATATTGTTTTAAGGAATTGTCCATTGCAGGAACTCCATTGTCACTATTCATTGCAAGCTTCAGACTTAGGAACTTTTCTTCCCCTTCGCTCTTTTTCCACCTTTTTTAGAAACTAAACAATACCAAGGTTCATTGCACATTATAAAGCCAAATCTAACAACCATATGGAGTTTGAGACTGCTATTTGAACCTACAGCCAACACATAACTGCTTTCATGCTAAGAACTCCTTTTCAAAGATCTAACTTCATGCTTTGCATCCACACTTTGTATTTCTGTAAGGCCGCCTTGTGATTCCAGCAAATCACATCAAACTACTGAGGTATCTAAGCACTGTCATGACTTCACATTCGAGAGACCTTGGGATAGTGTTCTGCAATCTGATTGTGAAAGATTGTCTTTCAAGAGAGGTAGTGCACCTACGCATTACTTGTGTTGAGAAGTGCATAAAAACACCATCAACAGAACTGGCGCTAGAAGGAGGGCCACGATCAGAATACTAAGCTACGGGATAAGGTGAAGCTGGATCAGATCGGATCATTCTCCCTGGAGAGATTTCAAAAGATTCTACGATCAGCACAAAATAAGGGAAAATTTAAAGAATTACAGCCTCCCACGAGGGCAAAACGGGCACAAGGAAGTAGCTCCGCCTCTTCCTCTTCCTTCACTCCATCCGCCCCCATTTCACCCTCACCTCCATTTGGCTAGCCTTCATCTTCCACTCAACCATCTCAAACAACATTTGTACATCTTCCCTCTGGCAGCCAGGGGTTCGCTCCTCTCCCGGCCCTTTCAGCCCAAAACACAATCCAGACAGCTATAGCTCAAGGGCAGCCCCATATTGTGGTTGTATTGCCAATACAGCCCCAAATCCCTGTTCTCCAATAGCAAGTGCCACCTCCGCCTCCCCCCATGGCTTGGCTTGCGCATAACCCTTCGCTGATACACTTTGCTGTTTACAATGATATGCCTAAGAATCCGGAGGGCTTTTGTTCAAAATTCCATCCACGTGACATGCAAAGGACAGTCGAAGAGCATATCAAGATATTCAAAACGACGATTATCGAAATACAGGTGGATCACGAGGATGTGGCGTGTCGCCTTTTTCCGCATTCATTGGGAGAAGAGACCTTCTACTGGTACATCAATCTGCCGAGGGGATCCATCACCTCATGGAACCTGATGAAGAATGCCTTCCTGTAGAAGTACAAGATCCCTGTCAACCTCGCGGACCTTTACTAGCAGTTCATGTCCATCAGAAGGGAGGTCAACGAACCTATTGGCTCCTTCGATGATTGCTTCCATCGGGCTCACATGAGGCTTCAGAATCCACATGTCCATAATGATGTGGTAGCTCTCCCTGTCTATTACGTAGCCCTAGACAACCTCACGTCGGTGTTGGTAAAAAGGATGCGCCCGCCGCCTGCTACCCTACTGGCTGCCTATGCAGAAGCCGTTGTGGCCAGTGCGGACTTGGGGCAAAATATCTCCGGCCCATTGCCCACCCAATGCAAATTTAGGGGCTCAATCAGGCGTTTGCTCACCAAACTCCTCTCATGAACCAGGTGCCACAATTGCTTATGGTGCCGCATCCGGGGCAGCCGTTGAATTATGCGCCTCCCGCAACATCTTATTTGTAGCCCCAGCAGCAGTACAACTATTCCCAAATAGCTACGCAGCAGCAAGCATATTCCCAACAGCCCTAGGCACCGTTGTACTTGTCGGGACTAGACTTTCCTCCAGCCTATCAAAATTAGTCAGTAGCCCCGCACGCTTTTCTCCAAAATCTGGCCCTGTCGCCTACAGGTGCGGCCGAGAAGGACAAGCTAGAGGAATTAACGGAAATGATTAAGAAGATGTCTATGGAGATGACGCATCTGAAGAACTAGAATAATCAATTGCAGGCCTCCCAACGCAACTTCCAGGCCAATCTCAATAGGGACAATCAGGAGTCTCGAGACAATAGAGACAACAGAGATAATCAGGAAGCAGGCACCTCCTTGGGGCAAAATTATGAGAGGGGGCAGAACTCCAATCAAAATACAGAAAGAAGGCCTTCTCAGAGGCAAAACCGCACATGGAACACCAGGCCCAACAACGGCGGTGTCTCCACGCCATTTGATCAACTGTCAAGCAACGATAAAACATCCAATGATGTGTATCTAGCCGAAGCAGCTCTGTCCGGATGGTGCTGACTTCACAAAACCAGGAGGCATTCTGAGCTGGACTGTCCTGAGTTCCAGACAGCTGCTGAAATCTTCCAAGTGGAGGTACAAAATACCGTCGATAATTCCAATTGCAAGGACATCGTCCCATCGGAGCCCTACGATTCCTCATGTCTGGTGGTCAATCAAGTGTCGTTTCCATGAGGCGACCGCAACGAACTTGAAGTCGAGCCCGCCCCTATTGAGGATGAGAAAGCATAAGAGGTAAGTAACGAATCAACCTTAGTGCAACTTTTTGATTCGGTAGATAGCGGTCGGGTGGATGAAGAAGAGCCATTTGTGGATGAGGTCTACATGTTCCATCAACAGTCAAGTCCCTATTTCCTTAGGAATAGACAAGCCGGTGGACCCTTCACAACTTCTACCCCACCAAACAATTTCACCACCCCACCTGATCCAAATGCTAGTAATAACCCGGGGCTCCCTCATATACCCGCCCAATATCTCAACAAGAACCAATCCCAAAACCAACCGCAAGGTCAGCCTCAGAGCCAACCCCAAAATCTTCCTAGGCAAACCAAGGTTCAAACCCCTAGTTCTCCCATAGGCCAAGCTTTTAGCTCTGAAATTGAGCAGATAGGTGAATATGTGGCGGAAGAGTTCAAGAAGGTCAAAATTAGTTTATCGACCTTTCAATTACTCAAGGTTCCTGTCGTAAGGCACGCCTTCTTCAGAGTTCTGAATGGGACTCCCTCATCTAGCATGACACAAGAGACCCCGACCAAGAGGGTAACCTTTGAGGAGCCCAGGAAAGAACAAGAGATACAGGACAACACCGGAAGAAGGAACCATATGCCCATGAATCAGTCAACAAGTAGATACACTGAAAAGGAGCCAGAAAGGGCTAGTAGATAGTCTCCCAAGGACCAACAATTTAAGCAAACCAAGGATACAGGCAGTGATAGGAACAAAGGCCAAATAGCTCAAATGGACACACCCGTGGGCATCCTCCAAGGGAGACCGAAAACTCCCCCGTTCCTAACTACTATTAGGGTCTTTGGGAAGAACTTGCACAACTGCCTGCTCGATTCAGGCACGTCTGCCAATGTCATGCCCTTGGCCATATGTAAAGTTCTTAGTATCACCCCCACACCTTCAAAGAAAAAGGTCACCCAATTGGACAAAATAGAGATTAACATCATGGGCGAAATAAACCGCATCCCCATGCAAATCGCTACAGACCCCCAGATATAGCAGGTTGTTAATAGCCAAGTGGCAGATATTCCTAATGCTTATGGAATTATTTTAGGGAGAGAGTTCACCAAGGCGCTGAATGGATACACCACCACCGACCTTTCTCATATGTGGTTGCCGTGGAAAGGGTTGCCGAATCAGATCCGTATTGACCGTGAACCCCGCATGAAGTATATGATCACGGAATACAATAATCTCAGTGAGGTGTTGTTTGCCGAGACCGACTTGAGGAATTATCGCCCTTTTGCTTACCAAAATGAGCTTGAGCTTCAGGAAGAACGGGCAGATGAGGTATTGCTGGTGTTGTGTAGTCCCTCGGCACGTTTCGCACAAGTGCCCCCAGATACGGGAATGTTGGCAGAAGCTGATGATGAGCTAGATAAAAATGATGATTGGGGATTGCTCGATGGCTTCCAGGAGTTTATGAAAAAATGTACAAAAGATCAGCTCAGCCTAGAAGCTAGAATGAATTTCCAGGACCTATTATTGCTGAACTGGTGTAGGGTACATAATGCTGCTCACTCCAAATTCGACTGTTGCTTGTGTCAAGCAGTAGTGGAGCATGTTAAGAAAGCCGCTGCTCCTCCGACAGGAACACCAAAGGAGACACCACCAGAACCACCTGCTGATCATTGCCTTAACCCGAAAAACCCCCCTGAGATCACAAGGCCCGCCATCCAGCCAAAAGAGGACGAAGGCTCAGTCAGACCCGAAGGTAAGGAATCCTTTGAGTGCTGGATGTTCTAGTTTGATGGATCAAAGTCAAGGCAAGGAGCTGGAGCGGGGATCGAACTCATCAGTCCAACAGGTAAGACATTTCTCGTTGCCCATCGATTGTAGTTTTATTGCACCAATAACGTAGTGGAGTATGAGGCCTTAGTCCTTGGCCTTCTTATGGCCTTGAGGAAAAATGTGAAAGTACTGCAAGTCTTCGGAGATTCTGCACTTATGGTTAAG
>VDFB02273725.1:0-14111 GCA_007258455.2 Sequoia sempervirens | reverse complement strand
GAGGGTCTAATATTGTATAGGCCGGTAGAGGGTATAGGGGTTGAGGGTACGTATATGGTTGATGGATTAGGGTTGAAGGTCCAATATATAGGGTAGAGGGTATAGGGGTTATGAGGGATTAGGGTTTAACTAGGGTTGAGGGTTGAGGGTAGAGGGTTAATGAGGGTTAATTAAGGGTTTAATAATGATTTTTCTCTAATTTTTTGAGAAATTTGGTGCTATTTATCGGGATGGATCTATATATTTTACGTTGAAGGCGTATCCTATTTGAAGAAGACAAACCTAAAACTGCCAATCGATGGTTGATATCAGATTGCTGACCCTTGAAACTGTTTGGTCCATTGATACCCTTTTCTTGATTTTATCACATTGTAATAATACTTTACCTGCAAAAGTTTTCCTCACGTTGCATAATATCTTATACAGATTGCATATAATTTATTTCTGCCTCGTGCTACATAATATCTACTACTGTGTGTGGTTAAAGTATTTTTTATTCTGCTTTTTTACACGCATGTAAATATTATTTGTTTTGCAAGCCCTAAATTACCAAGCGCTAGATGAAATTACTTTTTATTCTACTAAATTAACTATTCTATTGTTTTATTCCTTGCTTGGTAATTTACAAACCACTTGGTTAAGAAAATACTCTATGCATATACATATTGCTTTTTTTAAGTATTTAATTATAAGGATTGTACTATTTTTTTGGTATTTAATTATAAGGATTTGTCTTCTTTTTATTTTCTTTTCCATTTTAAAATTTTGAACAAGTAAACTAAACATTTAGTAATTATAATTTTTTTAGATAATATTAGTTGAGTTTTTTAAAAAAAATTAAAATTGTTTAAATAATGAGAATGCATTATAATGTACATTATTTTTGCATATACATATTGTTTTTGTTTAGTATTTAATTAATTATAAGGATTTGTATTATTTTTATTTTCTTTTCCATTTTAAACTTTAGAATTAGTAAGTATAATTTTTATTTTTATTTTTTTGATATGTAAGGCTATATTTAAACAAAAAGCAACATATATTAAACAATATTTATTTATTAAAAAAAAAAGCAACACAAAAATTATTTTAAAAAATCCACAACGATAGTCTTATCTTTATCAAAAACAAAAGAATAATATATATATTTAAAAAAAAAACAAAAAGCATGAAATATATATTTTAAAAAATCCACCATCACATTCTTGTCCTTATCCATAACATTATCCAAATTGTTAAGTTTCTACTTTAATTGAATAAATCAATTTTAGATAGTTCTCTCCAATTGACAATTTGATTAATAATATTTATTTATTTTTAAAAATCAAAAAGCAAAAGACATATTAGAAATATTTATTTACAAAATGATATATCTCGATAGATTAATATTTAAGATATATATACTAGTTATATATTAGATTTAATAAAAAACATACAAGTGTCTGTGAGGCAAGAATTTCTTTCACTTCGAACTAGGCCCAAAAAACCATCCCAAGCATTTGACTAGCATAGAAAGGAGATAAAATTTTGATTTCAATAGAGCATTGACCAAACCAAAAAAACTCTAGACATTTACTACCACCACCCAACTAACGCATTCAGTAGACAAAATGGGAACCCACCCAACCATAGGTTACAAAAAACCATTTAATTTTGTGAAGGAATCAAAGTCCTCTACCCACTCGTCATCATCACCAACTTCCATTAAACCGAGCAACTTCTTGAGGTACTCCATAGCCATGGCCGCAATCATCCTGTGTCGCACAAGAGCTGTTCAACTCAAATCTAGAAGAAAAGGATAGAATTTCATAGCTTCGTCATCCGTCTTTGACAAAAGGTGCTCCAGGTCTGAAGGTCGTGGAATTCTAGTGCCAATTAATGCTGACTTTAGCACCACCTCTAGACCCCCTAACAATTCCTTCCTGAACAAGCAAACCATTAGCTCCTTTGCCACCCCCTTTGGGACTTGATTATCAAGCAAGGAGGCCAAAAAACATGAAGAGGTATGTGTGTTATCTCTACCGTACTCATTCCTCTCAAGATGTCCCCTACCTAGAACCATTTTAGTTGCAACCATAGTGAGGGAATCATTATTGATCAAAAATATTTTCAGTCTTTGGTTTGTTACCTCCCTAAAGGTTGCTTGTCGCTCTATCGCAATCAGAGAAACTAGGGTGTCCACACCAAACCAAACCAACCCCTTCGCTGAGACTGGAATAACAACCTTTGATCGCCTCACGCATTGAGACCATCGCATCTAATCCAAAACCTTGTAAAATGAAACCAACCACCAATTCATAAACAAAACCACAAGCCAAAATGAATTTTAAGATGCTTCACATATGCCACCTACTCATTTAAATAAAGACCACAAGCTCCAAGCCTATTCGCCACCACATGAATGAAGCATCCTTTCTTGGTTTATCAAGTTGTCCTCGGCTTAGCATTTTCTTCGTGGTCTCCGCTGAACCATGCTGTACCTAAGAGCTTAGGAAATCCTTAGACTGTGCTTACATGCATTAATTATCCTCCATTAAACTCGTACCTCAACTATAAACTAGGTGCCAACCCCAAGTTATCTCTTCCACCTCACCACCAAGGCACCTTATGTGGATGCCAACCACTACAGTCTTCTCTCTGCCCTCCACCAGCTTGGAGGGTCACCTTCCCATCCACCCACATAATTTTTATTTATATTATATTAGTTGAGTTTTTATTTTTATTTTTAAACTATTTAATTATGAGAATTATTTTTCCTATAATTGGGAATTATAATGTACATTATTTATTTTACATTATAATTTTATTTGAAAATAATAAATATGAGATTATTTCAAGGAGAAAAGTATCGGCAAGACACATAAATATTGAATAAACATTAGATGAGGTCTCATCGACATCCTAAAAATGATATGTCGAGGGGACACAAAGATATCAAGAATACATTATCAAAAGTCTCCCCAACATTCTGGTACAAAATATCGATGAGACTAAGGGTCGTCGGAGAGAGGTGACCTTGGGTCTCCCCGACATAAAAAAGTTACATAGACATCATCAACAACTATTACCACCGAAGAAATAAATAAAGACATGTTGAGGAGACATAAGCTTGTCGGTAAGAGAAATCCACTAGTCTCATTGACAAAAAAGAAAATCATCAAGGAGCAAACTAAGAAGTAAATATTGAAGAGACATTGCGATATCAATGAGAGAAGCCTGAATTTCTCTTAGACATTTCTCAAAAGATGGCCAAGGATATCAAAGAGAGATATAGATGTTGTGATCAAAGTCTCATCAATAAAATATGAAATAATTATCACTGGATTGATTTGACGAATTAAGTCATCGAAGAGACAACTACCATTAATACACAAGTTGATAGGAAGGGAGGCACAAGCGCTATTTATGGACTAGATCTTTATGAACCAGAGCTGGTTTAAGTGTGCTAAAATTGAATAAAAGCAACCTCTAAGAAACAAAAATTCATTGCACACTATGGCTAAGCATCCAGGGGACGGAGTTGGATGAAAGTAAGTAGCTCAAAAATTCTCGCATTCACTCAAGTACACCATGGCTCAGCTGAACATAAATTTTTCAATATAGCTTGAAGTAAAACATTGTTAGGGTTAGAATGGATAAAACCCTAGAAAAGACAAGAGAAAAAAGACAAAAAATTGAAAGTAGACCTCTCAGTCAAGACTTAATAGATTAGTGTCCCGGGTCTGGGCCTAAAGCACAAAAAATTGCTCAGTCAAACCCTACAAGACAAGCATAAGAATTTAGGAGATGTATGGACTCCACATAGAGGCTACAATTTGTTCATATATCATTATAGGAGGAAATACGGATATAGCTCAGTCTCGAACCCATGGAATTTGAACTTAGGGAAGCTAGTAATGCCAAATGTTTTTGTGAACGTAGAGTTAATTAGAGCATTGGCTGAGAGACTTGTTGGAGGAGTATCGCTCTATGGATACGAGTTACAAGAGATGGAAGCTGCCTCTGCATAGACCCAAGGGTCTAGGAAATCAACCTATGAGGTTTTCTAGCAATGAAAAGCCCCCATTTTCTATAGAATTGTTTGAAGAATATTATTAGGACACATACTATTCAGCTGGCCAAGTGTTGGGAATTAAGGTCGCTACCAACATGACTATAGCTCCCATGGTTCTGGCTGTCGACATTCAGAATCAAGATGCTAGGCCCTATGATTATGCATAGTATCTGTCAGAGGCCATTAATAGTGCTCTTAATGCTATTAAGAATAACAATGAAGCTATCAATTTCAAGCACTATTCACTTCTTATGCATATAATACTTTACAAGGGCTAGGTGATGGGAATCTAGGGAGAAGAATTAAGAGTAAAAGATCTGGATAGCGATGGTAATTCAAGACCAGTGCAAATGTGGATATCAGTCTAGGATAGTAGATGTGGGAGATTCCACTAATTGTACTTTGAGGAGCATTTTTTCAAACCCTTGTATAAATTGCTTGGTCGTAAATGTGATTATAATCTATCCCCCAAAGTATAGAGGTTTCTCTAACCAAAGGAGAAAGGCCATGATGGAAAGATAAAGCACAATTGGGGAGATTGGTATGCTTTTTTAGATTGTACTGTCATTAAGGTGTATGGATTTGAGGTAGAACCATATTTGTTGCCTAAGATTGTGTCAGATAGAGTTGCTTATCTTGAGATTATAAGACAATTGTCTTATTCAACCTTTATGCATTTGAAAAGCTTTGGAAGGAAGACATTCATGCCTTCTACTTTGTGCTTTGGTGATTTCACCATTATTATTGAATCAAGGTCATCTTGGTTGGAAGCAAGTTAAATTATTATGGCTTGTCGGTTGGAAATAAGAGGAAGAATTTTGACCCTGGGCACTTTATAAGTGATGCCAAAATTTATCAAAAACTTAGTGCCTATGAGAATAAGTTCAATGTTGATGATGTTGTCAGGAATTATGAGGATAGTCAGGCGATCATGAGAGCAAGTACATACAATAGGACTGTTATGGCTGAGGCCTGGAGATTTAAAACTAACCCATCTTATGTAGAATATTTTTATGAAATTAAGGACCCCATGGAGAGAGTTGAGCATTTGCTTATGCATGAAGAAGAGATAATAAAGGATGTACCTCTGGTGGAATTTGAGAGAAGAATAAATGTTGGCTCTTGGAGGCAGGAAGAAAATGTAGCACCATTAGACCATTTGTCACCTTATCCTACTCCAGAGGTAAGCTTTTCAGTTAATACACCAATCATGGTAGAAGATGATGTTGAAGAGGAGGATGAAGTCACATAGATCAATACTCTTGTCATTCCTCCATATGAAATGCCATTGGAAAGGAGTGTAGTTAACTTTGAAGCTTCTGATGAGCTATCTGATGATGTGAGGCATCGATCTAGTCAAGAGTTCATTGCAGATGATTCCTTTATCTAGACTCCTAGATTTAAAGCTTTCATATATGAATATAAAGGAAAGGTGGTAAGGGAAAGGTTGAAGGACATTGACCTTGAGAACGAAGCATACACTTTAAAATAACTTCAACATGAAATTAATAGAGAAATAAAACATATGATTGTTGAGAGAGGAAGGGCATTGTTGAAAGAGGCTGGGGTTATGCTCCTTCCAAGATGAGATATTAGCTCGACCATTGTATTTGATAGTTTTCTGAAAATAAAAAATATAACCTTGCACTTAACAGCAAAATCTGGTGACAAGATCTACATTGGATCAAGATTTAGTCTTGACAATACTACCTTGCAGATATGGGCACTCTATCCACCAGGGAAAAAACCTTCCCTAGTTGATCATGATCAGATTTTTGGACATCTTTTGGTGTAGAGAGTAGGAGAAACAAATCCCATGGAAAATTTTGATTTGAATGTGAATGTGGCCAAATTCACAAAGGCTCAGATTCAACAACTGGTAAGGGATAAGTAGGGGTTGATAGAAGAAAATGAAAGGTTGAAACAAGAGTTGATCAACTACATGGATAAACTACCTTCTTCTTCAGGGATCTATTCTCCATTGGTTGAACATGACAGGAAAGTGCTTGAGGAAATGTTAGAAACAACATATTGGAAAAGAAGGAATAAGAAAGTGCAGAAGGAACATGAAGAGTTAAAGGGAAAACTCAAAACCACTACCTTTGAGATGGCATCATAAATAGTTTGCATGAGATTTGAAAACATGTACAAACATGTTGAACAAGTTTGGAAAATTCATGATAAAACATATGCAGTAATATTGGAAAACACCAGATTGAGTGATAGGATGAAGGAGGTAGACTCTCAGATCATTGCAAAGAAAGAAGATAACTTTGCAATGCTACAAGAATACCAGGAACTCATGAAAGATCATAGGGACTGTCACAATATCCTGACAGAGGAGTTGAGTGATTTCAGTCAACCACTGAGTATGGTCTTACCCAATTTCTTTGAAGAAACAAAATTAAAAGATCAGGATACATGGAAGGACGAAATTGCCAACTATCTACCAATTATTCTTGATGCCATTAATGATGAAGAGGAAGTGCTTAAGAGGATGCATCGACAACTTGGGAGAATCTTCAAATTGTAGTATGCTATGAAAGACATCATACATAATGCAAACACTCATGCTAAAAGTGGGTATGTGGAGTATTTGTCAAAGGTCAACTTGTTCATTTCATGGGCCAAGAGAGGAGTGGCAGGGGCTATATTTTGATAGTTTTGGATACACAATCATGGTGCACGAACCTTGAATAGGTCTTAGATGACCATGGGCGCTTGTTGGAGATTAATGAACTACAATGCATCCACTAGAAAACTCTTAATATTTTTATGTTTATTCTAATTATGTTTTAGTTATGAAACAATGTGACTTTTTGTAATAGGCCTGAAGCTTGTTGCTTCCCATACAAATAGGGAAACCATGGCCTGATTTTGAGATATCATATCATCATCATCACATTCCATTCCATTAGAGTAGGCATTAGTAAGAAAATAGATTGCATAATTCGCCCATCCATACCATGTTTCAAAGACTTATGTTATAATGCTTATATTTTGAAGTAATACAATGGATTAGACTATTCATAAATCATAATTCATTTTCAGTGTTCAATTACTATGTTGATTTTAATTCTCATTTATTACTTTGTTGTCTCCAAAGTGGTATGTTCAAGTTATTTAAATCTATCTTATTTATCAGAGTACATTTGATGTTACTATGTGAAAGAGTTGATTGGTTTCTAAGTTGATGTGAATTAAAATATTTTATGATATTTTACTTTAATTGGTCTCTACCCAGGGTTAAAATCCTTTTAAATAAGTTGTTTTGATTGGTTTCCATTAACTCAAGAATTAAAAATCCTTTCATACTTTCATAGTAGCTTGAGGAGATATAACTGGGATTATTAAATAAGAACATTGTGATAAACATACTTGCACATTTGCACAAGGTGCATACATCTCAAGTGCCCAATAATTCAAGTTAAACTGAAAAATAGGATTACCTATCTTACAACTCTGTATCCATTCCATTAATCACCATTCACTCATCCACTTCGTTCACCCAATAGGAGTAGGCATTGGTCATACTTAGGATATTGCATACAAAATACAACTCACAATCTTGAATTTTCAACTAGTTTCAATAGGAATTAGATATCAAAGCTCCGCATCTACTCCACCTTCACGTGCCATAGTGAGTAGGTTGCTCAATCTAGTCCAACTATATCCAATTGAAAATCTACCTTATTGTTCAGGTACACCTGCCTAGGCAGAGCCTGAAGAGCATAAGGTAATAAGTCTTGTTTACCTTGTTTGTGGGCCAAAGGTGTATTAAGGGATTGGCACCCCCTTATGGTTTTAAAACTTACACTTTTGAGACCTAACAGATGTCATTAACTAAAAATAGGAACAAAATTATTTGACCAAAATATTCATAACATTTTTTACATACATAATGATTAAAATTAATAAAACTTATCCTTTAATGAAATTTGATAACTAAGTACCACTAATGTTTCATAATATTAAAGGTCCTATTGGAGCAAAAAATCCACCTTGGTTATTTTTCATACTTCTTTTTTCACCCATCTTCCCACACTCACCATATGTCCCATCTCCATTTCATAATGGTTGACACTAATATAAACCACCAAATAAGGCCCTTGGTCAACACTAAAGTGAATTCCCTGTCTGAAGTGTTCCCATAGCAACACATGGCATGTCGCCAAGACAATGCTATACTGAAGAGAGTCTCACCATAGTCTCTTCGACGCGAACAGAAAGGGTTGTTGTGAAATGTAGATGACACTCCCGAATGTCTAAGAGACATATTTAAATGTCTTCTCACTAGCCTAAAGAACGATATGTCTAAGAGACTTGGACATGTCAAGGAGAAAATCTAACATATCCCATCTAGTAGTGCTATTGAAATTTTGAAAACATGCTAGCAAAAATTTTCCTCTTGAGGTTTTCTGCCTTGTGCATCCATGAGTAGGGTTTAAGGTTTTATTTCAAAAAACCTCGCTTCATAGTAATCAATCTTAATCCTCCATCCTTATAATTTTGTGTTGGCCTATTACATCTGGTTATCAGTCATTTAAGTCATGAGTTGAGCCATTAAAATCATTCTTTGTACCGGCCTCAAGTCCTAAGTTAGTCAGTCATCACGTATAGTTAATCATTTAAAAATGCTCCCTATAGTCAGGTCATAATATTTTTCAATTGACTTACGTTTAAGTCATCTTCCTGAGGGACAAATTTTCGTCGGCCTAGTCATGGCCCTGTTTGGACTAATTTTATCACGTTTGTAGGTTGGGAGATCCTCTGATCATAGGAATTGATCTGGGTCGTTCATCACTAGCTCACAAGTTTTAAAGGGTGACTTGTTAAACGTTATGTAGTTTGCAAGATGTTGACGTGTGTATAGTCATGAGTGTGGGGCCCGGTCTCCACTTCATCCATCTGACATCCTCAATACTGTAATCAATGGTTATGATGTGATAGTAGGGTCAATCACTACCTTTCCCCACTATCTCACAGGATTAAGTTATGGGTTGGTTAAAAGTTGCGAGGTCTGCGAGAAGCTGCCACATGTTTTCTTTAGTCACAGGCAAATGAGGAAAGGTGGAGCCCATAGACAAACAAATGAGTCCCCAGTTGGAAAGGTTTCATTGGCCAATGGAACGACATGTGACAATGATTGGAATTCAAACTTAATTGACTCAATCTGATTCATCCAAAAGGCCATCTCAATGGGAGATCAACGACAAATATTCAAAACTGAGAAGTTTTCCCATTGTAACCATTCTCGCTTCATGTGAGCGAGCAGTAATGGTGAAGTGACTTCTAAAACTACTTCATTTTTTCCCAAACTGGATGTAGATGATCGGCTCTCCCATAATTAAGAGTTGCAAACACGTCTGGAGTGTATGGGAAATTGAGAGAGGCTATTTGTAGAGTTTGGTATGGTCGGCATTAGGGTTTCTCACTGGTAAAAGCTATAAGTAAATTAAATGCAGTTTTTTATGATTTATTCAAATTCTTTGTGTTGGAGTCACTTTATTCAAATTCTACGAGACCTTTTAGAATTTTCATTTGAGTTGAGCCCTAGGTTTGAATTGTGAATTCAGTTATTGAAACCTTTTGTGTTGAAAACCCTAAATTGGCCTAAGTTTTCCTTGCTGCCAATGGCACCCAAAGCACAAATCGCCACCTCTGCAACTCAATCCATATTACTATATGAGAATGTAATAGATTTACTGAAACCCTCCACAAATAAAAAGGTCGAGGGTAGAATGTTGTTTCATGGCCCAACAGTCAAGGAGGGGGTATTTGACAGACAATGTTTTATCAAAGATGTCAAAGTACCTTATAGTGGATGGCAGTTATTTTAGCATTAGTTCAGGAATAGAAATCTTGGGATTCCTCTTTGCAACCCTTGGAGACTAGACATGGGAAAAATAGTTGTCCCCAATGTGTATATGGATGTTGATTTGTTGAAGGAAATTGCTTCAAGGTACGACCCAGCTTCAAGGGTAATCAGAACATTTGATGGGAAGGATATGGTGAGGATAACCAAAGAAGAAATTGCAAGAGTTTTCTAGTTGCAAGAATGGAACACTGATATGGTGCCTCTTGATATGGATGCCACTAGAAAGGAGTATGAGAAAACCAAAGTGTTGATCAGGATGAGAATGTTACCTACGCATACTACTAGCACAGGCATTGGGTAAAATAGAAAAAAAATAAGGATTGGTAAAGATGAGTTAGAACCTTTCCCAATGAGGTATTTTACAAGTTACTTCAAGAAGACTATAGATTCCTTCTGCCAAATTATTGGTTTCTCTCCGCCTGACACATTGCGAAAGGAATATAGTTACTTGGCAACACATATACAACATCTAGCCTTCAACATTGTCTATGACTATGCCACATATTTGGCAGAGAATATCCATAAAGGCCTGGTTGAGTTGAAAGGAGGAAAGAATTGGGTGAAATTATGGTGGTATTCCCTGTTGATCATATGTTTTTATTTAAAGGGGAAAATAATTTTGAGAGGGATATGACATTGAGAAAGGAGGATGGTATTGATTTTCCTGTCCAATGTTGAACTCAGATTCTTGATAAGGATGACTAGAAATATAACTATGTGGTGTTCCAAAATTCTTTCGCATCAAAATTGAGAAGATATCTGGTTTATGACCCACCAAGGATTCCCAAGGAAATACATGAGTTCTTGAGGCCTATGGAGAAGAGAACTAATTTGAATTTGGGTCATAATTGGGGAGATTTAGTCTTATACCCATATTCCACAATCTTTAGAGTTTATGGCACTAACATAGACCCATTTGTCTTTCCAAGAGACGTGCCATTGAGGATTGGGTTTCTTGAAGTCATAAGGCAATTGGGAGCCTCCCAAGCAGCACACCTTCCTAATACAACAAAGAAGGGTTCTTTTTTCCCAGAATGGACTATGTTTGTTGACTTTGTTATAGTAAAGGGAGCATGGAAAGAATTGTTACATCTGCTAGCACCATACAAATTGGATCGTATGCACCCAAGGAATCATGATCTAGAAGGTTTAATTAATACATTGAGGATGGAGAAAAGGCTTGGTACTTTTGTGCATAATTTCTACTACCTGGAGGATGTAATCAAGAACATTTTTGACTTCCCAGAACAAGATGAAAGGAAGTCTAAATATCTTGCTTTCAATAATATGATGGAGATGGATCAAAGGAGAGATCCTAAGTATGACCCTATGCTCAATATAGAGAGTACATTCAATAGGATTATGCATGTTTTGAATAATTTTGAGGATATAGTGGGTATAATGAGAAGACAACAAGTGGTCACAGATAAAGGAAAAGCAGTGGCAACTGAAGAAGACACTAATGTGGTACAGGAAGAGAGGCCTACTTATCAACCACCCAAGCAAATAAGAATTTACTCTAGGAAGAAGAAGACAACAAACAAGGAGCAAACATTGCCATCCCCTACCACTTATGGGGAAATGAGGGAAACTTCTCCTAAGAGATCAGTGCCATCACCTCCAAAATGGGTCCCTACTACTATGATTGATGTTGACTCACCTCTAGGAAGTCCTGCTCCATTGGAGTAGTTACCCCTTAAAAGGAAAAAGACTGAGGTAAGAGGAGTAGTGGATTATTCTGATACAAAGGATGATGATATTGATGGAAAAATGAACACCTCATTTTGTTACTTTTTGTTTTTAATTGATGTCACCATGATATATGAGTTACAACTGCAAGATCAAAGCTATAGTTACTCTGGTATTCTAGTCCAGTATTTGAATCGGTATTTTGCTGAAATCCCTTGGTATTTTGGTCCACATTTGTTTTTTGGTGAGCATTGTCGCTTGCGGTTTTGGGAAACAGTTTATAGATGTTGGGAGCATGTACTCTCAAGATTTCACGTATATGATGCTCATACAAAATGTTTTTTTCTTTTTGGTTTGAAGTTTATTCCTGGTCGACTTCTTTGGTGAATTGTGTAAAGGTGAAAATAGTTTTGTTATGCTGATATATGTGCGACCTATTTTAGCTTTGTGTCGACTTGTTGAAGCATGTGGGTCACCTTTTTCAAACCTTGTAGTTGACATATTGTATTTTTGGTAAATATGAAGTGCATCCAATTAGGCCGACCTAATTGGTGCTTGTGAAGAAGATTGGGTATATATAACAAACAATTTTTGAAGAAGGTGAGAGTGATTTTGTGCGAAGAAGTGAAGTAGTGCGAACATGTTGAAATGTGTTAATTCCATTTACTGAGCTTTATTTGGAACTTAGTCTTCACTTATTAGGTGTATTATGTCAGTTCATTTTTTGGCTGAAAGCCATTCAATCCTTGTAATTTTGTAGGTAGTGAGCCTTTGGTTCTGGACAGTGAGTCCTGGTAGTGAGCCACCCATTTTGTAATATTCTATAACCGGTTATATAATATTGTGAGCTAACACTCACCATGGTTTTTCCCATTTTTGGGTTTTCCACATAAAAATACTGGTGTTCTTTTGTTCTCTAATTTCATGTTCTATTAATGCTTTTATTTATTTCTGCTATTTTTTGCATTGGAATAATTGGATGGTATCTGATCAGAAAATTTAAGAAGATACTGATTCACCCCCCCTCTCAGTATCTTGGATCTTTAATAGATATCCTTGTCACTTCTGAGGAGATATAGGAGGGAATGCCCTCTCCCATAAGGGAAGTTACTTCAAGCTCAAGGGAGGATAGCCTTAGACTGGGAAAGGCTGACCTTAGAGGTCTAAATAGTGTAGATGATTTGAGGATTGAGTCCTACAAAGCATTTATGGAAGATGACTCCTTTGTTGAAACAAGTGCATTCAAATATTTTTTATGGAGAGCTAAAGCTCCACAATATGTAGAGAAGGTTACTACTAAGAGGAGCTCACATCTAGAACTCCCTGAAGCTATCATTTAGGAAAATGTAAGGAAGGCTATGAGGGCTGAATTCCAAAATATGACTGCTAAAGAGGGCAAAGAGCTTGTGAAGAAGAGTGGTATATTGTTGTTACCTGAATGGGACATTGTTGATGCTATAGTGCTTGATACTATAAGGAGGTCTGAAAGGCACCTGCTGTAAACTAAAGAAGAAGCAGAGATGGCACTTCGAGGATCAAAATTTAGTGAAGAATAGGATGCATTAGCATTCTGGTCATTTTGTTTGGGATCCAGGAAGCCGGTAGTCGTTGAACTATCAGATTTTAGTGGACAATTGTTGATAAAGAGAGTCACTGACACCCCAACTTTAGAGGCAGCTACTATGGTTGTGAATGTTGTGAAGTTTACTAAGGAAACAATGGAATACCTCACTCTTGAAAGAGATGAGTATAGGAACAAATATAATAATCTTATAGGTGAATATGATAAGAGTCAACAAAAGGTGGCCATGTTAGAAACTGAGGTAGCATTGTATAAGTAGCAAGTAGAAGTATTAAGAAAGAAAGGTCAAACTAGTTCAAGTCATGCATCATTGACTTCTCCAGCTACACATTCTTAATCCCCCTCACTAGATCAATATTTGGAAATAGTTCCATATAATTTGGAGCAAGAGCCACTCACAATTGAGAGGCCAAGCACATCAGGTACCATCCCATCAGATGATCCTACAAGGGCACAACTCCTCACACAAATTGAAGTGTATAAGAAATTACTTGAGTAGACATAGGACACAGTGTATGAGAACAATTCAAGAATTGTTCATACTATCTTGAAACACCTTAATAGAAAGATTCAAAGTAAATTGAATAGAATTCATGCCAATTACTCATTGATTTTGAGAGAAATAAGGTTATCTCAGAGGGATAAGGAGTTGGCCACCCCACTCCTTAATAAATGGATTCCTAGAGCTGAGAAGTTGAAGCTCATTGTAGTTGGGGGCCAATCAATAGGAAGATAGATACCCAAAGGTTATCCCAACTTATAGATTTGTCAATGAAATTAATGAACAAGGGTTTCAATGGTATATTGCTCCAGTAGAACAAAAAATAAGGGAATTGAAAACTGATTATGACTAGGAAGATTTGTCATTGTTTCTAGGCATTCAACAAACTTATGATGAAGTGAAACCC
>VDFB02273724.1:0-19385 GCA_007258455.2 Sequoia sempervirens | reverse complement strand
TGATGATATTGATGGAAAAATGAACACCTCATTTTGTTACTTTTTGTTTTTAATTGATGTCACCATGATATATGAGTTACAACTGCAAGATCAAAGCTATAGTTACTCTGGTATTCTAGTCCAGTATTTGAATCGGTATTTTGCTGAAATCCCTTGGTATTTTGGTCCACATTTGTTTTTTGGTGAGCATTGTCGCTTGCGGTTTTGGGAAACAGTTTATAGATGTTGGGAGCATGTACTCTCAAGATTTCACGTATATGATGCTCATACAAAATGTTTTTTTCTTTTTGGTTTGAAGTTTATTCCTGGTCGACTTCTTTGGTGAATTGTGTAAAGGTGAAAATAGTTTTGTTATGCTGATATATGTGCGACCTATTTTAGCTTTGTGTCGACTTGTTGAAGCATGTGGGTCACCTTTTTCAAACCTTGTAGTTGACATATTGTATTTTTGGTAAATATGAAGTGCATCCAATTAGGCCGACCTAATTGGTGCTTGTGAAGAAGATTGGGTATATATAACAAACAATTTTTGAAGAAGGTGAGAGTGATTTTGTGCGAAGAAGTGAAGTAGTGCGAACATGTTGAAATGTGTTAATTCCATTTACTGAGCTTTATTTGGAACTTAGTCTTCACTTATTAGGTGTATTATGTCAGTTCATTTTTTGGCTGAAAGCCATTCAATCCTTGTAATTTTGTAGGTAGTGAGCCTTTGGTTCTGGACAGTGAGTCCTGGTAGTGAGCCACCCATTTTGTAATATTCTATAACCGGTTATATAATATTGTGAGCTAACACTCACCATGGTTTTTCCCATTTTTGGGTTTTCCACATAAAAATACTGGTGTTCTTTTGTTCTCTAATTTCATGTTCTATTAATGCTTTTATTTATTTCTGCTATTTTTTGCATTGGAATAATTGGATGGTATCTGATCAGAAAATTTTAAGAAGATACTGATTCACCCCCCCTCTCAGTATCTTGGATCTTTAATAGATATCCTTGTCACTTCTGAGGAGATATAGGAGGGAATGCCCTCTCCCATAAGGGAAGTTACTTCAAGCTCAAGGGAGGATAGCCTTAGACTGGGAAAGGCTGACCTTAGAGGTCTAAATAGTGTAGATGATTTGAGGATTGAGTCCTACAAAGCATTTATGGAAGATGACTCCTTTGTTGAAACAAGTGCATTCAAATATTTTTTATGGAGAGCTAAAGCTCCACAATATGTAGAGAAGGTTACTACTAAGAGGAGCTCACATCTAGAACTCCCTGAAGCTATCATTTAGGAAAATGTAAGGAAGGCTATGAGGGCTGAATTCCAAAATATGACTGCTAAAGAGGGCAAAGAGCTTGTGAAGAAGAGTGGTATATTGTTGTTACCTGAATGGGACATTGTTGATGCTATAGTGCTTGATACTATAAGGAGGTCTGAAAGGCCCCTGCTGTAAACTAAAGAAGAAGCAGAGATGGCACTTCGAGGATCAAAATTTAGTGAAGAATAGGATGCATTAGCATTCTGGTCATTTTGTTTGGGATCCAGGAAGCCGGTAGTCGTTGAACTATCAGATTTTAGTGGACAATTGTTGATAAAGAGAGTCACTGACACCCCAACTTTAGAGGCAGCTACTATGGTTGTGAATGTTGTGAAGTTTACTAAGGAAACAATGGAATACCTCACTCTTGAAAGAGATGAGTATAGGAACAAATATAATAATCTTATAGGTGAATATGATAAGAGTCAACAAAAGGTGGCCATGTTAGAAACTGAGGTAGCATTGTATAAGTAGCAAGTAGAAGTATTAAGAAAGAAAGGTCAAACTAGTTCAAGTCATGCATCATTGACTTCTCCAGCTACACATTCTTAATCCCCCTCACTAGATCAATATTTGGAAATAGTTCCATATAATTTGGAGCAAGAGCCACTCACAATTGAGAGGCCAAGCACATCAGGTACCATCCCATCAGATGATCCTACAAGGGCACAACTCCTCACACAAATTGAAGTGTATAAGAAATTACTTGAGTAGACATAGGACACAGTGTATGAGAACAATTCAAGAATTGTTCATACTATCTTGAAACACCTTAATAGAAAGATTCAAAGTAAATTGAATAGAATTCATGCCAATTACTCATTGATTTTGAGAGAAATAAGGTTATCTCAGAGGGATAAGGAGTTGGCCACCCCACTCCTTAATAAATGGATTCCTAGAGCTGAGAAGTTGAAGCTCATTGTAGTTGGGGGCCAATCAATAGGAAGATAGATACCCAAAGGTTATCCCAACTTATAGATTTGTCAATGAAATTAATGAACAAGGGTTTCAATGGTATATTGCTCCAGTAGAACAAAAAATAAGGGAATTGAAAACTGATTATGACTAGGAAGATTTGTCATTATTTCCAGGCATTCAACAAACTTATGATGAAGTGAAACCCCTGTAGATGTGGAAGAACTAGATGGACAACACCATTGCCTCTCAGGCAAAGCTTATTTGTGAAAAATTCGATATTAATATTCTGTGAATAACACTTTGGAGAAATTGTCTTTTATCATCATATTTTTGGAGGATTTGATAAGGAATCCAATTCAATATGACAAAATATTCTCCATACACGAAGAAGATGGATGAAATCATTGATTTCAATTGGCCATCTGATGCTGAATATGAATAATGGAAGAGAATATTTATTGATCAATTGGGTTTGTAAGTACAGAAAGGGAAACATATATGATTGGTCAAGTATAACACAGGTTTTTCCTTTGAAAGAATAATGTGTAACAAATATATGTTTCTTGATAGCGAGTATTACAAATAAATGTTAATTAGTGATGATATGAGTGTTGACGGGGATGCTGACTCACTTTTTGGCCCTGTCATTTTGTCATTTTTCCTGATGTAACAAATGAGTGACAACAACTTGAAGATTATTCTTTACAACATGTTCCTTTCAAAGGGTCAGTTTCTTCTCACTACAAAGGATAACGATCTTTGTCTCATATGTATTCCCTCCAATGGAAAATGTAAATATAACTGCAATGGTAATGTGTCTTGTAGCGGTCTAATTGGGATGTGACATGTGTACTCTTGGCTTGAAGCTTTTTTTGCTCCCTTTTTTCCATAAAAGGGAATTCAAGGCCATCAGTGCAGGTCTCTTGTTGAATTCTAGAATCGAATGGCGCAATTGAAAAACATAGAGCGAATATGTTAGAAGTCCTTATCTTATGCGTTGAGTCTAGTTAGTAAATTTTGTCAAATGTATGGTTCCTGAGCAAATCTAAATGATAATGCAAGTTTTTGGAGTCTGTAGTCTCTCCAGTTTTACTTTGTACCTGAATTATTAATGAAAACCTTGATCAAAGATCAATTCATTAATCATCATTGTTATTGTACTTTGATGTATGCTTTGATTTTAGCTCTGGTTCAAAGAGTCACTTAAATTGTTTAGATCAAATCGTTAATTCATATGTAGGATAATTAGACCTGATAAGTAGTCTTACAACCTGATTATTGATTTGTGAATTGCAAAGAACCCTCATTGATAAGGCATCAGTGCTACATCTCGTTTGTTGGCCACTTATCTTGTAGGTATTCGAGAATTAAGTTTGGAAATCTCATAGGTACTTAGTGAGATCTGATTGGTTTGCTAAAAACAACCAACACCACCTCCATTTCATAGTGGTTGAGACTAATATAAACCACCAAATAAGGCCCTTGTTCATAGCACTAAAGTGAATTCCCTGTCTGAATTGTTCCCATAGCAGCACATGGCATGTCACCAAGACAATGCTATATCGGAGAGAGTCTCACCATAATCTCTTCGACGTGAGAAAAAAGGGCTGATGTGAAATGTAGATGAGACTCTCAAATGTCTAAGAGACATATTCAAATGTCTTCTCGCTATCCTAAAGAACAATATGTCTAAGAGACTTGGACATGTCGAGGAGAAAATCTAACATGTCTCACCGACAAATTATATGGAGCATTCAACATTTAGGAAACAAAAAAACATCTCTCGGACATCGAGAGATTATCATAAAATAAATGATAGGTCACCAATAAAACAACACGGAAAAATGGCACTATTGTTGAATGTACATGAAGAGACCATTATAGCACTTATTTTAAAGAAATTGGGAGATACATATCAAGCTAAATCTATAGTTAATAAAATATTTCTAATAAACAAGTTATATACCATCAAAATGGAGAGTGGCGGTTCTATAGTTTAACACTTGAATTAATATTACTGAAGCATTTCAAAGTTTAGGCCATAAGAATCATCCTTTTTTAAACATGGATTGCAAATAATTCTGAAAATTTAGAAGTCTTGGTCATTAACATTATTGTCTGCTACATGTAAAATAGGAAAAATTCATTATGAAGTTTGATCATGAAATTTAAAATAGGCACCTCGAAAAAAACATAAGCCCTGCCAATACAATATTCATTTTGATTTATTTTTCAGAAATTTTATGAAGTTTAAAGTTAAATTAAATTAAATTTCCACCATATAAATACAATAGGGTCTCGGGAAGGATATCTCTCGGCTTATTTTACATAGATTTTTCTAAATATAGGTATGCTAGTTCAATATTGTTGAATGTACATGAAGAGACCATTATAGCACTTATTTTAAAGAAATTGGGAGATACATATCAAGCTAAATCTATAGTTAATAAAATATTTCTAATAAACAAGTTATATACCATCAAAATGGAGAGTGGCGGTTCTATAGTTTAACACTTGAATTAATATTACTGAAGCATTTCAAAGTTTAGGCCATAAGAATCATCCTTTTTTAAACATGGATTGCAAATAATTCTAAAAATTTAGAAGTCTTGGTCATTAACATTATTGTCTGTTACAATGTCATCTAGTGTATCATTGTCAATGTTCATATGTTCTTTCAAGTATTTAATATTATCATAATCCTCATCTTGATCTGCATCATCTTCATCATCATTGAAATTTGACTGTAGACCATCTATTGTTACCAGATGTATTTGGATCATCATTTTCTATACCATCCATATTGTTGTCTTCCATAACATCATCTAACTCTAGATTGTTGTCTTCTTGTGCCTAAACATAACCATCTTCAACATCATCATGGATGCTAATTTCTTCTATGTTCTCTAATCCCTCTCTCATTTTTTTCGAGATCATTTTTTTGCTTAGTATCCACTAATGTTTTATCAAATACATGCCTTAATCTTGGATCATAATGTATGAAAAACATCCATTTCAGGTCCAAAATATCTTCATAGAAAAATACTTGCACATGAATGACATACATATATTAGATATATGTTATAACAATTTTATTGATTAATAAACACATGTATATATTCCCAATAAACTATAAATTAATAGATTAATGATCACTACCGCTTCTTGTTTGAGTTAAAGAAATATCTACTCACAATGAATTGGTAGAACATAAGGTTCCTTATCCTCTGGTAGGAAGCACGAGGAATCTATAGAAAACAATCCACTATGGGTATCATGTCTTTGTGTCCTCTCAAATGCTTCATACCATCTACACTTAAAAATACAACATTTAAAAGAGCAGTAATCCAACTCAATAATTTCTTGTATTTTCCCAACATATTGTAGATTCCCTTCAATTATATTCTTATCGTTTGAGCTTGATCGACTGGATTGCTTGAAGTCAACCATGATGCCATAATCGAAGGACCATCTCTTTACATGTACACTTTCTACATGATAATGTTGACCATATGCCCACATTGCTGGATATTTCCTCACCTGTGAACATTTATTTCAGTGAAAACAAATATAAGGATGAATATTAAAATATTTAATAGTGTCAAAACTATAAGGAAACAACATTTTGTAAAATTCCAACACATCCTCTAGACATGTTGATTTCATCTTTTGTTATGTTTGAATCTAAACCTGCATCTTCTATTTGATTTTCAATTTGTTTAGTAACCCATTCTAGTGTGAAATCTTTGCCCCATTCCCCAAGTAGATCAGTGGGAAGTGGAGTATTCCTTGGGTTCGATCTCTTAAACTGTCTCCTTGATTCTAACACTTCTCTCTTTTTATCATACAGATCAATCCATTTGTTCATAAAGTCCATGTGGTACAGAATGAACTTGTCGAGTATAACACTTTCATCTACACCTATTACATGTCAACATTTTTATTTCAAAATCCAAATGTCATGCTATTAATTTGACAAATAAATTATAGAGTAAATTAATGATTGCAAGAAAAACAACCACATTGATGATGAATTTACTTACTAATTTCTACTTGAACACCATTAGATAGTGGTTTTTCTCCATCAATAATATCTGATGCTCGTTCTTCATCCCATACATGTGGCCCATCTTCAAAATCCTTACCAAGGAATTCACACAGGAAGAAAAATGCTTCATTCAATACATACCCTTCAGCCATGCGGCCCTCTTAATGTGCCTTTTGTCAAACATATCTTTATAGAGTTTTCATATACCTCTCAAAGAAAAACATCCACCTCCTTGATACGACACCCACCAATTCAATGTCATCAACTAGGTGTATAAGTAAATGGACTTGTAGGTCCATGAAACTTGTAGGGAGCTCCTTCTCAAATACACATACAATTTCTGCAATTTCCTTCTTCCACTTTGGCACTTCACATTCATGGATCTCCTTGGAGGCCACCCACCTAATATAAGAATAGTAAATCAGTATGAACCTTTAGTCAAAAATTAAAATGCAATATAATATCTCTATGTCTCTCACACATGAACATTTCATATAACCGCATACCTTGTAAATGCTGACAATTGACTTATGGCATTCCTGAAGTCAACTATAAGATAGGAATCCCCCCTAATTTCCAATGGCATGATATGCTATCAAACACATTTATGAAAAGGTCATTAGTATTTTTTTCTCACACAAAAAAATATCAAAATATATTTAGTACTTAATCAATGTTACCAGTAAATGTTAAATGATGATATATAATACCTTCATAAAATTATGAAAATTATGTGTTTTAAATCCAGTGATATGTCCATCAATTGTAAAATCTTTTTCCAATGATGACCCATAGCCAGTAGGTGTCTTTATTGAATGGATGCCATTTTTTAGTTGTTCGAGCTCTTTTTTTTTCAAAATCCATGGAGCTTCTGCATATGTTTCATTTTCCCTATTTGGACACATGTTTTCTATCAAATTTGGTATGCGAAAGAGTAATATCTCTCCTCGAAGACTAGGTTTCCTTCTCTTTGCCTGATATATGTCAAAATATAGAATCTGGGACATTTTTGAAGATGTGCATAGGATACAATAGGTGAGATATTAATAGATCCTTCCAGTAAGGGAGCTCATAAGATATGGATTTCCTTTTCATTCCTTCTGGCATATTATGTACAACTTGTTTTGGTTCTTCAATTGAATCACCCCGATCAAAAAAATCCTCCCAATCTTTCAATTCAACATCTCCATACTTCTTAAGCCAATCACCTGGACCCATAATCATGGGAGGTCCTCTATTTACAACTTTTCCATCAAATTGATTCTTTGGGCGATTTCTAAACTTATGATCTAGTGGTAGAAAAACCCTATTGTTTGCATAAATAAATTTATGTAGATCTTTAGAATGCCATCCTTGAAATTTTTTTGCACATCTTGGACATGCAAATATCCCCTTTGTTTGAAGCCCTGCAATTCAATAAGTAATGTTAATAACATCAAAAAAATAGTATAAAACTAAGTATGA
The DNA here is from genome assembly GCA_007258455.2 of Sequoia sempervirens. NCBI lineage: Eukaryota > Viridiplantae > Streptophyta > Pinopsida > Cupressales > Cupressaceae > Sequoia > Sequoia sempervirens. The sequence goes on along the minus strand of VDFB02273724.1, from coordinate 11,649 downwards.
AAGTTGATAAAAATAAATTGAGTGTAAATACGTAAATATTTTATCTTACCAGAACAAACACGAAGTCCTGGGAAATCATGAATAGTCAAGCATAGCACACCATACAACATGAAGGACCTATTTGATGGAGGACATGATATTTCATACATTCTTAGGCCTTTCCATAGCAGTTGCATCTCATCAATAAAAGGCGCAAGATAAACATCCATATTTTTAACTTGATGTTTTCCTGGAACAATGAGAGTCAGCATAAGGTGCTCCTTTCTAACACTCATCCATGGGGGAATATTGTATACTATCAATCCAACTAGCCAAACACTATAATTTGAGCTCAGGAAAGAGAATGGGCACACTCCATCAATTGCAAAACCAAACCTGATACTACATGGTTCATATTTGAATTTTCTTGGCCATTTTTTCTTTGTGTTTCATTGCTTTGGAGTTAGCCGAAATTTGCATGAATCCATCTTTACTCCTATTCTTTGCATGCCAGTCCATCAATTGTGCAAGTGACTTGCAACGAAACATTTGTTGAAGTCTAGGTATAATTGGCATGTGACGTAAAACCTTCTTTGGAATTGTAAGACCTTGTACATCTGTACAATATCTCTTCTCTTTGCATGCAGGGCATTCTACCTTGTTTTGATATTCATCTCTATATAAAATGCAATAATTTCTGCATGAATGAATTTTCTTATATTCAATCCCTAACTCAACCAACAACAAACGTGCCTCTCTGCAAGTTGATGGCAACATATTCTCTTCAGGGAATATTTTAATTTTTAGTGCCCTGTAAGATAGCCAGAGATTAAATCAATTGAATGTTTGACTTATGATGAACATGTTTTATATGTTAATCTATACTAGGACTTTTTATATACAATATATGGTTTTAAAATCCCCTTAAATAAATACAAACAAAGTTGATGAATGTTTCTAAGTTGTGTACACCAATTGACAATGAAAAGTAAGAAATAGATTTAAACTCACTTTAGTAGGGTAGTGAATCCTTTGTCAGACCAACCAAATAGTGACTTGATTTCTAATAATATTAATGTGCATGCCAGTTTTGAGGTTCTACTTGCACCTGATTTGAACACGGGTGTCTTCACTACTTTCTTGATGGATTCTTTCAAGTTGTTATCATCAACATTACGTTGGTGGTAATTACCCCTGCTATCATTGTTACTTTCAACCATATGATCATTATTGTCATCATTTTTTCCATCCCCAAAGAAACCTGTAAGCATTTCATTCAATACTTCTTCATGCACTACATTTTCACTATCATGATCATCATCATAAGGCTAGGTGGCATGTCATCAGTGTATGCGGATCTCATCAACTCTTCAAATTTCTCAGTTGGTAGTAATCTCTTCAATCTTGCTCTTTTCACCCTAGTATTGTTTAAAGCATGGTTTGGATCATCCCATCCAAATCTTAACCTAGTTGGATCATGGGTATTAGTATGTGGATCATCAACATCTTCTACCTATCAACAAATGCAAGCATTATTTAATGTTTTCCAACAATTGGATAAATCATAAATGTATCAATTTCAAAGAAATATAATCAAATATAGCTTAAAAAATATAAATATAAATTATATGAACATATATACATCAATTGAATAATGAAACATTATTTTATAGACTACCATTTTTATACAATAATTTAAATAAAACACAATTTTGACAACATAGTTTATAAAATATTAGTCCACACTCATTTATTATTCTTTGGTTTTCTACCCTTAAGAACATCGTTAGGGAGACCTTGTTCTTTCATTTTCTTTTGCGCAAGAGTGTGTTTTAAGAAGGGGTAATCAATCAATAACTCATCCCCAATGGTAAGGTCCATAATAGCCTCAACCATTATCAATCTATCAACCTCTCTTTCCATATCTCCATATTTATCATTTATAACCTCAACAAATTGACAATTTGGTCTTACATTAGGGTCCCTTCCCTTACTACTATTTATAAATCCTGCAATATTTTTGTGAGTGTATGCACGTCCATCTATATACATAAGATTACCTCTATTAATTTCTTTTCCACTTTCCAATTGGAGATGATATGTATACATATTCAAATTTATACCATATGTTGACATGCTAGGCTTATATTCTGCTAGCCTTCTCCATTCACCACTATAATATGATGGACCATAATATGGCATTAATCTCCTAGTGATTTGTTCTGAATTGTTTCTATGTTTAGATTCCACATGTACATTTTGGAAAATAAAGAGGCCTAGATTTTCTCCATGAATATTGGAGGGTCGTATCATGTAGTTGTATCCCCAAAATTGAAACACCTCGTACACTCTAGGTGGTTGTTGATCACTAGGCCAAGTGCAATATAGTCAACGATCAAATGTCTCTTTGTAAATTGATCTCAAACTCAGGGGAAAGTCATCATCTCCATCACATTCATTCTCATAGGGTATGTAGTCTACCTTCTCCCTGCCTTTAAGCAAATTATGCATCTTTAAACCGGTTCTTGTTATGTGACTTATTTTCATCACCTCATCTTCTGAGCTGGTATATTGGCACACATTTTTGTTAGATGTATCATCTGATAAATGATCATTTCCCTTTAGGCTAGAAGTTGGTGATCTAGGAAACTTTAAACCAAGAACTTTATCCTCCAAGTATCCATTAAGAAAAAAATTAGTTATTTAAATAATATAAAACAATGTTTAAACGAAGTATACATGCTATTTATATCAAATTGGAAAATTCCTTACCACAATTCCTATTGGATTTGAATCGATTGTAGGAGGCATACTACCGACTAGAAGCTCATCATATATGTAATGTCTAAGTTTTACAATTTCTTGTTTGAATTGTTTCTTTCCACGACATACAGAACATCCACAAACAACAATTTTCTCAAAGTATTCATCCCATGTACTATAGTCTTGACCAACCTCTTGTTCAGTGTAATCATTTGTTGTGTCTAAAAGATCCATTGTCATATCCTCTTCCACCCACTGTCATCTATGTGATTTAATAGTTGTAGGTCCATGTCCACATACATATCTTCTTCTTTTTCTAGTTGAATGCTCAGGCTCTACATTTGCTCCAATCTCCATCTAAAATAATCAACAACATGCATTAATTTATGTCAATATTGGATAATACATTATAAATTTCAATAATACTATGAAAAAGATGGGCGTATCACAAAATGCCATCAGATCATTTTTTCCTAAGTAAAAATTTTAGTACCTGATGTCCCGCTTCATCCATTTTGTCCTCATTTGATATGACATGATTTGTTTCCATGGCCTCATCTCACCCCTATAATACACAACATAGTAAATAATGTTTAGTACACCAATTATATCATTTCAACGAATATGCTATCGAACACAAAACCTCACTTTAGTCATATATTTGGCATATTGATATCATGTTTTGGCCATCCTAATTTTCAAACTTTTCCCTTGACCTCAGAGGCCTCATGGACAAAAAAATGACTTTATCTCCTCTATGTTGTAGCATTTGTGAATTCATAGACACCTTCCTCCTTTGGTTGAGGTTTCTTTCTCTTCTTACCTCTATTGTATCTATAGATTCTGATGTCATATCTATTTCCACCCACTTTCCTCTTTGTGATTTAGTAGATCTACGCCACCCATGTCCTCTCTCCATGGCCTCCTCTAGATCCTGTAATACACAACAATGACAATATAGTCACATAAAATTATCTTGTTAATACACTCGCTTTTCATTAAGACACTATGAAAAATAAAATAGGACATTGCAACATTTTTCTCTTCATAAAAAGTTTGCATGCGGAATGTTGACAACTAGAGCTCAAATCTCTCTAGGAAGCATGCAATACACATAGGTTGTTGATGCAATTTCAATGTCACATGATAATGATTTATTTCTCATAGATGATTTTTCATAATTCCCCAATAAGCCCTATATCTAAGATGATAGTAATGAATTAGGGTTTGTCCTTTTATACAAATCTGTAACATGCAATTTGAAATATTTCACACTTTAGATGACTCATCTAGTTGTATAGGGTTCATTTCTAAGTTCACAAATCTAACCTCTATTAGTTTTGCACCCACAAAATTGACATGGGATAAGGAATGGATAAAATAGGGAACTATGATTGCTCCCTTCGAATATATGAAGATGAAGTCAATTTAGGATCAATTTATTTATGAACTTCCAAGAAAAATACATCATTTTGCACTGTTAGGTGCTAAATTGGTACACTTTGCGTCGCCTTTTTCACCCCAAATAGATTGCATTTAGGGCTGAAAGGAGGCGCTAAATTAGGCACACTTTGCAATGCCTTTTACACCCCAAACAAATTACATTTAGGGCTAAAAGGCGACGCTAAAGTCGGTGTTAACTACGCTAACTATAGCGCTGAATACTAAATCAAGAACAAAAATTTAAAAATTCCCGTGTCAAGGAAGAGAGGAGAAAAAAGGGGAAAATGGCGCAAAGGAGGGCTACAAGCAAGTAGATTAGAAATTCAATTTCATTTGCGACACCATCAATAAGGTTACAATTTGTTTTTTTCGTTCCCACAAATATTTTGTTTGGATTAAATGGAGAGGATTGTGAAGAAAGGGTTGTGAATATTGTTTTGTTTACATGCGAACCATTCAAGTATCATGTGGTTGCAAAGGAGGAGGGTAAAATTGTAGACATTGCATTATTTCCTCCGCATCCAAGAGCAGTGAATGCATTTTTGAAACCCCAATGCCCCAGTTTGCTTATCATTCCCATCCCAAGCTTTCAGTTTCTGGTTCAATTTCTTGGACCTTCCATCCATACCTTTCTCTGAAGACAACTTTCTCACATCCTTCCTAAAAAAGTAGTCGAGTGCTTTTAAGACAAGTCGATAAACTGCGTCCACCCCTCTGCAACCAGGTCCCGTGGGAATAGAGGTTGGTCGAGACAATATGAGGAGATATGCATTTTGAGATGACAAATGAATAATAGATCATTTCCTCAAATTTGTGAGACCTTCGGGCTTAAATTAGCTATTACTAATTTTCACTTATTCTTTTACAGAACAATGAGCTCATTGTTTTGAATTGATTGTGTGCACACATTCCTTTTATTTCTAATCAGTGGATGCGACTCGAGCATGGGACCTATCTATATTAACTCTCAATAAAACCACACTTCGCACCCTTTTTATCCCCCAAATATTACCATTCTATATAGGTGCACAAGCATTGATTTTTTTACAATACATTTGTTTCATTTTGCATATATTTATAACCTTTCAAATATATTTATATTCTATACAGGTGCACAAGCAATTGATTCATAGGAATTTAAATCCAGAAAGAGAGTCATTCAAGTTAAAACTTTCATACCACAAACTGGACGAAAACTTTCATACCTGATAGTGTGTACTTCATTTGCCTCCACAGATTGGACGAAAATAATTTTCCCTAGGTCACCTCAAAATGTCAAGCAATAGAGGGAAGAGAACAAAGGGAGTATACTCTAGCCACAATGAGGTAATTCATTGTCAATTTATAGATTTGTAAATGTTTCCATTGTTTCTTTCATTTTTAGTTTTTAGTTTTTTATTTTTAAATTTAAAAGAAGAAATTTATATATATATATATATTGTTATGAAATAACTTGCACAATAGGAGAATATGATATGAAATATGCTACAAATACTTGATAATAACTGAGAATAACAAGCCACTTCGAGGGGTAAACCTCCAAATATCTCTAATGAGAACACACTTCACAACTTGATGATGAAATAAGACTCACAACCTCCTATATATACCTATTTATGCCTAGGATATCACCTAATCCGACTTAGACACACCTATATAAGTCTTAGGCTGACCTAAACAACTAAATAACAATATATTAATGATAATATGACTTAATAGAGAGTTAAGATAGCCACAAGCCAACTATTCATAACCCGTTGTACACTAATATTAAGGGCGTAGCATGCCCCCTTCTTCAAAGAAGCATTGTCCTCAATGCTAATCAAGTTTGTACTCTTTTGAATGAACTCCTCATCCTCCCATGTGGCATCTTCAACTGGTAAATTCTTCCATTGGATGAAATACTCAATGCGAGTTCTATTCCTCAGCTTCTTTGTGCATGTTTGACAAATGCACTCTGGTTCCAAAATGATTCGTCCTTCTTCATCGAGCTCTAGTAGTGTTGTTTGAGTGGGAATATTATGCCCAATTACCTTCTTCAAATAGGAAACATGAAAAACTGGATGTATCTTTGTTGTTGGTGGCAACTCTAGCTTGTAGGAAACACTACCGATCTTTTTCATGATTTGGTATGGGACCATAATACTTGGAGACAACTTATTATTCTTTTTTTGTTGCTTTAGTGAGATTTTCTTATAAGGCTGCAATCTCAAGAAGACCCAATTCCCAACTTCAAAACTTCTTTCACTACGATGTTGGCCTTCCTGTTGTTTCATTCAATTTTGTGCCATGGCTAAATTCTCCTTGAGTCTTGAAAGTACCTGTTGTTGATGAAGCAAGTGGTCTTCTACTGCTTGAACTCTTGGTGACACCTTTATTGATGATGTGATGGAAGGAGGATGATATCCATAGTGCAAAAATGGAGACATTTTATGAGCTATGAAAAGTGTTATACCACCATCTCCGCAAGTGGTAGCCTAATCTACCCATTGAGACTGTTTCTCTAAGTGAAAGCAACGATATCCTTCCAAAAACTTATTAACAACCCTAGTTTTATCTGATTGAGGGTGGTATGAAGAGCTATGAGCCAATTGAGTACCCAAACATGAGAATAAATCTTTCCAAAAGTGACTAGTGAAGATAGGATCACGATCACTAACAATAACCTTAGGTGTACCATGTAGCTTTTGGATATTCTCTAGAAAAGCTTTTTCCACTGCACTTGTTGTAAAAGGATGTGATAATGCAATGAAATGTGCATATTTAGTGAGGTGATCAACTACTACCATGATGAAATTACGACCTTTAGATTTGGGAAGCCCTGTGATGAAGTCCATGGATACCTCTTCCCAATGCTGGCTAGGAATAGATAAGGGTTGCAAGGGACCTGGTGTCTTAATTGTCTCCCCTTTATTCCTTTGACAAACCAAACATTCTACCACAAATTTTTGAACATCACCTTTTAGCCCTTCCCAAAAAAAATCTTGCTTGACTCGATGATATGTCTTCAAAAATCTTGAATGACCACCCATTGGAGACTCATGCAATTCTGTAAGAATCTTGTGTTTAAGAGTGTAATTCTTGCAAAGATACAAACACTCTTTATACCAAAGAGTATCTCCCTTCTAACAAAACTTATTTGAACTACTATGATCACTTTTTAATTGTTTGATGAGATTACTTGTTACAACATCATTTTTCCACTCTTCTTTGGCTTCCTCCACCCAATTTTCTTATAATATTGAAAGGGCACACAATAAGGCTTCATCTTTCTCATCCTTCCTTGAAAGTGCATCTACTACAATATTTTCTTTCCCTTTCTTATATACAATCTCAAAGTCATATCCTAACATCTTAGTGACCCATTTTTGTTGCTCTTCAAAAGATAGTCTTTGTCCCAAAAAATATTTTAGGCTATCATGATCTGTCTTAACCTTGAAGTGTCTACCCAATAGATAAGGCCTCCATTGTTTAACTGCATGGAGGATTCCTAGCATTTCCTTCTCATAAATAGGTTTTAGTTGATTCTTACCCTTTAATTGGCGGCTCTCAAAAGCAATTGGTCGACCTTCTTGCATGAGAATTGCTCCTATCCCATTTCCAGAAGCATCAAATTCCACAATGAATTCCTTGGTGAAGTCAGGAGTGGAAAGCACTAGAGTTGTACACATAGCCTCCTTCAATCTCTCAAATGTTGTATTGGCAGACTCATTCCAATGAAAAGAATCCTTCTTCAATAGAGTGGTGAGAGGCATTGCTATACGACCATAATTCTTCACAAATCTTCTATAGTACCTTGCCAATCCCAAGAAAATCCTTTGTTTCTTAATGGTTTTTGGAATAGGCCATTCCATGATAGCCTTAATTCTGTTAGGGTCCACCTTTACTCCATGTGAAACTATGTGTCCCAAATACCCCACCTCCTTAAGAACAAAAGCACACATGGATGGCTTAGCATAGAGTTTATGATCTTCAAGTATTTTTAATGCTTGATCCACATGTTGCAAATGTTCTTCCCAAGTCTTGTTATAAATCAATATATCATCAAAGAATACTAACACAAACTTTCTAAGAACTGTAAAATGGAATTATCAAACTTTGGAATGTAGATGGTGCATTAGGTAAGACCAAATGGAATCACCAAAATTATAATGACCCTCATGAATAAATGTTTTCTTACAAATATCTTCCTCCTTAATAATCCAATTTGGTGATAACGAGGATCTAAGATAACTTGGTAAAAACTAGCTCCATTCAGCCATCTAGAAATCATCAATGACTAGAATAGGAAACTTATCTTTAATGGTGTACATGTTGAGCATTCTATAATCTAGACACATGTGCCAAGTATCATCCTTCTTATGTACCATCACCACAGGCGAGGAGTAAGCACTTTAGCCATGCCTGATAATTCCTATCTCTAGCATCTCCTCAACAATTTTTTCTATCTCACTCTTTTGTATGTGTGGATACATGTAAGGCCTGATGTTCAGTGGTTGGCTCCCTAGAACTAACTGTATGGCATGATCATGATCCCTCTCAGGAGGAAGTCCTTTAGGCATATCTCCAAGAACAACTGAGTGATGATCAATTATAGCTTGCAAATTTGGATGAGTAGGAGCATTAGATTGAGAGACTTCTAATGAACATAGCTGGGCCTACGTCCATCCACTCACTGTTAGAAACTTTTGCATTTGATGAGAGCTTACATTTGTAGAGTTCTTTAAGCTATTTACTCAAGCTCTAATACCCTTCCTTATGATTGAAATATCATGAATAGTTCTTGTAAGTTCATCTCAATCGTTCCCAATGTAGTGAGCCATTGTACTCCCAAAGAAATATCTGCTACACCCATAGATATCACATACATTGGGGAATCAAGTTGATAATATCCCATGGATAATTTAATGCTATGACACTTCCCTAAACAACTATTTTGTGCCACCGTACGCAATCAAAGGCACGAGCTACGGAGCTGGATATATAAAACCAATTTAGACGAGTAGCTAACTTTTTGTTGATGAAATTATAAGGTACTACGGTCGATCTTTGTTACCTTAGCTTTCTTTAAGAACCCCTACCTTGAGAGTTTGTGAACTACTTGAAACCTGAGGTATGACAAGAAATATTTGGTTGAGAATCATGTGATTCCTCATTTGACTCCCTTTCATCCTCTAGTATGGGTTCCTCCTCTTCTTCCTCACTTGGACCTTCAATATAGAACAATTTCTTTTCACTACATTTATGTCCTCAACTATATTTTCTATCACAATTGAAACATAACCCTTTTGCTCTTTTCTCCTCAATTTGTTGTGGAGTCAACCTAGTAGGTCGCATTGAATATCCTTTCTCTCTTGTCACATTAGCCCCTTGCTTCTTAGGAATCAAATACTTCTCCTCTACCTTGTGTGCTAAGATAAAAGAATCATTTATGGAGCTAGGGCTAAACATGCATACCTCATGTTGAATGTGATCCTTGAGACCCCCCAAGAATAAATCAGTCAAGTTTTCCTCCATAATTGTATCCACTCTTAAGGATAGATTTTGGAATTGCTGAATATAATCCTTAACTGATCATGTTTGTTGAAGTTTAGCCAGTTGGATGAAGAAGTTGTATGTCACGTTATTGCTATATTGTGGTTGGAGTTCCTCCGTAAAAATTTACCATGAGATGGTGAGCCTCTTTTTCCTTCGATGAGTGCAAAGCCAACGATACCAAATGAATTGATCTGGTTCTAGATATAGGGAAGCCATCATGACCTTTTGTCCATTTGGGATTTGGTGTACTTCAAAAAAATTCTCCATTTGGTTTATCCATGTTATAGGATCCTTTCCATCGAACTTGTGCATATCCACCTTTGGAAATAAATTCCTAGATCCCATAGGAGTACTAAAGCTTGTGTCAATGTTAGCTGACCTAGAATTTTCACCTTGGTCGCTTGAGAACTCCTTTCTTGGTTCAACCATGGAGGTGCTTAACATGTTTCATATGTCTGATATATCTCCTCTTAGGTCACACATATCCATATTCATTGAGGAAATGTCTTCCTTGACCTTACTTATTTCCTCATTAGGAGTAATATCCTCTATTTTTACCCCATCCTTATCAAGAGTCTTCCCCAGAGTGACAACATTCTTTTTGCCCCTTGTTGTAGGCCTCGCCATGATGGGAACCACTAATTTTGAAATAAATCACACAAATGAAACTTAAATTCTCTAAAATTTTTACTGTAACATACTAGGGCCAAAATAAGCCAGCTAGAAAAATCTCCAAGAAATAAGCAGATTTGCAGCGTGGAGAGTGATAATTGTGAAAAATTTAATTGTTCAATAACTTTCTTATTTATGCTTAAATTCCTCCAATTTTTTTAATGTAATCTCCTTTAGTATGTCTTCAAAAACCCAATAAAAATAAGACTCCAATTCGACAATATGTGTGAGATATACATATTCCAAAAACAATGTGTAGAAACCCTAATTCTGCAATAATTCGCTTAATTCTACTTCAATTCTTCTGAAATATGAACTGTAGCTTCTTTAATATGTTCCTCAAAAACCCTTTAAAAATAAGAATTTTTTTTTCCAAAATACGAAAGATATGCTCTTCCCAAAATCGCCTCCAAAATTGAGAAAAAACCTTGCCTCTACGGTGCCAAGATCATGCTCTGATACCACTTGTTATGAAATAACTTGCACAATAGGAGAATATGATATGAAATATGCTGCAAATACTTGATAATAACTTATAATAACAAGCTACTTTGAGGGGGAAAACCTCCAAATATCTCTAATGAGAACACACTTCACAACTTGATGATGAAATAAGACTCACAACCTCCTATATATACCTATTTATGCCTAGGATATCACCTAGGCCGAATTAGACACACCTATATAAGTCTTAGGCAGACCTAAACAACTAAATAACAATATACTAATGATAATATGACTTAATAGATAGTTAAGATAGCCACAATCTAACTATTTATAACCCGATGTACACTAATATTAAGGGCGTAGCATATAAATAGGGACATGAGACTGACAAAGATAAATAGGCATTGGATTCCATATTGGGGGCAAAGTCAGTGATAAAATTGGATGTTGTGGACTGAACAATGCTTTCTAGATACATAGAAAAGTGATCTAGTGAAGCCCCTCAAACATTGCAACCAAATCAACAGTGTTAAAGGGAATCAATTCATTCCCCAAGCAGTCCTGGATCGAGCAAAAGATCCTGGAGGAAATCAATAACAGTAAACTCTAGGAATGTAGAATAGGGAGCAGAGACTTCCATTGTTCCAGCCACTCCTGGGACACATACTTCTTCCACCACGCCATGATTTTCATCTTACATTGGTAGCTATGATACCAAGATATAATACGATGTAGTTTTAGGGGAAGTCCAAATGATAGATGGTGGAAAAGAGTTTGTGAATAGGTTGAAGGAATCATCCCTTCAAT
>VDFB02273723.1:0-11579 GCA_007258455.2 Sequoia sempervirens | reverse complement strand
TTTGATTTTGATAATTTGGTTGCCTTGTCATGTTCCTAAATGATTATCCTATTCATGCAAATCCCCATTTTGAGGAAACACTTTGAAAATCTTATGTTTTGGGATATGTTTCTGGTTTTTCTCAATTTTTGGGAAAATTCCCTCTGGGTGGAATTCCCTGAGCACTTTGAAAACTAGACAGAGGCTACTTACATTGTTTTTGAAAATCCTAGGACTTCGTGAAATTTCGTCTTCATTGGATTTTCCCAAAATTCTATCGTGCCTTTGGATTTCTGAGCCTACTATCTTTTCATCACATTTATGCCTCCTGTACGATCTAGAAATTCACTTTTACTGGATCTAATTGGGATTTATTATGAGAATTTGTGTCATTTTCCTTGTTGTGAGATCTAAGGAGCTTTTTATTTTGAGGTGCTACTGTGATTGTATATTTGGGATTGTGATCAATTGTTGCAGTTGAGTTTACTGGTGATCATTTGCACGTTGCTCGGACTTTAGGGTTTCTTGCCAACTGTTGTTTTAGTTTCTTTGCTCTCATGGTATGTACATGTTGCCTTCTCTTTTAATAAATGAATTGAGTTGCTTTATGGTTTGTGCATATATGTTGTGAGTCAGGATTTTGATGTGGTAGGGTTTGGTAACTAAGCTAGGGTTTCTATTTTTTGTTTGATGCACTCCCCTTGTTGCTCGCGTTACTCTTCTTCTTGATCATGATTCAATGTAGTTAACCATTGTTCTATTCAACTATTTGATTTCATGCTTTCCCATGATGAGCTCTAGTTTAACCTAGTAAATCCCCAACCTTTGACAAAATTACATCTTGGGAAAATTGAAACTTGTTGTCCATCATCCAATCTAATAGTCACCCTATCTTAGTTAGGTTGTGGGAGAATTTATGATGGATAGCAGGATTGAAAGGCTAGGTTGGATCTAGGTTGTGTGGTCATGGCAATTTCTTATGGTTTCCCTTGTTGAAATCTTTGCTCATGCTAATTGAATCTCATTTAGATTGATTGGAAACTCATATCATTCATGTTGCACTCAAAACAAATTAAATCCAAGACTAAATCCCCAATCTCATAATTTTTTGATTGATCTAGTGAAATCCTGATAAAGTCAAATATTTCAGGTTTTTGAACACCACGTGGAATTTCCTTACTTTAGGAATTCCCTGATTTTCCATCGCTTTATTGATTTCCCAAAAATATGCTTAAAAACGTTGAAATTGTGTTGATTTCCTGAAATTTCGTTTCTTTAGGATTTTATCAAAAATTATTTGGTCCTTCATTTTCCCAAAATTTGTGAACTTTTTCCATTTTTGCAGATTTCCATCCCGAACAAGATTCTTTGAAATCTTCTTGAAAAATGAAGAATTTTGAGATAGCATGAATTATTAGTTAGTGATTGTGCATGATGTGATTAATTTGAGTAATTTAATGACTTCTTTCATGTTGTTTCTTATCCAATGATGATTGATTAAATGATTTTGTGCTTGTTTTGCTAAATTCCTTCCGACTTGGAATTTCCTAAAATTCCTCTCTAGCATGAATTCTACAAGAGGATTAAAAACTTGAAATTTAAAAGGAGTAATCTTTGAGAGGTTTTAGGTTATTTTTTTCATCATATGACTTGTCTTAAGGATGATTATATATTTTTATGATGGACTAACTTGGATTTCATGTTGTGATGGATCTTTATTGTGGTCTTTTGGTTGGATGCAGGCCGAGTCAAGCAAGGTCGTTACTGGAAGGACCAAGGGCAACATAATGAACCCATATAATGAGGGAGTTTCTATTTTTGAGGCCAAAACGATCAAACTAGACATGAAAAGGAAGGTTTCTGAGACCAAGTTGGTTTCCATTTGGTCAGAGATAGCAGATACTAATGTTGGGAGATGGGATTATGAAGAGTTCAAAGCAAGGATGGAAGTGTAGAATACTTCCTTGTTGGCTAGCAGACTGGTGAAATCTAGATTGGCTCATGTGGCCAGTTTCCCTCATATGGTGCAATGCTACGAGCTAGTCCTAGAGTGTGCTAGGCATTATGATTCAGATAGATAGAGGATAATTGATCCACAAGGAAGGGTGCTTGCCAATTTTTCTCCTGTATTAGTGGCTCATACCTTTGATATGCCTGAAAAATCTCATGTGGTTGGTCTTGACCTTGATGTGGCCAAGAAGCATTATATAGATGATACAACTAAGGCCCTGCAAGTTATCAACTCCTAGTTGGAGAAGCATAAGCCACACTTCTCAAAGTTTCCTAAGCAGTTGCACATAGCTAAGTTTAGATTAAAGTACTACAATGCAATCACTCTCCTTAGTAGAGTGATGGGTTTGAGGACTACAGGTATGTTTGAGAATTCGATGTCTTACATAATAGTAAGGATGGAGAAAAATATAGATTATCATTGGTCAAGTATTGTTCATGCCAGTATCCATGAGCAATTGTGCAATGTCTTATAGACCAAGAGCTTCACAATGAATTCTTATCTATTCTATGCTTTGGAAAGGTTCCATCCATACAATGGGTTGAGTACATGAGGGATCTTTGGCTAGGATTTTATTTATGAGGTTTATCCCTAGTTGCACTTGGACAACTCAAGTTACAGGAGGGTGAATGATGCATTCATTATGTATATCACAAGATTATTGCAAGGGGCAGAGCATATAAGGATCTCTGATGCGGCCAAGGAATTGATACAAAAATATGGAGCATGGTTTATAAAATTTCCAAACTTCTCATACATCAGGATTGATGGTTGTCAGAGGGCTCCCTACCAGTTACCAAGATATCCAATAGACCATGTCATACTTTTGGAGGTGACTAGGAAAATTTCATCCTTTGATGATATTGTAAAAAAAGATATGCATGAGACTAGCTTTAGAGGTGACTTCTCGTTGAGGATAGGAGTCCACGAGGCTTGTCCTTCTATGATTATAACACACTCCTCCAAGGAAGAAATGAGCACTCTAGGTCTAGCATTCCACTCCAAGAGACCCAGATTTGATAGGATAGGAGAAGCTCAAAAGAGGGCCAATAGGGAATTTCGCCACAAAGATGACATTCAAGACTATTGGGCTAATTGCAAGGATGAGTTTGAGGTCTGGAGGAAGAAGTTCTCTAGATTTCTAGGAAATCTAATTAGATTGTACAATATCAAGGCTATCCCTGACCAGCTTGACGATGATGGAGATGTAATCCAAGTCCATGACTATGATTCCATCAAAGATAAACCCATAGTTGAGATTAACTGGTTAGAGGAAGAGAAGATTGAGCTAGAGAAAATCAATGCTCCTATAATTAAATATACCAAGTTATGGCTCAAGCATAAGATTTGGGAGTTGGACAATGAAGGAAAAAAGTATACATATGATTTGATGGGAGATTTGGAATCCCAGTCCACTTCTAAGGAAGAAGATCTAGATCTGAAGGGCAAGGAAAAGGTAGGTTCTCCTTTCAAAGATTAAGGGTGCTCAAGTAGAGGTTGAGAAGGAAAAGAAAAGGAAGCCTAGTGCTAAGAGAAGGAATGCTACTTCTAAGGAGAAGACCTCTACTCAGGAGGAGGAACCTAAGGAAAAGATAGATGAAGGTGGTATTTTTGTGCCGAAGAGAAGAAAAGTAGTGAGACTATCCCAAAAGAAGAAAGAATTTTCCAAGGTAGAAGATGAAATTGGCCCATAGGTGGTAGAAAAAGAACGCTCTGGAGAAAAGACATAAGTTTACACTAGGAAGGCCAGAACTCCTCTAAAGGAAAGTCTAGTGAAAGAGGGTGCTCCTACAATTCCTCCTATTGCACAACAAGAAGGCACATTTTCTCCTTATTCAACTTAGAACTTTAATAATGATAAAGAGAATGGACAGACAAAAGCTGCTACTGAGGAGACAGATCAAGGTGAAGAAGCAGAAGAGTTCCATGTTGGGGATCTCCATAGTGTAGAGGTTGAACTTGGCAATATTCTCCAGTCTCCCTTGGTATCTTATGAGGACTCATCAATCAGGGAAGAGGAAGATAAATTTATGGAGGAAGAGAAGGCACCTAAAAGGACTGCCTCTCTAGTTCAAGTAGTGATAGAGGCACTGGATCAAAGTGAAGGTCAAAATCTAGAAGAGGGTAGAGGAGAAGGTAGAAATGAAGAGGTCCCTTCAATGCATATTGTTGTTGTTGAGCCTTCCATGGATCAAGTTGAGAAGGATAGGCAAGGTTAGCTACAATCAAATTCCACTACTCCTAGTTGGCTTAATGAGAGGTTAAAGAGTAAGCAAGTGATCATAGATGACACCCCTCTGAACTGGGATGAATTGTTGGAAAATATTGGTGAAGGGAAGGCAAAGAAGAAAGCCAAGGTGATTTCCAAAATTACCAGGGATGAAGAAAACAACCGTATTATTCACATTGCTACCCCTACTACAGAAAAGGATAAAAGTGAGATTGTTCCTCAAGACTATACAATTCAGACTCTCAACCTAGGGCCCACTAATAAAGATCAAGAGAAGGAAGAATTCCAAGAGTCTACCCAGGCTATTCTAAGGAGGTTAGACATGGATTTAAAAAAACAAGGAGAGGTTGTAGAAACAACTTAATGATGTGTATAAATATGTGCAACACCTGATGAAGCCATTGAAAGTAGTAGGAAGTGAAGGGATAACTCCTGAAGGATTGTTGCCTAAGGAAGCATTTTCAGAGATTGAAAAGATGAAGGCTTCTACACAAGCTACCCATGAATGGTTGGAAGGATTTAGGAAAGGAGGAGATGATATGATCAAGGGTATCTTGTCGATAGGAGGTTATGCATACAGGTCTTCTGAGTGGTTGCAAAACATATTGATGCAAGATAAATCTGATATAGATCTCCTCCTTCAAAAGTTGAGGAACATAATGGAATATACAGAAGAAAAGTTAGTGAGTGATGGCATTCTCTCTTCTAAAAGAGTTTATGAGCCTTGGAAATGGTATGAATCCTTGCAAATAAAAAAAAAAGGTTTTGAAGAAAATCCAAAAGTAGGGAAAATAGGTAGAGGATGCATTGAATGATTTTTATAGTAGATGCATTTCATTCTTTGAGATTATGATTGGAAGGAAGAAGTTTGCACCTAGGCATCTAACTTTGGAACACTTGAGAAAATGGTGGCATGAAGTCTATGTTCTTGTTGAGGATGGTCTAATCATAGGTTTTCATTTAGATGATGCTTCCACCTATGTTACTATCATGGATAAGTATCAAGATCTTAAGGTGGGATACAATAAAGTCGTCAAGCAATCAAGGGAGGAGATTAAATCTATTGAGAGGAAATTCAAAGTGTTGGTTCAATCCACCCTTGGTCAACTTGGATGGAATCTTATTCAAGGTGCAAGATAAAATAGATAAAGATAAGGAGAAAAGCATTTAATATAGGGCTACATCAAAATTTGTGCTTCCCCATTATTCCTTCATTATCCTTCATGCACATTGGATCAAATTACACTAGAGATCCCAGGCTGACCTGGATGAGTCCCAAGCATTTAATGCTATTTTATTTTTTTCTTGAGCTTCTTGGGCTGACTTGTTTTGTGGCTATTGATTATTGTAACCCTAATTAGGCCGACATATCATGGGGGTTTCTATCAATATGGCATGCTACCTCATTTGTAAGGGCTAGATAGTTTTACTTTGAAGTGAATTGAGGAGTATAGCAAGAGTTAGAGCTAGAGTTAGTCTTCTTTCGAACAAATGCTATAACACAAAACACTTGAATTGTTTTTGTTATTGGATGATTCAATACAATTGAAGACATTGTGCTTTGCTGATCTTCCTTGTGTTGACTTTGTTGAAAACAAGGTGAAGAAAGTTTGGAATATGAACTTAAATGTTTGAATGCAACCAAAATACAAAGATTAACCTTAGCCTTAGTGTGAAGAAAGAATGAGAGAGGGAGATAGAACAATATAACACATGCAACAAAAGATTTACGTGGAGAAACCCCAAAGGGAAAAAACTCCACCACCAAAAGAGGGGCAAGTATATTACTGATAATTCTCATTACATGCAGCAATAGACTTCTCCTTTATCATTCCTGTGAATCCAGCCACACTCTCAAGCACTCGCAGAAAAATTGAAATTCCTTTATAAAACTAGCCTAAGGCCCCAATCTATAGAGATTTGTGAGGATGAAAACCACCATGGTTTCACCCAAATAATAGGTAGCAATACCACCTAGAAAAACCCATGCCTCCCTCCTTGAAATGGTCAAAAATACCAAAAATAGCCTCTTACAGATGCTCTTATAGCTGTCATAAGGCATCTTTTATGCATGGGTGCCTGGGGTCTAAAAATAGCATATTCTGTCATAGGGAATCTGTCATACTGTCATAGCATCTTATGACAACTTGCATGCATGTCATAGATGCTCTTACAACACCCTATTTTGACCCACAACCTTATTTTAGAAGATTTCAAGGTGGGACGCCTAGCTAATTTGTCCTTTTCCATAAGGATAAACGGTAACGGTAACACTACATTTACATAGTCTCTTTCACCATCAAGTTGGTCAAAATTTCACCCTCTTAAGGGTAAATGTACAAACACTTTTAGGAGAATAACACAAAATAAAGGGATTTGCTAAGCAGCTACGACACCTAAATCCCTCGACATTCTCCCACTTTGACATCATACATTGTAAATTACACCCATAGAGATACAATTATGAATTGAAGGCGCTGATCAAGGCCCATGGCCTTTCTGCACCAAGAGAACTTCTCCGTGGTGACTGGCTTCGTAAGAGAATCTGCAACATTATCCAAAGTGTCAATTTTTTCAATCAAGACTTGTCCATTCTCAACCATTTCTCGCACAAAGTGATACTGAACATCAACATGCTTAGTACGAGCACGATACATAGGATTTTTAGCCAAACATATGGCACTCTGACTATCACATCCAATCCTCACTATCCTGCAATCAAAACCAATACCATTACCAAGTCTCTTTAACCAAACTGCCTCCTTAGAGGCATGTGTAGTAGCCATATACTCTGCTTCAGTGGTAGACAAAGCAACTGTAGGTTGTTTTTTACTCATCCAACTCACTGCTCCTCCAAACAAAGTAAACACATAGCCACTGCGGACCTTCGACCATCCAAGTCACCTCCCGCCTAACTGGGTGATCAACAAACCCTATATGTCCAATGACTTATCTAACATTGTCATCGCATTCGATGATAACCAAAATGGTAATTAGAAGTGCCTTGCAAATATCTGAATACCCTTTTGACAAAAGTCCAATGTTCTTTACTAGGGTTAGACATAAACCTGCTTAGAACTCCCACTGCTTGGGCTATATCTGGTCTAGTACAAACCATTGCATACATTAAACTACCGACAGCACTAGCATAAGGAACTTTAGTCATTTCATCAATATCATCATCCAATTTAGGACACATGTCTAAACTCAACTTAGTACCAATAGGAAATGGAATATTTATTGGTTTACAGTCCTGCATATTAAACCTTTGCAAAATAGTGTTAACATACTTGCTCTGACTTAACCAAAGCTTTCTATGAATCCGATCCCTAATGATTTCCATCCCAATAATATATTTAGTAGCCCCTAAATCTTTCATATCAAATGTGCCAGAAAGCTGAGTTTTAAGTTCCCTAATCATTGCCTCATTGTTACCAATGAACAACATATCATCCACATATAAGACAATAATCAGTATCTAATCATCAATAACTTTAAAATAAACACAGTGATCCTCATCACTTCTAACAAAACCCATATTTAATGCAAATGCATCAAACTTCTGGTACCACATCCTAGGTGACTTTTCAAACCATATAGAGACCTTTTTAACCTGCAAACCAAGTGTTCTTTTCCTTTCACAACAAAATCGTCAGGTTGTTGCATATAAATTTCTTCCTCTAGATCCCCATGCAAGAAAGCAATTTTAGCATCCATTTGTTCTATTTCTAAATCATAAGCAGCAGCAATGGATAAAATGAATCTAATAGAGGTTAACTTAGCAACAGGAGAGAATATTTCACCAAAATCAACTCCCTCTCTCTGGGAGTAGCCCTTGGCCACTAATCTGGCCTTGTACCGTTCCAACTTTGCGTCTGCACCAAACTTCTTTTTATATATCCACTTACAACCAATGGCCTTTCTTCCTTTGGGAAAACTAACAAGATCCCAGGTGTCACAATTTTTCAAAGACATCATCTCATCATGCATGGCCTGCATCCAAGACTCACATTCTTCTGAAGAGAGAGCCTCCCTGAAAGATCTAGGTTCATCATCAGTACATAACAAAGCAAATTTACAATGAAAATTAGGTGGGCTATACCTTTCAACTGGATTTTGTTGTCTTGTGGATCTTCTCAAAGGTGGAGTAAGAGGTTCCTCCTCATGTTCATCCTCATTGTTTTCAACTTCTTCTGTTACAACGGATTCATCAGAATTCTCTTCTTCTTCTCCATCTTCTTGTCCATCTCTCTGTTCTTCCACATGTGCATCTTCTTGCTTAGTTTCAAAATGCACTATTTTTGACTTTTCCTTTGGTTGCACATCTTCAAAGTTAGCTCTAAATTCCCTAAAAATAACATCTCTAGAAAATATCATCTTTCGTGTTAGTGGATTCCAAAGTTTATAACCTTTAACATTTTCACCATAACCTACAAAGATGCATTTATGAGATTTGGGATCCAATTTAGACCATTTCTCTTTAGGCACATGAACAAAAGCCTCACAACCAAAGACACTTAAATGTGAAACTGAAGGCTTTTACCCAACCACATTTCATAAGGAGTTTTATCAACAAGAGCTTTACAAGGAGATCTATGACTAAATAACAAGCAAGTACTAACAAACCTCCTACCAAAAGCATTTCCATATTCAACTTAGCACTACTCTGACATGCTCCTAGCCTTTCCATTAATGTAATGGTTCATTCTTTCCTCAAGCACCCATTTTGTTGGGGTGTGTAAGGTGTAGTCCTTTGCCTAACAATTCCTGCATGTTTGCAAAACTCATCAAATTCCTTAGAACAATATTCACCCCCATTGTCAGATCTCAATACTTTTATCTTATAATCTGTTTGCTTTTCAACCAATGCCTTAAATTCCTTAAATTTGGTGAAAACTTCAGATTTTGTATGCATAAAATAAATCCAAGTATATCTTGAGTAATCATCAATGAAGGAAACATAATAACAAGATCTACCCAAAGAATCTGTATCCACTGGACCACACACATCCGAATGAATTAGTTCTAACAATCCATTAGCTTTATTAGTTCCTTTAGGAAATGATGACCTGTTTTGTTTACCAAACACACAATCCTCATAGAAATTATTTTTACCAACAGAATAATCAGAAATACCGTCTACTAGTTTCTTATCAAGTATGGTCCTAAGACCTTTTCTTTCTACCAATGTGACCCAATCTATGGTGCCACAACATACATGCATTTTCAGTGCTAGTTAAGCAAAAGAGGAGAGTTACAAAAATTAGGAGGCATGTAGCGAATAAATTCCCTATCCTGAGATCCTTTTTAGCAACCACCAAACTTCACCAAATGTCACATGTATCCTAGAATCATTCAACTTGGAAACTGAAATTAAACTTTTTGTAAGTCCTAGAATATGTAAAACATCATCAAGGGTTTTAACCCTCCCATCACTAAAACACAACTTTACCTTTCCTTTACCAATAACCTTTTGTGAGCTATTATCACCCATGAATACCTCTCCTCCATCATATTCTTTGTATGTAGAAAACCACTCCTTATGAGGAGTCATATGGAAGGAAGCACCTGAATCAATAAGCCAAGCATCATTACAAACTGTGTTAGCTGAAATAATCAAAGCATCAGAATCACCGTTATCAGAGGACTTTTTTGTGGAGGAATCTGCATTCTTTTTCTTGTTTCTACATTCCTTCTTCACATGTCCCCGTTTACCACAGTTCCAACACTTCACTCTGCTCTTTCCAGGGGTCTTAGATCGTCCTTTAGACTTATCCTTCTTCTTATCCCATTTAGGCTCTTTCTCCTTGGGCCTACCTCGCACATGCAAGGCATCTTGGGAGCCACTGCACATGGTCTTTCTCCTCATCTCCTCTGAAAGAAGTATGGGAATAATAGTATCCAACTTAGGTTCTGCACCACCACTTGTTATAGCAATAACTAAATTTTCCCAAGATTCTGGCAAAGAGCAAATCAATAAAATGCATTTATCCTCATCTTCTATTTTAACAGCAATAGATGCAAGCTGACTTATAATCAAATTAAAAGCATTCAAATGTTCAGCAATAGATTCACCATCCTTCATCTTTAATGAATACAAACATCTTTTGAGATACAACTTCTTAGACAAACTCTTAGTTTGGTAGATTTCACCTATCTTCCTCCAAAGCTTGTATGCTGTGTCTTCTGAAGAGACATTCAAGAGGACAAAATCTATGAGACACAACCGAATAGTCCCTCGAGCCTTCTTGTCTAACTTATTCCAATCTTCATCTGACAAGGTTGAAGTAGATGGCTTCTTTTCAACTGAAACTGGTAACCACTGATATCTTTCCTCAAGAAGGTCCTCCACTTTCAACTTCCACATCTCGTAACCAGTTCCATTGAACTTCTCAATATCTAGACGTGAGGTGGAGGCCATGGTATGCAATCTTTCACAAATCTGCAAAACCCACAACACAAAAGCTCCCACTGCAGCAAAAAACCTTCAACACTCTAAAAGGAAAGCGTCCCTTCCTTAACAGAACCGTTAGCTCTGATACCAAATGTTGAAAAACAAGGTGAAGAAAGCTTGCAATATGAACTTAAATGTGTGAATTCAAATCTGAAATATGAAGATTAACCTTAGCCTTAGTGTGAAGAAAGAATGAGATAGAGAGATAGAACAATATAACACATGCAACAACAGATTTACGTGGAGAAACCCCGAAGGGAAAAAACTCCACCACCGAAAGAGAGGCAAGTATATTACTGATAATCTTCAATATTACATGCAGCAATAGACTTCTCTTATCATTCCTTGTAAACTAAAGACCCCATTACCTCGCAAAACTCAATTTTATAACACTAGCTCAAGGCCCCAATCTATAGAGATTTGTGAGGATGAAAACCACAATGGTTTCCCCACCTCAAACAATAGGCGGCAATACCACCTAGAAAAACCCACACCTCCCTCCTTGAAATGGTCAAAAATACCAAAAATAGCCACTTACAGATGCTCTTACAGCTTTCATAAGGCATCTTTTATGCATGGGCACCTGGGGTCTAAAAATAGCATATTCTGTCATAGGGAATCTGTCATACTGTCATAGCATCTTATGACAACTTGCATGCATGTCATAGATGCTCTTACAACACCCCATTTTGACCCACAACCTTATTTTAGAAGATTCCAAGGTGGGACGCCTAGCTAATTTGTCCTTTTCCATAAGGATAAACGGTAACGGTAACACTGCATTTACATAGTCTCTTTCACCACTGTTGGTCAAACAATTTCACCTCTTATGGGTAAATGTACAAAACTCTTTAGGAGAATAATAAAATAAAGGATTTACGAGGTTGATGACACCTAAATCCTAA
>VDFB02273721.1:0-84576 GCA_007258455.2 Sequoia sempervirens | reverse complement strand
AAAGTCAAAAATGAGGAAACCAGTCCGATAGGGTTCCACAGATGTTTCCAAACAACCAAAGAGGAAGGGAATTCCAGAGGGAAAGTTCTTAAACCACCGAAACTTTACGGAACGTTGACGAAACTTTGGTAGTTCATTTAGGCACCAGGAACACATCCCAAATCCACCAAAAACTTGGCCCCAAAGTCAAAAAATGTGGAAAAATGTGAATCGAGCGATCAAGGCAAGTTAGCAGGAACAAGACAAAAGGCAGAAAAGGGACGGGGGACTTCATTTCTCCGTAGATTTGAATACCCTAAATAGGTGAATTTGGTAAGGGGAATTTGATCGTTTGAAGGCACATGACCAATTTGGACTTGGAAAATGGGGCACACAAAACAAGACAGGAGAAAAGTATCCTGCCGGGAGCCAAAAAAAGGGGGTCCCTGCCTACGGCGGGGCGTGT
Source organism: Sequoia sempervirens (assembly GCA_007258455.2). Taxonomy (NCBI): domain Eukaryota; kingdom Viridiplantae; phylum Streptophyta; class Pinopsida; order Cupressales; family Cupressaceae; genus Sequoia; species Sequoia sempervirens. Next base: position 84,131 of record VDFB02273721.1, on the reverse strand, counting down.
GTGCAAAACATGCACAACATTAGGGTTAGTTGATATATAATTTAAAGTTTTTTATTAATATAATAATTAATTATTAACTATTATAGTTAGGATTATGGTTAACTTATTATTATAATTAATTATAATAAAAAAATAGTCTTATTAATAAATTATACTTAACATTCACAAAAATAGATAATAGTAATTAGGATTATGATTTTGGGTTGGGGTTAGGGTTTCTTCTTGGAGTAAGAATTAGAGTTGGCATTAGGATTCAATTAGTATTATACAAGGGATTAGGATTTCGGCTTGGGGTAAGATTTAGAGTTGACATTAGGATTCAATTAGTATTATACTTGAGATTAGGTTATCCTTAGCATTACGAATAATTAATCATTTTATTATCAAAATAAAATAGGTAAAAGTTAAAAGATTCATGTAATTAAATTATGTATGTTGACAATTGTTCAAGTCAATTTATAGAGATTTTGAAAAAATATATCTAAGGGGATCAATTATGCATGCACTTAATAATATATTATTAAAATAAAATTACAAAATGGAATCCAACAAATTGATATCTGTTGATGTTTCCTATATAGATTATGTAATAAGATAGATAAACTAGTTAGATTGCAATCACATTACCACTTTATCCGTAAGGCTTATCCATCATGGCTAACTATAACACCCATCTTTACTGGCTACTCACGGTTACCAAATTTCATGATGTAATTGACCAAGCATATGAAACTAGATTGCGCTCTACTTTGCTTTTGCATCGAGTATTTGTTACCGACAGTTGCCCATCTCAGCGCATTGGCACAATTGAATGTTTTATTACCCCAAATGCTTTCAAATGGTGGGGCCCAAATCCTACTAAAGAATTCGAATGTTGAATGATATGACGACATATGTCACTTTAAAACCTTCTTAAGTCATGTGCAAAATTATTATTGGTCAGTATCTTTGCCATGGACATTGTGCCATTGCAACACCATCTTTTTAAGCACCATCCTTCTTGAGCCATGTGATGACTTTTAATTTCCTATGTCAAGGATTGGCCTTTCTAAGCTAACAAATAGCTTTGAGCCCCAACTCAACACATTGGCACAATTAGCATTATATTGACATATGGCATATGTATAATGGAGTTTCTTGTTTTCTTGCACCAGTTCTTTTTATGCAACTATGATGTGGACCTTCCACATTCTAAGGTGTTTTGTGCATTTGCTATTTCTAAATATATTTCAAAGTACCAATCAACATGCAACATTGAGGTGGTTTTTCTATTGTTCTAAGTTTCTAAGTTGTGGTGCATTGGCATTGATCACACGAAATAAAAGAGATTGACAAGTGTTATCTAAGCACTCTTTAAAACTATAACTCTTATGACCATCTCTAAGAACACACATGACAATTGTGTCAAATTAAAAGAAGGATTATATTAATAATTGATTGGTACCCTCAGCTTGTATTCCATTCCATTCTTGTGAACTAGAAAGTAACTTGTGCTTAAAGTGGAGCCTATGACATAAAGTGATTGATTGTTTTTGGAAAATTTGTGGTAGCAAGCTACTTGGTTTCAGAATGTGTAATAAAAAAATGGGTGAGTTATTAATTTTTTCATCTCTCTTCCTATTTTTATTGGATAACAATTGTTTTTGTTGTGTTGTTTCAATTTCTACTATATTGAATGATTGTGGTGAGGATTTTCAAAGTTATAATTAAACAATTAAATCAAGAGTCCTAGTTCGTTAGGTTTACCCCTCAAATTCAAAAAGTATTCCAATTAATAACATTTTATTTTCATAATCCATGATAGTTAGACAGTAAGATTTTTGGATAAATTGTGTGCAATTTTTTACAACCAAAAATCTTACTCTCTAATGTATTCCAGTCATAAATGTACTTTAGATTTAACAGAGCTATTTCTAAGGGCCATAAATATGTTTAAGAAATCTACAAAAAATGGGTTTTAATTGATCAACTTGAGGATTGCATGGTCAAGATTTGTGATCCCATTGCCTTCAAAAGTGGAGGTGAGTTAATTAGTATTTTTTTCAAAAAATCAAGTGGATAAATCCTACTCTACAACACCCAAATGTTTGATCTAGGTAAAGTAGTTGTTCCCAACTTTTTTGTTGATCAATAATTTCCCAAATTGATGTCCAAGATGTATAACACTATTAATCACGTTGTCTATGATGCTAAATGTGACAAGCTATTCATTGTGAATAGGGAATTATTTCAAATATCTTCCATTTAAACCTTGATACCAAATCTCTCTGAAACATGAAGATATTGGAAATATAATATAGCAAGGATAGGTTGAGTTGTAGGCCTAAGTGGCTCCCCAATTCCAAGGGAAAGGAGGGAGGAAATAAATTGGAACTAGTCCTTAATGAGGAAGTTGAGTCCCTTGACATGTAATCCTTTACCTATTATTTCCAAGACACACATCCGTTCATGTGTTAGGTTATAGGGACTAATGTGCAATCTATGGTTCCTAATGGTGCATTATTTTATGCTTCACATATTAAAACCTACATGAAAACACACTATATGAATATTCCTCTTTATGATTAAGCATATGCATGAGAGTCTAGAGAGTGTAAAGATATAGGGGACAAAAAAGTCATTCAAGTGGTATTTACTATTATGTCATATATACTTGCATGTGTTAGTGGAAACCTGGGATTAGAAATTGGATGTATAAATGACTTTGTTTGAGCTACCAAAGGACATGATAAAACCTTCACAATGGTGGATTCACTATTTAGATAGACATAGCTTTGGTGCCCATTATTATATTTTAGAAGATTATTTCATTACATCAATCCTAAGAAGGTTTGGATTTGATAGGGTAAGGGCTTTCATAGTCTTTCCTTGAGTTCCTCAGACCTTTAGATTTGAAACAAGCCCCAACTAAATAGAATAATTGGGAAGATTGATTTTTACATGAGGGATACACTATCACTAATATTTTTTGTTCTAGTTTAATGGCCCATAAACTACCAATTTGGGTCCTAACAAGGGTTGTCTTCCTAGAGGTAATATGACATAAGAACAATGTCAATTATGAAATTTTCAAGAGCAAAAAATAGAAAGGGCATATCATACTTCCCCTCAAGTTGAATTTTCAAATTTAACCATATTGGGGAAGGAAGGTCATGAATTTTTTTTATATCATATGCAAATACAGTATGAAATTGGCTAAGGAAATAACATATGATCCATAAGGTTTTTATTCATATGATGAGGAAATAGGTAGGTAGAGTATGTTTTGGGTATCAATTCAATGAGGATGAAGACCTTATTAGGAGATACAAGGTTAAGGTGGAAAAGCATATGAGGAGGAAGAAATGGTACAAAATTTAGGGAATGAGGATCTCTTGGACAAAATACTAGTATTCGATAGGCCAAGAAGGACAAGCAATCTCACATTTACAAGAGTAACAAAATATATAAACAAGGACACAAGAATGAATAATCCAAACTATTATATATTATGACGATGTTTATACATATAGTGAGAAGTGGTTTGTCACATAAGAAGTTGACTCATACATAATTATAGTGGTAGTGATTTTGTTCCTCCAAAATATAAAGAGGATGTGTCACATACCTTGGAAGGTTTTGACAAACTAACCAAGTCACCACATAACCACATAAGATGGCTTAACTCCAAGTGTATAATTACATGCATAGTTAAAAGTAATAATAATTTTCTACACTAACATCCCCCCTTAATCATGGCTTAGGTGGGCTCAAATAAATATGGATCCCGACAACTAGGCATGATGAGGTACCCATGTACAATGCAAGCACTCATAAAGTGAAGAAAGGAAGAAAACCCTACGGAAAAAATCTTCCCTCCAAAAGAGATAAAAAATGAGGAAATATATTAAGCACAACACAAAAAGGCACCCAAAAATGATAGTCATAAAATCCTTGTAATATAGGGCCCATGTGTACCTCCACAAAGAAGAGGAAGCAATTCAATATAGAATTTATTGTATATAAAATATTGTAGTAGGGTCCTCTGCAACAAATGATGCTTCTTATTTTTAAAATATAGAAACCCTGAACTATCAAACTATTGAATTCCCACTCAAGTGGAATGTATGAAGGAATTAAGATATATGGATTTGGAAGTTGCTCATGTTTCCCAATGTTGATATTGAAATGATTCATAATCAAATCAAGTGTCCCAGGCCTAACTGAAATAAATGACCTTTCAAATTCATGTGAAAAATGGTGAAGCGAATGATCCAAAGAAGTTATGTGTGGAATGTCAATACATGTCATGTGGGTATAATCCAAATCCCATGTGAAGTCTTGCTACAAAATATATTTGGAAGCCCTCAGTGAAGCCTATATGAACTTTGTAGTAGTGAAGTATTTTTTATCACTGTCATTAAGATCTAAAATGTGGGACTCTACAAAAAATAAATAAATGTTAGGTAGAAGTGTGTCCCAATGATCTGGAAAATTGATATCAATATCCTACTACAAGGAATCATTAGAAGTTCTCAAGGAAGCAACATGGAACTTTGAAGTAGTAATAGGTGATGGTGGAGGAGATGTCAGGATTACTCTAAGAACATACTATCCACACTAGATGTAGGAGTGTGAACCTTAGAGAAGGAATTATTAGGAGTAAAGTATGAGTTGTAAAGATGAGATAAAGTATCAAACTTTTCAATTGAAACAACCTACATGCTCTATAAATATTGAATAATCATTGAATCTTATGTGAACTTAATAGTTTTCCATGTCTCACTAATTGTAATCTAATATATGGAAAGAATATTTTTAGAAAATTTAGGAATGAAAAGGACATCAGTGAAACATCCTTTGTGTAAGGAAGCTAAGGCAGAAAAACAACTTCCTACGCTAATATTGAGAGGAGGATAATGCAAAAATTTACATAGCTTTATAACATTTACAAAAACTTAACTAGAAATAAACATAAATATTATGCATACCACAACACTGTAATGATTTATGTGGGGAAAACCCTTGGGAGAAAAACTCCACACTCCAAAAGCCACCCAATATACTATTCAAAAATCACAAAGATTACAATATAATTGCAAAGCAAGCTTCTCACGGGAGTATCACCAACCAAAGATCTAGAGGCAACATGACCACTATCAAACTCTCAAAATACATCACAATACACAACCATAATACAAAACGCTCATAAAATAGGGTTGCCTTCTAGGGAAAGTCAAGCCAACAAAATTCTACCGTCATATTTGAGACCTAATGATGAACAATCCAAATTTACAATAATAAAATATACATAAAATTTGGCTTTCAGGGGTGTTGCCCCTGAGCCCCCACCGGGGTGTGCAGCTCGCAGACCCCTCATCGAGGGATGATCTCCCCAGACCCCCCCTCCCTCGCCTTCGTGCTTACCTATCAACAATACCTTATGTAATTGCAAGGTTGATGCACATTTTCCCAACAAATCTCCCACTTGTCGAACACCTTGCAAGAGCAACAAGAGGGAGAATAAACATCATATCTTAATTGGTAGGGGCTGAAAGTCCCATAGACTCCAAAAACCATTTAAAATTCTATGTTCTCACAAGATCAGTTAAAGAATAAAAAATATTCATCAAATTCTCTACCTTAACCAGCTTCACCCTGCCATCTTTGACCATATCTTCAACAAAATTATACTGTAATCAATGTGCTTGGTCTTGGCATGAAATGTTGGGCTCTTAGCTAAACATGTCGCACTCTAATTGTCGCAATAAATTATTTTTGCACCTTATTTAATTCCAATACATAAACACATTCTCTTAAGCCAAATGGTGTCTTTACAAGCATGATTAGTTGCCATATACTTAGCTTCAGTAGTGGAAAAATAAACCACAGCTTGTCGCTTATCCAACTAATTGCACCACCAAATGAAGTAAACACGTAAGCATTGGTGGATCATCTACTATCTGTTGAATGAAAAATACAACTAAGAGGGGGGTTGAATCAGTTGTAGCAAATTAAAACATCAAAATCCTCAACAATAATTGGATCCACATGCATTCATTAAACCCTTATTATGTTATAATGATTAATCATGAAATGCAGATAACAAAAACTGAAATAACAACACCATACACAAGAGAACACCAGATTTATGTGGAAAACCCAATGAGGGAAAAACCGTGGTGAGGATTAGCTCACAATATAAGTAATTGCAAAACTAGTACAAAGGGGCTCACTACCAAAATAGGACACACTATTCAAAAAGGCTCACAGCTAGGGAAAACTGCCATAGAAGGAAATACAAGAAGATAGAAGAGAAATTTTACAAAGAGAACACTTTCTCAATGCAACAAGGAATCCACCACAAAGGTCCAATACTTTCGTAGTCTTGTTTGAAATATTTTGGACACCTTCAACTCACTGCATTCAAGAATCCAATACTTTGAAGTTCGCACTACTTTGCTCAAAATTCACATCAGACACACATCACTTGCATTGGTCTCGCATCTATCTTTCTTCTCTCTTCATACACACCCAACTCAAAACAACTCCACTTTTATTTATATCAACCTCAACCTTAAACGTGTTCCCAAGGTTAGCATTCTATTTATTGTATTTATAAATTTAAAATAGGTCAGCACCTAAACATTCCCACGGTGGATATGAATGAAAGGGGACCAAAATAGTACTTAATCAAGACCCAAAAATTAAGTCTCACATGCCACACTACACATCCATTAATACTTTAACATATCTGAAAGAAGTGTAGACACCAAGTCGACCATTACCCATGAAAACACATTTGAACATTACGTACACACTTCTGAAACTTCTAATACACCTAACCATGAGTCCTCTTGACGCCAACAAGAAAACAACACCATTAGCTCTCCTTCAAAACCACAAGTCCTGAAAATAAATTATGGATAAATGTGAAGCAAGTACATTTCTCCTTGACACCTCGGTACAACATTGTAAAACCAATTCTCATACTAGTAAACACAACTTCTTCTTACCAATGACTGAGAACCCAAAATTCTAAATATAACAACCTATGAAAAACTCAAACAACATACTAAATCCTCACAAGCATAGCATCAATACAGAAGAAATGTGAAGCATGATCTAGAGCACATTCTAAACACTTGCACAACACTCTTTTCTCTATTTATCAAATTTTCTCAAAAGCACTTGGAAATCAAGTACCAAAGACATCATCTCAGCTTATTACTTCATTCCAACTCATCTCCAGATACTACAAAAAAAGATAGCTCCATGTACTCACAACACTTCCTCAATATCTCAACTATGCATGCACAACTTGCAACAACCTGTTTTCCTCTTTTTCAAAATTTTCTCAATATCCTTGACATCTTCATCCCATAGTTGACATCAATGACCACCATTTAGTAGACTTCCGGTTGACATCTATGACAACACCTTCATTCTTGCAACACTATCAACATCACCTACCCAATCTAAATCCACATAACCATGAATATCAAGGGAAATCTCATCTTCAGTCATATTACTATGATAACACAAGGAATAATTTGAGGTACCACGCAAATATCTAAAGAATCTTTTAACTGAATCCCAATGAACTCTACTAGGATTAGACATATATCTAGAAAGAACTCCCACTACTTGGGCAATGTCTGGTCTAGTACAAACCATAACATAAATCAAACTTCCAACTACACTCTTGTAAGGAACTCTACTCATGTCTTCCACCTCTGATGGGAATGGACAATCTAGAATAGATAACTTTGTCCTAGCTGAAAAATGAACACACAATGGTCTACAATCCTGCATGTCAAACCTCTGTAAAATTGAATTGACATACTTACTTTGGCCAAGCTATAACTTTTTGTTCACTCTATCTCTTCTAATTTTCATCCCAAGAATGTGACTAGTTGCACCAAGGTCTTTCATTTCAAATTTAGAAGCAAGTTGAGATTTCAGTTTTGAAATCATACCTTTCCCTTTACCATTAAATAACATATCATCAACATATTTCAACACGTATGTATCAAATTTCTGGTACCATGTATCCTAGGACTCTAAATTTGCAAACCAATTTACTTTTTCCTTTCACCGTGTAATGCTCTGGATGTGTCATATAAATATCCTCTGCCAAGTCACCATGAAGGAAAGTAGTTTTCACATCCATTTTCTCAACCTCTAAATCATAAGAAGTAGCAATAGAAAGAAAAAATCTAATGGATGTCATTTTTGAAATAGGAGAAAATATCTCACCATAATCAACACCCTTAACTTGAGAGTAACCTTTTGCAACGAACCTTGCTTTGTACTTCTTAATACCTCCATCTGAACCAATATTTTTCTTGAACACCCATTTGCAACCAATAGGTTTTCGTCCTTTTGGAAATTCTACAAGATCGCATGTATCATTCCTTTTTCAAAGCTACAATTTCTTCATCCATAACAATCTTCTAGGATTCTACATCAATCATACCTAATGCTTCTTTTACCGATCTCGATTCATCCATGTTAGTATTCAAAGAAAAAATATATCTCCAATCATTAGGTGAATACCTTTTAGATGGTTGTCTATGCCTTATAGACCTACAAACAAGCTGAGTTTGAGGTTATTCCTCCTCTTCTGAAGATTCTAAGCTAAATGAGCTCTCCTCAACTTCTTGTCTATCCATGGGCCTCAATTCAACTTTCTCAGGTTTAGAAGGAAATTGAATCACATCTTCCTATTTACTTTTGTTTTGGCTACAATGTAACAAAAGAAGGCTTAGTTTCTCTAAAAATAACACTTCTACTATATATTACCTTTTGTGCAACAAGATCCCAAAGCTTGCATCCTTTCACACTATAACTACATCCAATGAGGATACATTTCACAACCTTGTTCTCCAACTTTGTTCGCTTCTCCTTTGGCACATGTGCATATGCCTCACAACCAAAAACTTTAAGATGTATTAATGAAGGCTTGTGACTCACCCATGCCTCTATAGGAATCGTATCAACAAGAGTTGATGTAGGAGACCTGTTAATTAGGTAACAAGCAATGGCAACAACTTCAGCCCAAAAACTTAATTCTAGACCAACACCACTCAACATACTCCTAGCCTTCTCCATCAATGTCATGTTCATTCTTTATGCAACTCCATTATGTTGTGGAGAATATAGAGTTTTCTTTTGTCTATGAATACCACAATATTTATAGAATCTATCAAAATCATTAGAGAAAAATTCACTACCATTGTCTTTTGTTTATGAATACCACAATCTTTTGTCCATTAATGTTTATTCGATAACAATTTTGTTGTATCCTACAATAAAATTAGTAGGGAATACTCTCTTGAATGATAGATTAGGAAGTCTAGAAGAGTCAAATGTTATTCTTGTATCACTATGCTCGATGGATTTTAACATATAACTACTTTAGTCAACCTTTTATTAGATTTAACAAAAAAAATTCTAATATTTTTTCAGTCTCAAAATATTTTTGATGTATAGATTAAATCTTAAATTTAGAGAAATCTTGGCTTGGGTTTTGGAGTTGGTTTGTTAATGTCGTATTATTTGCAGTTTGTGTTAGTGTTGTAGGAGTTGAACTCCCAACACCCCAGGATTAGTTACCAAACCAAAATATCTTCCACAAGAGAGAAATGGAAAGAATACATTGCAATGATTAAGGATGCAAGATTTAATATCTAAAATACACATAAGACACCTTGCTTATAAAGGTAAGGTTATGAGATAGGATTAAACATGATCATGACATGTGTTTAATTCTATACAATGAGACGACTACCTCAATAATTATTAAATGACCTAGGGCACACATATTAAATGCCATGATAAGATAAGATCACATGACACCTTAGACTTCTAGAAAGATTCCTAGGACGTAAGTGTAATTAGCATGTGAATAGGACCTATTAGGTGAACTAGATAGGTAAAATACCTATTTACACCAATAAGTGTAAATAGGGTCATTCCTTATCTAGTTAGTTAATCACCCTTTCTAGATTGAGCCAGTCACACTAGAGTTAAGTATCCACTTAGGGAATTTTATATTTTTGTCTCATTTCATGTGGTTGGGACACATGTACTCACCTTTTGAGATACCTAGTTCATACCCACTTTTCACATGCTCAAACACTTGTCATATGAGAAAAAAATGAGTTGCACATTTGGAGGGGTAGTCAATTGTTCAACCCTATCTTCCTACCTCATCTACCTTGCCTATATATGAAAGAGACTCATTATCTATTTGAGACACTCTCATATTATATGATAGACATGCTTTTGTGCTCATTTGTTTACTAGCGGAATATATCATTGGATTTTTCTTTCAAATCTTGGATTCTCTAATAGTTTGGTGGTCACTTGTGGTGGTGGAGGTTGGAGGTTCTTGGGAAAGTAGTAGGTAAAGTTGTAGGGGGTAAAAGAGATTTTCCCGTTTAGATAGTATTTTGTTAATATTTTGTTAATGTTGAACACACCTAAAGACTGAGAGGGGGGATGAATCAGTATTTTCAAAACATAAACCCTTCAACAAACTCAAACTTCTTTACCAAATTAGAAACCCTCAAATAGATTAGCGACAAAGCAATTTAGTTCCTTAATAGGGTAAAAAATCCTCAACAATGAAAGATACATCAATTCAACCTTTAACCAGATCAATAGCAATGGAAAAATATAACAAGGAACACACATCCACAAGATAACACCAGATTTACATGGAAAAACCAATGAGGGAAAAACTAAAGTGAGATTTAACTCACAATATATGAAGCGCACTGCTTACAAAAGTTACAACAAGGCTCACTACCAAAAGACTAGCAAACTAAGACACACAACCTTAGGGAAATAATTAAAGGACTTGTAGACTAAAGTGCACAACTCTAGGGCAAGATACAAGTACCTAATGATATTCACTATCTTAGAGCAAGATACATGAAGATTTAGAATTTACAACATATGTCAACAATACACTCTATTGATTGAGGCATTAGAGAACATCCGATCTATCTTCCACACACTTTCACACTACTTCTGCATGATCTTCAATACATTCCTCACACTCACACTTTTCAACTAATTTGGTCTTTCATTTATATGTACCACAAGATCACAAAACATCAATTAGGTCAGCTAGAAAGAGGATAAACAATAATCTCAACAATTCGACCATAAAAACATTATACGGTCCTATCTAAGAGATAGAGTAGACCAAAAAAAACCTTATTACATCTTCCAATGTGATCCCAAATCACACACACAATGGAACACATCAACTCAAGGCGACAATAAAAGAAACATATAATACACCACTAGTCAGCCCAAAACACATTTGCAACTAAAATTTACTCAATGTGATTCTCAACAAGATAGGTTAGGACCCAAATCTATCTTAACACAACCTCAAATGCTAGCACAAACCCTCAAGCACATGCAACAAGTAAAATAACAAGCCCTATCAACCAAATATCCACAAAATTCCCAGAAGACTAACTCAAACACAATGCAACACAAAAATCAATCATTGATGTGTGGATCAAAATTGGATGTTCCATGAACATCCAAAAACACTCCCATATACTTCTTTCATACTGTCATGCCACCAACAACTATTGGAAACCAAATAGGAGCAAAACATTTCATCCCAAAAGCACATAATGAACAACCATGAGATATAACATTAACAGATCAACTTGTCGAACACATCAACACATGAAATTTAGGCTGAGAAGTTGCACAAACATTGAGAGCACATTCACCAAGCCACAAGAGTAGAGACATTAATGTGGATAAATATAAAGCATTTTCCACACTAGTCCAAACAATCAACAAAATTGCTAAACTACTTCAATCAACAAAAACCTCCTCGCCATTACTGGTGACTTGAAAAGATAGGAGTGCACAACATCCATAGATCACAAACGTTGAATCCCAAATTGCAAGACCATATCTCCAACAATGGAGGAATGTAGAGCATTTTCTCAAACAGTCTTCACAACAACTTCCTAAAACAAAAGCCTTCAACAACTTGCGGAGGCCAAAAATTTCTTGCAACAACACATACTTCCTTAAGAACAACAGAAGAGAACATACTGTAAGTGTGGAATAAGTAATGAGTAAAACAAACTAAAAACACTTCTTAATAAGACATTATATCAAGAGAGTAAATAATAACTAATCTAATTAACATAAGAAAACTCTTGAAAGCGTCATATTGCTCTCTATCTCCAAAGATTTATTAAGTCATAGGGCTTTCATATTTTGTAAGCATTGTGACTATTAAAATGCCAATCTAGAGAATGAGATGCTGCTAAATGCAATAATCTAATCTTATATGATGATTGCTAAATGATATGATAAAGCTACTATAATCTAAATTGACATGAAACTTGATGAAAGAAACTATAGTAAACTATGATGCAGCCATGATTATGATTATAAAATGCTATGATTGATATTGCTAAATGATAATGTTATTGCTAAGATGCTTGATTGCTTGATTGCTATTTCTGCAGAGTAAGTTTGCACAAAGATGGGATTCAGATTCATTTCCTGTAGAAGAAGGTTGTATTTATAGATTCATGACAACAATTTGTGACGAGGCGGCACAACAAAGGCCTGGATTTAATCTGGAAGATTGAATGGTGAGAGATGAAGAACCTTGAGCTAATCATGGGAATGGTTTCTCCCTATGAAAACATCTTGCCAAAGGATTGGAAGAATCAAAGGAAAGAGATTGAAGAGGATTACCTGCAAGTTTGTCTCCATAGCTTTCCCGTGAATGCTAGTTGAAATAAATTAGATGTTTTATATCTAATTCGGTAGGTGAGTGAATAGAGGAAAATTTGCCTTTATTTGAATAAATTGATTTATTCAAATTTAACAAAAAGAAAACATTTAATTAAATGAAACAAATATTTGACATTTGCTTATTTAATAAAAAGGGATATGATAATTAAATAAAACTTTATGATATTTTATTTAATTAAGAGGAAACATGATCTAGATAATTAAATAACACAAACTATTGAAGTTGTTTATTTAATTAAGATAGAATAATTTAAAATTGAAGAATTTAGAAAAATGAACTATATAAATAAATATTTCTATTTGTTTAATAGTAGATGAATTTAAGGTTAATTAATCAAATAAATTGTATTTGATTAATTAGATTATCCATACCATTTTTAGGTGTATATATTTTTCCCCTCTTTGAAGTGATGTGTTTACACATTGCTTCAAATAAAATTTTGTTGTTGCTGCTAGTATTGACAATTTTTTTTCAATATGCCCCAGACTTTCCCTAGATATTTTTTTAGCTGATGATGGATATATGCCCCCTCGGGAGATAAATTAATGATTTTTTGATTTTTTTGAATTTTTTTGAATTTTTCAAATTTTTATGATTTTTTGATGATTTGATAAAGATTTGATATTGAAATAATTTATCTCCCGAAAAAGAAAGATTGACTTTGCAAAATTGATTAAATTGATGCCCTGTTTTTCCTCCTTGTGTTTGATGATTGATAATCACTTTAGCTTATTGTTTGATTTGATGATAGGATGATGATTGACCTCATGATAGGTGAGGATCAATGATAGGATGATGATGATTGACCTCATGATAGGCGAGGATCAATGATAGATAGATTTTTGACCTCATGATAAGTGAGGATCAATGATAGCTTGATGATTGATTGACCTCATGATAGGTGAAGATCAATGATAGATTGATGATTGATCTCATGATAGGCAAGGTTCAATGATAGCTTGATGATTGACCTCATGATAGGTGACAATCAATGATAGATTGATGATTGACCTCATGATAGGTGAGGTTCAATGATAGCTTGATGATTGACCTCATGATAGGCGAGGATCAATGATAGCTTGATTGATATTGATTGATAAGCTTGTTGATTTGTGATATGTTATGATCACAAGAGGATTTTAGAATTCTTCAGTCTCAGGAACGCTTTCCAAAGACTTGGGACATGATTCCACTTCTTGATGCAGGCTGATTGAGATATTATCAGTTGATGTGGTTTATCAGCTTTGATTGATATTCCCCAGTATAGGATTGATTAATCTATTGAGACTTGATGATGTACCAAGACTTGATGTATACACTGATTCAGTTGAGACATGATGATTATTTTGTCATGTTATTGATTTTCCAGCCTTGGAACATCTTAAATACAGATGCAAACTAATATGGATGCAATCTATTTTAACCATGCAAATCTAAAGATGCAAAGGTTGTCATCCTAACAGTCGATTTTTTGTGCTTTTATCATCATTGAGCCTTTAAAATATTGAAAGTGGGTACAAGCACCGATGGTATAATTTAGACCATGATAACCTAAGTACTTCTTTCATGATTTTTGATAGTTCAAGTTAGCACAAGCATCTAGGTATAATTAAACCGATATGACCTGAGCATTTCTTGCATAAAACAGACAAGAATTAACCACTTTCCTATGTGAATTAGAATGCCATCCATGATACTTTGTAGAGCACTTCCTACAACAATTCACATAGTAATTATGATTAATTCATAGACAACAGACATAGAAAAATCATACTCCTTCCTTGCTTCTTTAGTTCAATACATCATTGAGTTGCTCCAAAGATATGATATAAAAAATAAAAGTACACAACATTTGAACATTCAAGCTAAAGTGATAAAATCATGATTCAAAAGAATACCATCCATTTAAATTTGATTTGATCGATTTATTTAAGCTATTTGATTTGGATATTTTGATCTTCTGTTGATTGATGATTGATTGTTCAATATTGAGTTTCCCTATGGTCATTGTGTTTTGCTATGTTTGTCATACTAATTGTTTGTTTGTTTGTTTTAGCTCAATATTTTATTGCCCCCAATGAATTCTGAATTTTTCCCCCAAGCTAGGATGAGACATGACCACTCGCAATGATATGATAATGGATGTAAAATGATGGTGGAAGTAACGACCATGACATGCATCTAATAGATAGAAAAGTTGGCTTTAAAATAACAAGTAGCACCTGTTTCCAGGTTTTCACTACATGTTTTTATTGCACTCTTTGTCTTTTTTATTTTTTTGTATTTTTTTTTTTTCTTTTTGTATTTTTTTGTATTTTTCTGTCACCAAGACGCCTGTTTGCCAAGTTTTCATCAAGGTAACCATTTTCAGAACTTGACCCATGCACTAGGTGATTTAGGTGTAGAACTTTCTAAGATGGATATTTTTGATAGGTTCATCGAACAGATCCCCTTCAAGTGTAGACAGTTGATAGGCTCTAGATCCATAAACTAATATGATGAAAAAGGGACCTAGGCAATTAGGTTCAAACTTCCCTTTATTTTCTTTGTCCTGCTGATTTCTAGGGTTTTCCTTTAGGACCGAGTCACCCACCTGAAAGAATCTAGGCTTACCCTTTGATTGTAGCTTCTGGACATTCTATGTTGGTATGCCTTCAAATGATTCACAACTTTTTGGTGACGTTCATCCAATAGTTTTAGCTCTTGAAGTCTAGAGACCCTATAATCCTCATCTGGAATGATACCCTTTAATGAAACAGAGAGTGATGGAATCTCAACCTCAATGGGTAATATGGTCTCTGTTCCATAGACCAAGGCATATGGTGTAGCTCCTGTAGGTGTTCTAATGCTAGTTATATATGCCCATAATGTAGGATTTAATTGAACATGCCAATCACGTCCAACATCGTTAACCATTTTCTTTAGAATTTTTAGAATTGTTTTGTTTGAGGCCTCTGATTGGCCATTTCCTTGAGGGTAGTATGGTGTTGAAAAATGATGTTGGATATGGAACTTCTCACACAATTCCTGGACATCTTGGTTCTTAAAAGGTCTACCATTGTCTGTAACAATGGACTGAGGAATTCCATATCTACAGATGAGGTAGTTCAGTATGAAAGACGAGATTTGTTTTCCAGTGATTGTTGTTAAAGGAACTGCTTCTATCCACTTTGTAAAGTATTCTATTGTTGTGATTATGAATTTGTGTCCATTGGATGAAGATGGATTTATCTTTCCTACTAGGTCCAGTCCCCACTAACAAAAGGGCCATGTTGATGTAAACGGGTGCAATTATTGCACTTGTGCATGGATTAAGTTACCATGTATCTGACATTTCTGGCACTTCTTAACAAAATGATAAGACTCCATCAACATATTCGGCCAGTAATACCCCAAACAGAGGAGTTTCTTTGCTAAGTCTGGTCCACTTGAATGAGTTCCACAAATACCTTCATGAACCTCACGTAAAGTTGTCTCACACTCATTATGTTCTAGACACCGAAGAATAGTACCATCTAGACCTCGACAGTAAAGTAAGTCAGTAATTAAGGTATGTCATGCGGCTTGGCGGATGAAGTTGCATTTTTGGTTTCTGGAAAGATCAAGAGGAAGGATATTGTCCTTAAGGTAAGCATAGGTCTTTCCATAGATGGAGGATTCAATGTCAACTAGTTGGCATATGGTTTGAGAATCAGGATCATCATAAGCTGGTTTAGACGCTTGTTCTACCATAAACTCATAACAACCTCATTTTTCTGGTAACTGCAAGAGAGAAGCAATTGTTTCCATAGCATCAACAACTTTGTTTTCTGCCCTTGGAATTTGTTCAAACTTGATATCCATAAAATGCTTTTTGAGATCATCTATCATTTCCT
Organism: Sequoia sempervirens; assembly: GCA_007258455.2. Taxonomy (NCBI): domain Eukaryota; kingdom Viridiplantae; phylum Streptophyta; class Pinopsida; order Cupressales; family Cupressaceae; genus Sequoia; species Sequoia sempervirens. The sequence goes on along the minus strand of VDFB02273721.1, from coordinate 67,460 downwards.
TATATGACATGAGATTTTCATCTTTTGTCTGATACTCGTCATTAACCTGATAGATGACTAGTTGTGAGTCCCCGTAGACCTGTAGTTCTGTTATCTTCCATTCAATTGCCACTTTGATGCCAATAATTAGCACCTCATACTCAGCTACATTATTTGTACATGGAAACATGAGTCTATAGGACCTTGGGATTGTCTTTCCTTGAGGTGTGACAAACAGAATGCCCGCACCATACCCACATTGTGTGTATGACCCATCAAAATAAAGCCTCCATGGTTGTGTTGTCACAGTAACGATATTTGCATCAAAAAATTCTATGCTCATTGGATGATCATCTGGTAACGGGGCTTCATCTAATTGATCAACTATCACTTTCCCCTTGATGGCTCTTTGGTCTATATATTGGATGCCAAATTCACTTAAGATCATGACCCACTTTGCTAGTTTCCATGTTAAAGCAACTTTGCTAAGTAGATATTTTAATGGATCAATCTTTGCTAAGTCTAACTGTATGGGTCAACATGTAATGTCGTAATTGCTGGGTTGCAAAGAACACTGCCAAACAAGCTTTCTCTATGAAGGTGTATTTTATTTCATAACTGTTCAGAGTCCTGTTGATATAGTAAATAGCTTGTTCCTTTCCCTCAGAATCTTCTTGTGCTAATAGAGCTCCTAAAGAAATGTTTGTTGTTGCAATGTATAGTAACAATGGTCTCTCTTCTGTAGGTGGCATGAGTATAGGAGGCGACATCAAATATTGCTTTATTTGGTTAAAAGTTGTTTCACATCCTTGATCCCACTTGAAAGAGACATTCTTATGTAGTAGGTGACTAAATGGATGAGTTTTGACTGTTAATTGGGAGATAAATCTCCTGATTGATTGTAGCCTGCCCTATAGAGACAGTAGTTGACTGATATTCTTTGGCGGCGACATCTCCATTATTGCTTTGACCTTAGCTAGGTCCACTTCAATACCTTTTTTCTGAAACTATGTATCCGAGGAGCTTTGTTGATGTAACACCAAACACATATTTCTTAGGGTTCGATTTGACATTGAACTTCTCCAGTCTAGTGAAATTTTTTCCAAGGATCTCCAAATGTCCTTCTCTAGTGTACGACTTTGCTAATATGTCATCCACGTAATATTCCATAAAAGTATGCATCATGTCATGAAAAATAGTGGTCATTTCCCGCTGATATGTTGCACTTGCATTTTTCAACCCAAAGGGCATGACATTCCAACAGAATGTTCCCCAAGGACAAGTGAATGTTGTCTTTTCCTGATCTTCAGGTGCTATCTTGATTTGGTTGTACACTAAGAAGCCATCCATTAATGACAACATGGCATGTCCCACTGTTAAATCTACAATAATGTCAATGCTTGGTAAAGGAAAATCATCCTTTGGGCATGCCTTATTTAGATCTCTGAAATTTGTGCATATTCTGATACTATTATCCGATTTAGATACAAGTACAATATTTGAAATCCACTCAGCATAATTGATAGACCTAATGAATCCTGCATCTAACAATTTTTTTAACTCATCCTTTACCATCAAAGTAATGTGGGGATGCATTTTCCTTAGTTTTTGCTTTACTAGTTTGATTCCGGATGGTAGAGATAGATGATGCATCAGAAGATCTGGATCTAACCTTGGCATATCAGAGTAAGACCAAGAAAAAATGATATGTCGCTCTTCAAAGAATTTGGTGAATTTGGGCTTCTCTTGTTCTATCATAGATGCTACCATGTGTAGAACTTTTTCCTTGTTTGTGGTGCCAAGATTTATGGACTATGTAGGATCCACCAGTACCGATGATCTTTCATGAAATGCTCCAAAAGGATGTCAAATCTCCCATCTTTTAGTGCCTCAGAGAGGTTTTCACTGTCAAATTCGTTCTTTATTTTTACTTTTTCAAGATCTAATGCTGCCATTGAATGGTTTTCACCATTAGATCCATTATTCCTATTTTTAATTTTGCAAGTGGAAGATTTTGCACCCTCTTGATATGAAGTGTTGTTATGAGCTTTATGGATAGAACTTGTGTTAGGTGTGTAACTACAAAGAAAATTTACAATGGCATCATCATTCATAAAGACTGGTATATTAATAGGTTCAGTTGGTTCCCAAACAATAAGTTCAGGATGCATTAAGGGTAAAAAGTCATCAGGTTGGGTAAGATCGATGACAGTGAGGGTTCCAATAGCCATGTTGTCAAAGTTGGAAGTGGTGAGGTCAAGGTCTATGATATTACTCTCCTCTAAGTCATCTATTTCACTCGATGCATGTTCATCCTCACTTGAGTCATCAATATTTGTTGATCTCAATACAAGTGGTCTAGTTCCTGAACTTTGTCCCTCCTCGCGTGTGGGTGCTTACTCTTTTATAACATCAATTTGTATGTCAATGTATGATGTTGCAGATAAATGATCACATTCATACTCATTGGAATTTGTTTCAAAACCATCCCCTATTTGAAGAATCCTTTCTACCACTTTTTGAGTTACTTCGTCTTTTGATTCCCCTGTATAGCCTAATCCTGTTTTGTCTTTAGGCTGAAGTGTGAGAGGTTGAATGGGTTCTATAATGCCATATTTTCTTTTGCCAATAGGTCCCTGTCCTTTATATCCCATTTTCTCTAATATGGCTTTTCCCTTTCCATATTGGTCTATCTTTATGCTGATATTTGTTGATGTTGATGCTTCTTCGTCTTTATAGAGCCAATTGAGAATGGCCTTGTCTTTTGATTCATCTTCTAGAGCACCTGATTTTACAAACCTTTCATCCAAAACTATGGTAGTTTGTGATGATTTTCGTGTTATTGTTGATGGTTGTCCATATGATTTTGGAGATGATAGTAACTGTGTAAGACCTGAAGATTGCCCAATGAAATATTCTCCCATGCCCGTTTCTGTTACCTGGACATTTTCTTTGAATTGCTGAGATAGTGAATTCATTTGACCTTCGTTGTTTGATGGAGTTATGTTAGCAATACCTGTATCCTTTGACTAGTCCTTTTTCTCAAACCACTTGGATACAATGTTTGATTGTTTTTCACTATTGGATGAACTTGATGTACTTGCTTCCCTATTATGAGGCACAAAAGTGTCTTGTGTTGTTTTAAGCGTGTTACAATATTGGGGATTATTGTAATCAGCTAAAATAGTAACTTCTTGTCCATTAACAGGAAACTTTAAACATTGATGATAAGTTGAGGGTGTTGCTTACATTTCATGAATCCATAGATGTCCCAAGAGTATGTTATATGTTAGCTCTTTCTCTAACACTTGGAAAACTATGTTCTTGACAATCGGTCCCACTTGAATTGGTAACACAATCAACCCCTTGGAAGACCTTTCTTCCTCATCATATGCCTTTATCATGATCTTTCTTCTGGAATCAATGGCATTGTTAGAATAACCTAGTGCATGAATTAGTTTTAAAGTACAAATATTTAATCCAGCGCCACCATCTATTAAGACACGTTTGACACAAAGTTTATGGATTAAAAATTCTATATGAAGGGTCACATTGTGTGGATGATTTAGGGGCACATCATCTTGTTCAGAGAATGACAAACAATGAAGCATGGTCAGATGTCCCACCATAGCTTTAAATTGACATACATCCAAATTATTGGGTACCGTAGTGGCCACTAGAGCCTGTTCCAAAACCTCCTTATGTGATGGTGAAATTTTAAGAAGTTCCAATATGGATATCTATGCTGGTATCTTTTGTAGTTGATCCACTATGTTGTATTGATTTGAAGGGGGAGTAGTGGTTTTAGGTGAAACTCCTTTCAGTATCACTTTGGATTGCCCCTTGTCGTTACATTGACCAATTGATATTCTTGTGTTTCCCTATTTTTTTTTACATTTATTTGGTTGTCAGATGTGTTTATGTTTGGGATCACGTTCAGGGATACTATGTCATTGATGCTAATGTTATCTGTTTGATTGTCAATGAAATTATTTTTCTCAACCTCAAAAATGCAATGAATGGTGTTGTCATAAATATAGTTTATACTTTTTCCTTTACTGTTTGAAGAAGATTCTCCCTTTTCATAGTTGGGTAAAGGATTTGTAAACACAGTGTGATCATTGTTTGTTTGATGTCCTTCAACAAACACCTTCTTGTTGTCAATCAAGTCTTGTATTAGATGTTTTAATTGCATACAGTCATTTGTTTTATGTCCTTTATTTTTATAAAAGTTGGAATAGTCAGCATCATTCCACCAAGATGGTTTCACTTTTGGCTCCCAATTTCTTGCTTCTAGTAGGGTAATAAGTCTATTTGTAATAAGCTCTCTCATTGCTTATTCCAATGTTTGTCCCAATGGTGTAAATCTCCGTCAATTGGATTGTCTTTGCTATGATGGTGGTCAAGATTCTCCATTGTTTGGGTTGTTGTTTTGAGTGGTACCATGATTTTTGTTCTTATTATCATTTTGATTCATCTTTACAGTCGTTGCCGTTAAATTGAATATTGGTTTTGTATTTTTCGTATCAATTGTAGCATCATTGTTTCCAATATTTCTATTTTTCTACCAAAATTTAGGTTTATCATTGTTGCCATAGTGATTTGAGGAATTTGTATTGTTTGATGTATCATTGTAATGTTTAATCACTCCTCTTTTAACCAAGGCTTCTTCGATTTTCAGCCCGTTCTCAATCACTTTTTCAAATGTCGAGGGACATTGCAGTTCCAGTCTATAACTCATCATCAGTTAAGTTGTCGATAAATAATTCCATCTTTTCCTCTTCAGGTATAGATCGATGATATGTAGCGAACAACTTTTGCCAACGTTGTAGAAATGATAGGAATGTCTCACCCTTCTTTTGTTTCATGTTGTACGGATCTTTTATGGTCACTTCATGTTGAATATTGAAGGAGAATTATGAGATAAATCTGTTGACTAGTTCTTCAAAGGATCAAATCCTTGGTTGTAATTTGGAGAACAATTCCATACAGTGACCTCCTAAGCTCCTTGGAAATAAACTCATTAGGTAAGTATCGTCTTGTGCAAACTCTAAACTCATGGTTTTGAATTCCCTCACACAGTCAATTGGATTTGTTTTGCCATTGTACTTGTCATATTTGGGGAATTCATAATGTCTAGGGAAGGGTATCATGTCTACACTGGGATGAAAAGGATAAGGACAAATGTCCTGTAATGAATACCTCTTTGTGGTTCCCTTTTGCATATCATGAATTTTTTGTTGTAAAGTTTGCATTTGACATGTTAGGGCAACCACTTGATCTGTGTCTTGCGTGTTGTGTGGTTTAGTTTCAGTTGTTTTAGGTGTTTCCTTTAATCAATTAATGTCAAAATCTTTCAAAAGTTTTGCACCTAATTTTGCTATCATCAAGAGGTATTTTTCCATGTCTTGTTCCAAGAAATTTTCCATGAATTTGTGAGAATTTGGATCTTGTTGTGTAGTTTGGACATCGTCTTGGGTTATTTCATTTGGATCACTTTGTTGGAATCTGTGAAAGGGTTTTTCTTCAGCCATGACGTTTGGTGTTTCAATTTCCTTTTCTCTAAGTTTTTGTCTTTGTAACCTTGTCAAAATTGGCATACAAGTGTTTGTTTTTCTCACTTAAACTTTGATCTTCTATGTTTGGATGAGTGTCAATTGGATTTTAACAAAGTCAAATAGAATGATATATTCTATTAATGAGACCAAGTTAAAAATCTAATTATTGTGTTTTGTTTCATGATTATAGGATGATAAAATTCTGATGATGAAACTTAACTCAATAACCAAGATGTGTTGTTTAATAATTTGACACTTTATAGTTTGCAAGATCTGGGTTTAACTTTGAAAATAATTTTGACTTGTAGGATCCTATTTGTTTCAGGTTTAAGACACTATTTGGCAGGTGTGAAAATGTTTATGTCTGGTAAAAACCCAATTTTCTGATGTCAAATAGTTTGACAGATGTTTCTACAGGCTCTCTATTTTTCAGTTATGTGGATTTTCTATTACAAAGGGCAGAAGCGCTAAAACAGAATGTCGATGCGCTAAAAGATATGGTAAAAGTGTTGTGAAACAGGGTATATGTGCTAAAATAGATCATGGATGCGCTATTATACTAGTAAATTTTTTGATATTGGCAAATTTTGGTTACAATTGGCAGAAGCGCTATAAGATTTGTCAGATGCACTAAAACATACTGTAGTTGTGCTATTTGGACTGTGGATGCGCTAAAAGATAGTGCTGAGGTGCTAAAACAAACAGTGTAAGCGCTATAATATGGGTAATTTCTGACACTGGTAACTTTTTATTGCAGTTGGAAAATGCACTACAAAATTTGTCAGAAGCGCTAAAACAGACTGCAAATGCACTAAAAGACAACACGGATGCGCTAAAACAGATAGTGTAAGCACTATTTTGGGACTCTACAGTGTTGTCTAATCTTCTTCTATGTGAAGAGACTAATTTTTTTGGTGGAATTTTTTGGGTTTTCGGTATTTTGACAGGATATCTTTGTTGGTAACTCTCTGATTTTGGGATGGCAAGCCTATTGTTTCCAAGTTTTTCCTCTACTATAAGAATTGATTAGGCCTGTTGGAATATTGTGTTGTTGGTTGTGGGATGAAAGATTGACGAATGGGTCGACTATGGCTATGTTTTTGTGAAAGAGCTCTTCGTTGAAAATAAGCTTGTGAACATAAAGGCTCTAAGGAAAAATCATCAGTATATCCCCTAGCAAAGTCGTAATACCTATGGATAAAAGTTTGATGCTCAAGCAAGATTTTTCTACTTTGATATAAGAAGTGTCTCTTTTTCAAAATTTTCTTGTAACTAAGTTGCTTCTTTGGTTTTCTGATTCTCTTTGCAAGAGATTTCTTGACAAATGTTGTGGATTTCCAATCCCTAATTATGAATTTTCATAGTTTGATTTTGTCAGAATTTTTGTGTTTTTCTGGATGAAACTTATCTGGATTAATGATTTGAAAACATAGCAATCAATTGTAGAATAGTTGTTTTTAAGTCCTAGAATCTACACAATAAGTGTATGTTCAAGAATAAAACATGATCCTTCTTTATTTCCACTGATTTTTAACAAAGAATACACTTCAGGAAGACTCGCTCTTAAGGTCAAAAAGCTCATCGTTATACTCAACAAACCACATCTTAAAATTGCATCGACTCACACAGTCATGTCACCCCCTAGAGGGCACCTATGTTTTTTTCTTTTCTAGGTGCGCACTCAAAGTTAGATTTCTCGATCCCTTGAGTAAACGGTCCTTGGAAATTATATGGTGAGTGTCTTGGGGGAAGATTATTCCCTCCCCTTGCACCACGAGTATTACAATGTTTCGTTACTGACTCAACTAGATTCTACACTATGGTTCATAGATAGGGTTTCCGTTCAGAGTGGAAAATGATAAACTCCCTCAGGAGACCTCCCAATCTTTAGAACAAAGATTTTGGGGATGGTTATCTTGCACACTTCCGAAAAATGTGGGTTTCCCCAGATTCACTTTTACTTTATAGTGGGTTGGAAAACTTGGCTATGGTTGTTCCCACTCAGGTCATTCCAGTAGGATGAGTACTTTTTCCCACTTTGGAAAGCCTTCTAAAGGATTTTAACAAACCGTAAATTGCATGAAATTAAAAGATGAGTCTATCATTTTGATCACCCAGTTAAGGGGAGAGCATAGGTATATCACCACACAATCACATTAATCAAATGTTCAGTTTTAAATCCCAAATGACAGTTTGCTATTCTATGTGAAGATATTGCTTCACAAAAGACATGATATCAATTTTAACTGAAATAGAAAATGTATGATGACTACCCTAGGATTGATATATTTTAATCCAAATGACTACCCTAGGATTGGTTCATTTTAGTTCAAATGTAAAAAATAAAATTATTGGTCACAGTCGTGTCGGATCCAGACAACAAGTTACATATGCGCTATAATAGAGGTCATAAGCGCCACTTAATTGATTAGATGTGCTGCAGAAATTATTGGAAGCGTTGCAAAATTTGTCAGAAGCACTGCAGAATTTATCGGATGTGCTAAAACATATTTGACCTTGTAACAGTCAACTATGTTGGGAGCTTTTGGTCGATGCGCTAAAACAAACTTTAGAAGTGCTATAGTTTTTGTTGGATGTGCTAAAATAGTCAAAAGCGCTAAAGTTTTCATTGGATGCGCTGAAATAGTCAGAAGCGCTAAATTTTTTGTCGGATGCGCTGCAAAATCCCTTGGTTGCACTAAAAGAAAACACGCCAGAATCTTGTACGAACACTTTTTAGAAAAATTGTTAAAACATGGGGTCTGAGCCCCACGGTGGGCGCCAAAATGTAAGTGTGGAATAAGTAATGAGTAAAACAAACTAAAAACACTTCTTAATAAGACATTGTATCAAGAGAATCAACAATAATTAATCTAATTAACACATGAAAACTCTTGAAAGCGTCATATTGCTCTCTATCTCCAAAGATTTATTAAGTCACGGGGCTCTCAGATTTTGTAAGCATTGTGACTGTTAAAATGCCAATCTAGAGAATGAGATGTTGCTAAATGCAATAATCTAATCCTATATGATGATTGCTAAATGATATGATAAAGCTACTATAATCTAAATTGACATGAAACTTGATGAAATAAACTATAGTAAACTATGATGCAGCCATGATTATGATTCTAAAATGATATGATTGCTATTGCTAAATGATAATGCTATTGCTAAGATGCTTGATTGCTTGATTGCTATTCCTGTAGAGTAAGTTTGCACAAAGATGGGATTCAAATTCATTTCCTGTAGAAGAAGGTTGTATTTATAGATTCACGACAACAATTTGTGATGGGGCAGCACAACAAAGGCCTGGATTTAATTTGGAAGATTGAATGGTGAGGGATGAAGAAACTTGAGCTGATCATGGGAATGGTTTCTCCCCATGAAAACATCTTGCCAAAGGATTGAAAGAATCAGAGGAAAGAGATTGAAGAGGATTACTTGCAAGTTTGTCTCCGCAGCTTTCCCGTGAATGCTAGTTGAAATAAATTAGATGTTTTATATCTAATTTGGTAGGTGAGTGAATAGAGGAAAATTTTCCTTTATTTGAATAAATTGATTTATTCAAATTTAACAAAAAGAAAATATTTAATTAAATGAAACAAATATTTGACATTTGCTTATTTAATAAAAAGGGATATGATAATTAAATAAAACTTTATGATATTTTATTTAATTAAGAGGAAACATGATTTAGATAATTACATAACACAAACTATTGAAGTTGTTTATTTAATTAAGATAGAATAATTTAAAATTGAAGAATTTAGAAAAATGAACTATATAAATAAATATTTCTATTTATTTAATAGTAGATGAATTTAAGGGTAATTAATCAAATAAATCGTATTTAATTAGTTAGATTATCTAGACCATTTTTAGGTGTATACACATACAACATACTATATGTTGGAAGAATGAAGAAGGAGATCTCTGGTTTGTTGTCTTTGTTGTCACTGATGCCAACATTGTTTTATAGCTGATTATTTGCTCATTTGGTAAACTATGTTCGTGCTACATTGATCCGGTAATTTGGTCCGGAATCACTTTGAAATGTATGACTGTTCATATAATTTTGGTATGTTTTTCAAGAGTCTTAGATGTAGTCTTGATCAAGGATTCAACAATTTTAGTTGAATTGATTGAAATATTTAAGTGTCAGAAGTTCGGCTTATAGTTTTGGTGTGCTTATCGTTTGGCCGACTTGTTCATAAAGTATACATTTCATGAAGGCTTGTTCTTTTGGTCTGGTTTTACCTAAATTATGTCTTGCATATTTGATTTTGAGCACCAAAGAAGTTTTGATTTGTGGCTGACAAGATATTTTGAGTTATGTATGCTTACATCCAATTAGGTTGACCTAATTGATGTATGAACCATGTGTATATGGAATATTCTTGTATTGAGCACATATATAATTGAGCTATACAAAGATGCACATGTTTCCATATATAAAGAGATAGAGAAGGTGTGATAGTGCAAATGTATGCAACATAATGATATTGTGAAGCTGGTGATAGTTGTTGATAGTTGTTATGTTTCTGCAAACCAGTGCAATTTTTTTTGTTTTCCAGAGCTTAATTGGAACTATAATCAACACACAGAAGATGCATTCCTTTCAGTTCACATTTCTAGCAATGGGCCATATCTTTCTGTATTTTGGCAGTAATCCATAATTTTTGTACTCTGACTATGAGCATTTCAAGGACAGTGTGTCATGGTAGTGTGCCATGTAATATTTTGTAACCAGTTATAATATATTGTGGGCTAATCCTCACCATGGTTTTTCCCACTTTGGGTTTTCCACGTAAAAATCCTAGTGTCTATGAGTTGTGTGATGGTACATGTTAATTTCCATGTTTTTACTTACTGCTGCAACAAGATACATTGTAATAATTGGATGGTTAGCAATCAATTGGTTTAGTAATATACTAATTCATCCCCCCTCTCAGTATTTTGTGTGTTCAACAATTGGTATCAGAGCTCAATTCCTTTTGAGAAGCTTAACAACTTAAGGAAGATCTTGAGGTTTGAACACATGGCTGATAAAAAGTATCACGTCCCTCCGGAAGAGATCTTTGCAACTGAGGAACTTCATGCTACTCTTAAAGATCTGGACAAAAGTGAAGATGAAAAAGAATCTCTAAAGGAAAACCTGAAAGAAGCCAACAAATGAATAAGAAAACTAAGAGAACAAATCAAGAAATTCAAAGAAAGGCATAGAGAAGTCAGTGATCAGTTGAAAAAGGCTAATGAAGAAATCATCAGACTAAAGTTGCAAGCGGAAGAAAAAAAAGAATTGAAAATTGTTAGAAAGCTGAAATCCAAAGTAAAATTGATGGATGCACAAAGCTTGAACAAGAAGTGGTGACACTAAGATTTGAATTAGTGAAGGAAAAAGATCATGAGGATAAATTCAAAGCAAGTACCACAAAGCTTGATGAATTGATTGCTTTTCAGAAAACCTCTAAGGATAAAGGTTCTAGGACTTGAAGAAGGACAAAGTTCAAAGGAAAATCAGGTTCCCCAAAAAATGAACAATCAGAGGAAGAATCAAGGCAATGGAAGACATATCAAGAATCATAGAAGCAATACCGGAAGGATTCCTATTCAACAACCTAATGCTCAAAGGTACCCATCCTTCAATGAAATTTGTTTCTCATGCAATAAATTTGGTCATAAGGCAACTAAATGTAGAAGTAGAATGAATTAGAATGTTGGATTCTTTACCATACAATGTTTTTCTTGCAATAAGTTTGGGCATAGAGCTACAAAGTGTAGGAGTCAGACACTGATGAACATATTCAATATTGGTAGAATGAATCAATCTTTTCAAGGCTATTGCTATATATGCTATGCTTTTGGACATAAAGCTAATTAGTGCAAATCAAGGATAAATCCAAATTAGTTTGGTTATAAACAAATTGTGTGCTATACCTACAATAAATTGGGACACATTTCCAAATTTTGAAGAAGAAAAATTGAGAAGAAAGCTAATCTAGAAAAAAGAACAAACTTGTGAACAAAGTGGATGCTACTGAAGTGAGAAAATAAATGGAAAAGATTTGGAAGAAAAAGGAAGAACATAAGAATAAGGATGAGTCAAATGTATTTGTACTGGCACCTAGTGCACATACTTCTTCTAAAAACTAAACCTAGTAATGGTTTTAGGGGGAGTAGTAACTGAGAAACCTAACAAACCCTCGATATAAGATGTGTCAAGCAATGACACAAAGAAATATGATATGTGATGTCATTTTAGAGATGTTGAAGGAATTTTTGGCAAAAAATATGCAAATTTGAAGAATTGTGAAGCATTTTAGGGTTTACAATGTACTTTACAAGGTGTTTATTAGCTTTTGAAGTTGGAGTGCATTTAATGAAAAATTAGGGAAAAATTGGTAAGTCATAAAGTAAGCAACTAAAGTTGAATTAAATCACATTTTCAAAATTGGAAGAAGAAGAACGAGTTGAAGAAAGTTGAAAAGCGATTCAGAGAAATTGACATCAGACCCTAGTTCTTGACAAAGCTTGAAAAGGTATTTTACTATTATTTGAACTTTTTGGATTCTAGTTTGAAGCTACTTTACAAGTAACTTGAGGAAAATAAATGGCTACTCCTACTGTTGTGGAAATTTCAGAGAGACCCTAACCTAAATTCAAAAGGTATTCCTCGAAAGTCTTTGAAATGGACCCCTTGGGTGTATTCTCGCACATTCTAGTTAATTTTTTACCCACTAAAGACACCAAAACATACATTCATGGAAATTTGGAAGAATTTAACCACCAAGAACTTAGGGATTTATGGATGGAAGAATTGATAGGAGATGATCATTTTGTAAAACCCAAATATGAAAACCTACTATGAAATAAGCTGGATTTCTGGAATTGGTTCCCTAACTTCTCAAATGAAATGGACTCTAAATTTGTTAGGATGGCACTAAGTAGGGTGCATGATAAATTCATGTGGACAAGTGTAGTAGGGTTTATCACCAAGGAAGTGATTCAAGCTGTAACTGGTCTTTGTGCCACTGGACCTTTTCCAGTGCTGATATCTATGAAGAATGATGCAGTTATGAAGCTAACAAGAGCCAAATTTGATGGCAGATCTTTGACTACTAGGCCCATTGCAAACCCAACTGTGAGGTATGTTGTTATCATGATTGGAAAAAAAATATATTTCACCAATTGAGGGAATTTTGTGTCTACCACAACAATTCATATCGCATACGAAATGGTAGTAAATGAAAGAGACTATGATCTTTGTGAGTTGCTCCAACAACAACTTATGGAGAATCTGAGCTTGATCAAGACAAATAAACACTCCTTTAAGTTCAGGTCATTGGTAGTTTGTCTACTACTTTAATTTTTGAGGGAGCTACCCAGAAGGAAGAACATCATATGGGAATACAACAGGCCAGTTGCTCATAAAATTTTTGAACACCTGCACAGTCTTGGAGACTTTAGAGCACAGAATAATACATTGACTGCATTCCTTTCATTTTTCCAAAATGATATGCATGAAAGAGAAAGGGTTCCCAGAAGCTTGGTGAAAAAGTATGCAAAGGACATAACCTTCCTTGTAAGTACTGGTGAATACATCATGGAAGTAGTTGAAGCCATAAATCTCTAGATAAAACCATTGGGATATGAGGTTGATGAACAACTTGCTGAGAGGTTTATTGAAATTTTGCTAAGTAGTCCAAGGGACCCCTCTCTACCCTGACATGGAACTTATGAAGAAAAAGCTAAAGAAGTGCATTTAGAGACTTCTACATCTCATAGAGAAAAAACAACAAGAAAGAATGTTGAGGCATTCTTCCAAGGGCCATTCACTAAAGAAGGCATTGATGAATTGAAGGAAGCTCCTGATGAGAGAAAGTCCAAGGTAGCTGAACTATCCTCTAGACCTAGGAAATCTGAAAGAATATCCTCTACTATTGCACCTACCTTCAGTGTTGTTGTAACTGAGAAAGGAAAGAAGAAAGAACAAAATACTCCGATATTAGTTGATGTACGTACCTCCATCGGACCCAATACTCATGCTTCAAAAAGAAAGAACACACCCCCTGCTGCACCATCTGTTACTCCTGGAAGAAGAAGAGTAAAGCAAAAGGAAAACATTAAGAGAAGTTTAAGTGATGTTGTTCAAGAAGAAATTGACCTTGGCTTGCAGGAAGAGCAATAGTTGAAAAGGAACAAAAGAAGGAGAACTTCTACCAGCCATGAAGAAGCATAAACTAGAGTCAATATTTCCACAGTTGAAGAGATAGAGGAAGAAGAAGACTCTTTTAGAATTCACGTGCATGAAAAGAAGAATGAAGAAGGCACATCTAATCCGGTAAGTGATTGACCATCTTTAAATCTATGTGCCTTAGTAAATAATATGATAGATGTTGAAGATCTTATGCCGATTGCCCAATTGTATGATGAAGTCAACAATGAAGATAAAGAATTTGTCATTAATTCTTTCATTCAGTACATTGTTATTTGTAATGTGAGTATGGAGACAATCTAGAAAAAAGTTAATGAAAATGTCTAGAAAGTGTTAGTACAAAGAAGGCAAGAGGCTATAAATGATGATGACAAGATGAAAAATGATGCCTAGATTTCTTATGGATCCTCTTTATTTGAAGAAGAGGTTGCTAATTTGTTAAAAGAATGTTCTACTTTGTTCAGAGTCAAACAAGGAGTCAAAATGCTTATAACTAAGGAGAGAGATAGTATAGAAAGAGTAAGATAGGAAACTCAAGACATAATCAAAAGTTTGGCAAGAAATTATGGGACAAGAACCAATTCTTCATCCCATACAACTTAGGAATAGGTGCATGTTACTGTCACAGAAACAATGGATCATCCAATCTTGGAAAGTGTTGGTGAGATTCATGAGGTTTCAGAGACTCCTGCCCCTTTGAATGATACAGAGGAGACTACAAGAATTTTTCTTGAAGATCAACACAAGGACGATACTGGTAATGTACATGAAGAACATCATGAATCTACTGGAAATGATGGTGAGAAAAGTAAAGATGAAGGTGAAGGAAGCAAGGATAAAAATGGAGATGGTGATAAAGATGATGTGGATAAGAAGGAGAAAGAAAAAAAAGATAAATATTCTAGAAAATCCTCAGAAGAAGAAAAGGAAAAATAAAAAGAAGAAGAAAAGGAAGAGGAGAAAGAAGAAGAAAAGAAGAAAGAGGAAGTAAAGAAAGCCACCCAGGATGAAAGAAATGAAGAAGAGAATCCCAAAGCTATTGAGCCATCAAAGACAATCAGATAATCATCTAGAAGCACTCTCAAAGGGTTACTAATAAGGAAACCAAGGCTACAACTAGTGCTGCCACCTCAGCTAGTCAAGCTGCCATCACATATGAGATATGTAGATTTGTCTAAGAGTGCACCAAGTGAGAAAATAAAGATTTGTGGCATGTTTTTCAACTCTGTTGCACAAGAAACTGTTGAAGCTTATCAGAAAGGGAATGAGCTGATAAATGAAGCTATTAGAGCTTTACAAGAAATAGCCCCCGGTGTTATCACTGATGATTCCTTAGCATCAATTGAGAATCTAAAGTGTGCAGTTGATTCTGTTAAGGAATATGCCTCCAATCTTAAGGCACATACTATGAAAGAGGCGAAGACAAGTCTTCTAGAGAAAAGACTCTTGATTCTGCAAGACAAATGTGCAATTGCACATGATAGAGTGTTGCAAAGTTTAAAAGAGGTGAAAGACTGTGACGAGGAAGCCTAGTTACTATTTATTTATTACATGCAATGGCTGAATGCCACTCAAGGTATCATGGAATTAATGGAATTAATTGAGTCTCAACTTGTTGATGCCTCTGGAGTCTACAAAGTTGCAGATGATAGAAATCACAATGGTTGGACTTCGATTGTAGACCTTAAAAACAAGTTATTTTTTCTACAAAGGAAAAAAGAAGATGCAACAAGACACTTTGGACAACTTGGAGATTTGGTAATGTCCAGGCACATCTCCATATCAAGTTCCTTGATAGATGTAGGAAGATTGGAGAAGATGAACATCATTCCTTCCACTCTGGAAGAAGGAGAAGGATGCTTAGTGGAACTGGAATATCTACATAGGTTTCTTACCAGGGCTAAAAGGATTTGGGATGATGGTAAGCCAATGTGGGAAGCAATTCTCAAAGAACTACAAGGTACCCCCAACTCTTGATTATTTCTATTTTTCTTCCCTTATCCTTGATGTCAAAGGGGGAGAAGGAGAAGGTAGAAGTTTGTTTAGTGTAAATAATGTTTTGGTTTCAATTTTATGTTTTTGAAAGGGAGAGCTATATGAAGAATTGAATAAATTTTTGTTGCACAATTTTGGTTTTGAAGTGATTTTCACCTTTGGCACATGTTTCCATTAATGACAAAGGGGGAGATTGTTTGTAGAATGAAGGAGACCTCCGGTTTGTTGTCATTGTTGTCATCAATGCCAACATTGTTTTATAACTAATTATCTGCTCATCTGGTAAACTATGTTTGTGCTACATTGATCCGATAATTTGGTCTAGAATCACTATGAAATGTACGATGATTCATATAATTTTGCTATGTTTTTCAAGAGTCTTAGATGTAGTCGTGATTAGGGAATCATCAATTTTAGTTGAATTGGTTGAAATATTTATGTGTCAGAAATTCGACTTACAGTTTTAGTGTGCTTCTCTTTTGGCTGACTTATTCATAAAGTACACGTTTCATGAAGGCTTGCTCTTTAGGTGCAGGCCGACTTCATTTGTGTCTTGCATCTTTGATTTTGAGCACCAAAGAAGTTTTGTTTTGTGGCCGACAAGATATTTTGAGTTATGTATGCTTACATCCAATTAGGCTGACCTAATTGATGTATGGACTATGTGTATATGGAATATTCTTGTATTGAGCATATATATAATTGAGATATACAAAGATGCACATGTTGCACCATATAGAGAGATAGAGAAGGTGTGATATTGCAAATGTATGTGACAAAATGACATTGTGAAGCTGGTGATAGTTGTTGATAGTTGTTATGTTTTTGCAAACCAGTGTAGAACTTTTTGTTTTCTAGAGTTTAATTGGAACTGTACTCAACACACAAAAGGTGTATTCCTTTCAATTCACATTTTTGGTAGTGAGCCATATCTTTCTATATTTTGGTGGTAAGCCATAACTTTTGTACTTTGGTTGTGAGCCTTTCAAGGATAGTGTGTCCTGGCAGTGTGTTGGATGTAATATTTTGTAACCGATTATAATATATTATGAGCTAATCCTCACCATGGTTTTTCCCACTTTGGGTTTTCCACATAAAAATCCTAGTGTCTATGAGTTGTGTGATGGTATGTTAATTTCCATGATGTTTTTACTTACTGTTGCAATAACATACATTGTAATAATTGGATGGTTAGCAATCAATTGGTTTAGTAGAATACTGATGAACACCCACCCCTCTTAGTATTCTGTGTGTTCAACACTATAGACCATCAACAACATTTCTCCACTATCAACAATAATTCAAATCCTCATCTTAATCTATCAACATGATATTATCATTGTTGATAACAACCATACTCAATACAACTTAATATGAGATCAACCAAGGCATGACATACAACCATGAAAATTAACAACATCATCACTCATCAATGACATCCCAACTTGAATATTGTCAACAATGTCAACCAATGCAACAACCTCACTAGGTGTTGAAATCAATGACAACCAATACCAATAGTTAAGTATGGATCATAACATGAAAGTGAAAATTAGAAGGGGTTTCATGGAATACTAACAACTTTGTCTCTTATGAATCAATTATTCTACACAAGAATAAAGGTACACAAGAATAAAGGTGTAATGAAAGCCATATAAAAATAGGGAGAAGAGTGGGTAGAAGAAGTAACTCATAAAGTGAACAAGGTCAAAAGATTAGATTTTTATAAAATGTGTTGGGGTCTAAATATGTAGTTGCATTATAGTTGTGTTTAACGTTTCTTAGAAAGATCAATGTAAGTGCCATCACAACCTTAAGTGACTTTTGTAATAAGTTGTGCCATGTGGCAAGCTTTAATTTTTTGAAATGTGTTAGGGACATGATTTGGAGATGACATTGTAAAGTAATTAAAAAATGCATAATCCAACTCATAAAATCAAGAAAAATGGATGCTATACAATATAAGCAATTCAAATGATTCATTGTGTAATGTAGTTGGAAATGAATTTAAAATAAATTCTTAAGTTGATATTCATGAGAATAAACAAAACTTTGAACATGTAATCTTGGATTATTTTCATACCATGAAATGTAGTAGTTTTAGAGTTTTGGAAGAAAAGGTGGGAAAAGAAGAATGTGGATTTTCATCATCAAACAAAGCATTATTATGAACTTTGATAGTGGAAACATAAATAAAAGGAGAGAAGAGTACATAGTATCTAGGAAGTTAACACAAGGTAAAGTAGGAGAATGGGTGTTAGTATGAGTTTGAACAAAGGAGACAAGAGTCTATATCATATGGGGTTAAGATCTAACAAAATGGACAAACACCAAGTAGTTGGTTTGTTTAAGCTAAATGATACAATGAATTTAAGAAGTTGAGGTTGATTGTATAGGAATTAGCAACAAAGTAAAGTATTGTTAAATTTATCATGAAGGGAGGTAACAAATATGGAAGAAGTCATTGGAGAAAAAAAGAGAATCAAAGAGAGGGTAAGGGATCATTAAAGTGTTTTTCTAATTTATAATTAAAGTAATTTTTGAAAGTAAACCCTAACTGTAGTAAAGAAAGAAAATAGGTAGAATTGTTATGTCCCTAATATTCTATATTTCTAAATAATATAAGGTAGAACAATTGTGACATGCTTAACTTTAACATTGACATTCATTTTAGTTAATACATTAATCCCTTTTAATTAGGATGAGGAGATGTGTGCCTAAATAATTAAGCCTACAAACAAGGAGGATGAGTCTCTCCCAAATCATCATAACTTCAAAATATTAAATTAATTTATATTATTTTTTGATTATTGGAGGTCACCCCCTTGAAGCAATCTATTATCACCATAACTTAAAAATCGTGTTACAAATTGGGACCTAATTTTTTTTGTGTTTATAGGTATACATTAAATACACGTTTAGGTAAAAATTAGAGTTTTATGGTACATTTTGTGTGAGAAATTTGAATTTTATTTTTTCCTATTAATTTGCTCTACAAGTCACAAATTTTGAAAAAAGTAAATTATTTTTACATTTTTAGAAAGCTTATTAAAAAATAGGCTAGGTTAATTCTTTGTAATTTATAGTTATATACAAAATACATTTCTTAATTTAGTAGTCAAAGTTTGGTCAAGACATGAAAATCAAGTTTAGTCATAGCCTAGGATAATAAATAAAGGATTTTTGTATTTATTTCCAAGAAATGTCATAGTAAGAAGAGTGTTTTTTTTTTCAAATTTTAGAGAAAGATAAGAAAAAGGAGGGTTAAAGTGTTTTACACATGTAAACACAAAAATAAAATTTAACCTTAAACCCTAATTGTAGTAAAGAAGGAAATTAACAAGAAGAGTTTTATTTATTTTGGAGAAAGTAATATCAGTAAAGGGATGGTTAAAGTGTTTTATGAATGTAAATATGAAAACTAAAATTTAAACTTAAACTCTAATTATAACAGAAAGAAATCAATAAGAAGAGTTTTGATTTGTTTTGGGAATAAGGATCCTAAGACTTGTGTAAAGAATTGGGTTCACCAAAATGAAATGTATAAACTAAAGTTTAACCAATATAAGTTGTTTTAGTTTATTTTATTCCATTATCCTTAGTTTAACTTTTAACATAACTATAAAACATAAACATACATTAACATTCATTTCAAATTTTATATTAGACTAAGAATAGAAGTAAAGGATGACTATCAAAGAAAAGTGTGAGAAAAAGGTTAGAGATGCATGTTTGATTTGGTGTTTAATGAATATTTTGATAGTTGGTGGAGTTCATAAGGAGGGACTATGATTTTTCTTATTTATGAATTTGTTCTCGACCTTTATGTCAACTAGATAAACCTACATGTAGAATTTGTGTTCAAGATTAGGTGTGATAATGTTCACTTGACTGAAATATTGTCCCTTTATTGTGTTAATGTCCCATATGACCACAATAATTTCCTCTATGATCTTGCTACCTATACTTGTGATAGATTTGTACAATCAAGAGATAATGTGGTGTTATAGGCATATTTGTGGACTTGTTTTAGAATACAAAGGCATATAACCTCTTAGGACTTAGTCAAGTCCCTCAAAAGTTGTGAGTAAGATTTGATTGGGTTCCTTGAGAAGTGTGCAATAT
The DNA here is from genome assembly GCA_007258455.2 of Sequoia sempervirens. NCBI lineage: Eukaryota > Viridiplantae > Streptophyta > Pinopsida > Cupressales > Cupressaceae > Sequoia > Sequoia sempervirens. The sequence goes on along the minus strand of VDFB02273721.1, from coordinate 47,585 downwards.
GTGAGTACTAGGTGAATGTGTATAACTAGGTACAATAATGAAGTCTTTGTAAGTAGTAGTGGCTACCTATGTGTTGCTGCTATAATTCCGACATGCTTCTTGCACTCATTTGATTTAATCCTTTATTTATTAAGTATGTTCTAACTATTAATAATTATTTGGGTGTGGGATAAGATTCACATGTGAAGTGAGATAAAAAAAAAAGTGAGATAAAATAGGAAATGTTTTTTGAATGCCATGGATAATGATTGCATGTGGTACTATTTAGAAGATATAACCATGGGTGTAGTAGCAACCAAGGTGATGAAATGATAGGGAATGGAAAGATGTAAGATGTTTGGGGTACAAAAGAGATTAATTGAGAGATACTATGTAGGTTTAGGGATAATAAATGTGACAAAAGTCAAAAGTAAACACAATCATATGCTTTGTAAATAAAAAACTAAAAATAAATGCTAAAAAAGAGGGAAAAGTGCAAAGTAGGCACTTTTTATCTTTACATCCTTATTATGGTGAAAGTTGCATACCCATGCCCTTTTCCCTTTTATTTTGGGTTCACTTTGATTAGTGTCGTAGATGTAATAATTAGCTTACACATGACATATTATTGCATGAAATTGGTTTGAGACATCCCCAAATCTCGACCCCTCTTATCACTAATCCCTTGATTTGTGTACTTGACCCTTATATCCTCCATTCATCACCTTGGGCTAGATTCACAAGTGGGGATTTGACCTAAGACACTTCCACAATTGTAGATATTAACCCCAACATTTTAAATTTAAATATCATATAATGGGTACATGTTTTCCTTCTCAACTAGCCATTGTGAGCTAACCTTTAGAACACATGTTTGTGTTGATTTATGTGCTATGCTATTATATTTAGGGACATCCATTCAATTATTTGAAATCATGCTAGAATGCGAGAGGAACATCTAGATTAAAGAGCTTAAATATGAATTTATTATGCATTTATTTACTTGTGACATCATCCTAGGTCCATCACACATTTGCTTGTTGTCTTCAATCTTCTGCTCAAAGTTATAAAGCTATTTGGTAAGGGGTCTAACAAAAACTTGTTCCTCGTAATTCGACATATTCCTTAGTCATCCCTAAACACTTCTTGTTCTTATGCACATTTATATTGTATAAATTAAGGTGAACAAATCCTATCAACCACATTCTATCACATTAAATTTGCCAATTTTAGATCAGTGCCATGTGTAGGATGGGATTTGTGATGAAGATTAGGTGCATTCACAAATATTAGTTCTACACTCTTATAAATGACATAGGACGAAAAACAATCTATTTACAGAATTTGAAATCTTCATGTAAACAAACCATAAAATATCAAATTCATAACAAATCAACTTCTAATATTTACGACAAGATATTTCTATCATCAAATTTCACATTGAATATCACATTTAATTTTATTAATCTCAATAATTTTAATTATCATTCCTCACCTTTTTATCTAGATTCATTATAAGATACTTGAGTGCATTTAATTTATTTGATTAGCCTATATAATTTATGTAGAGAGAATTTATGCCTTCACAATCCCCCAAAGAATTATTTCAATATATTTTGAAAGCTTCAATGTTTCAAGTGGATGGCAGCGTTTATTTCGCCACCACATTGCGACTTCTTTTCTTCCCCTTGTTCAACATAAAAGGAAATAACATAGCGTATCATGCACGATTTGTTACGTTTAACTGAAACCAATGTAGAGGGAGGCAAATAATCAACGGATTAAACATCGGTAAGGAGCACGCTATTATTCGTTTTTGATTTCCACGCATTCTCCGGGGGCCGAGTTCTTGTCGAGCGGCCGCGCATCCAAAGGCAGACAACTCCATCCCATGTGACCAACTGCGAATTCGAGAGGCAATGCAATATATGTGGAGAAACCCATTTTCATGTCACTTAATGCTATTGTCATCTAAAAGTGGCAGAGAAGCCCATTCTATATGACCGATTGCTTATATTTCTGCTTTTCAAGTGGTAGTATGAGAAGATCGATTTTGATATGATGAATGAATGATTTATAATGACGTTCACATACCAGCAGTCAATGGGATTGAGAGTTAATCTTTAACCATTTTCAAGTTCTTCTAATGTCAGCGCTTTCATTATGAATCTTGATCAATAAGCCAACAGTCTTGAGAGCCTTGCCTCCTTAAAAAACTCATTTTAATGATTGATTACATATCTAGAAGATAGAGAAACCCATTCGTATGTAACTCACTGAATATTCAAAATGTAGAAAAACACATTTGGAATGAAGGAAAACCCATTTTCATGTGATCACTAAACATTTAAGAAATGCACAAGTTGAAAGCAACCAACCTTCATATTACTTATTATTTGTAATTTGTAATTTTAAGCTCTGATTTTATGGAAGAAGGCCATCCACAACTTCTCAATCTTATAGATTTTATAGGAAAAGATTTCAATCATCTTATAATATGTTTAAAAATTATAATATTAAACATTGAAGGTGAGTTTTATGAAAGATTTGGGAGGGCTGTTAACCAAAGTCATCAAGAAAAGGAAGATCCTTCTAAAGAATACCACCTACTCCATGAATCTTTGAAGAGTTGAAAAATAATACAGTTGATAAATTCCATAAACTATTTATTATTTTAATAAACATAATTAATATTATTTCATTTAGAAATAAAAAAATTCTTTTCAAAATTTATTAATAGTATTCAAAAGAATTAAATAATTTAAAAGTGAAATAAACACTAAAAAAATTAAATTATTTAATAAAAAATTTCCAATTAATCATTTAATATTTTTTTTTTTCTTAAATGAAACCTGTCTCTCAACAATAGTAAACCTGAAGCCCTCTGCATTTTAGATTCCCGAAATAACACTCTCAAGTGCTTAAGCTATTTCCAACTCGCGCATGGTTGGAGAAGCTCACCCCCAGGGCCCATATGACCGTCCAGTGGTGCTTGCCTCGAACTTCACGGAGAAGCATAACATACAATAATGGCGGCAGAAGATTGTGACACATTGATGTTGACAGTTTGAGAAATTGAAATGAAGGCAAGTCAAAAGGATGATGAGGCCTGGCATGGGTTCTGCTCATGGGCCCGCCCGGTGCGCCATCGAAGGGACATCATCCATGCACGCTATTTTCTGATGATAACGGCATGTATCACTAGCTTATTCTACAGCAATATTTTGAAATTCTGCGTTTGAATTTCGTTAGAGGATTACTGTCTTCGTTGTTATCGATGGCGGAATCGGCAAAGCAGCGTAGACAATTGAACGAGAAGAAATGACTTCTTGTTTCTTATATGCTGAACATAATCAGTTATCAGTTGCGATACAATGGCTCTGTCAAGAGCCAAGGAAGGGAAATTTGGGTTTGATTCTGGGAAGTATGTGAGATATAGCGATGAGCAGGTGCAGGCGCTGGAAAGACTTTATCATGAATGCCCAAAACCCAATTCATTCCGTCGACAGCAGCTTCTGAGGGAGTGCCCAATCCTGTCTAATATCGAGTCCAAGCAAATCAAGGTCTGGTTCCAAAATAGGAGGTAGGAAAATCTTTCAACATTTTTGCTGATTATTTTAGGAATGATTATGGCTCTCAAATTGCAACCAACCAGAATGGATCCTATTCCAGTTTAAGACTTTATCGTTTTGTGTGGTGTGAATTGCGCGGGATGGGTTCACAGATGCCGTGAGAAGCAGCGCACAGAAGCCACTCGCCTGTTGGCACTAAATGAGAAGCTTATGGCGATGAATAAGGTTCTGGTGAAGCAAAATGATAATCTGTCCAAACAGGCATTTCAGTTTGTCCATCAGAATAAAAGCTTGAGGCAACAGCTGAAGCAGTTGAAAGAGCAAAGTGTTAATTTTGATGAAAACAAGGTATCTTCCTCGTTTTTTCAAGTCCCAAAATAACCCCCCGCTAAGCTTGGAACAGCTCATTCATGGATGACAAGCCTTTTAGTCTCGCTTGTTGGTCGGAGCTTCCCGCAAGAATTTGTTATCCCTGTTGCTCCTTATATTTGCTTCGCGGCGTTATGTTGATTAGATTAATAACAATGAGATCAGGCAACGTGTCAGCAGTGGGAAGCTGACAGCTTGTTTATCTCAGGGTTCGGTGCCTATTTACACCTTAAATGCCTTGCTTATGGTGGCATAGTACAAAGTATCGTAAATGCCTTAGGGTGGCACGGTACAAAGTCCTTGAAAAAAACGAGTTTCTTACTGGAGGCCCCAATTTGGTTTTTTTGGAATGCTCTTAAATTCAGACGTATTTGATTCTGAGTTTTGTCATAATCGTATAATAAGTCATGAAGATTTATTACCGACACAACATATACAGACAGAAAACATTAAATTCTCTAAAGAAGTCATCTTTAGGCATTTTCTTAAGGAATTATTCCATGTCTCTAACCAGTGAACATTATAAGTTTATGCCGAAGCCAACATTCATAGCTAGAATTAGTTTTTCCCCCGTTACACCCATATTGATTTCGTACTTCCCCAGTTCCATCAATCTTGTAATAGCAAATGTCAGACGTATAATCATGGCACACATGATCTTGGATTAAATAATTAGTTGAACAAATTACTAACCAAGAATCAGGGTCACCTTTCCAAATTCCCAGTCTCAGATGAACGCTTACTTTCATACTTTCATAGGTTATCCTGCACCAAACATAAACTGTACAAACAATTTATTGTTAATTTAAGCTTAAGTCTACACAACAGTATCGTGACATGGAAAATCTATTGAGAGATCTTCGATTTTTACTTTTCTGGCTAAGAAGGTGATGGCCAAAACTGTATTTATGAGTAAGCATAGGATAATTAGAGGGAGCCTGTTGTTTAAGCCTTCAAGGCCTATGCCTTGCCGCTTACGCAATGGAACAGATTAGTCTTACATGTGAGAGGGGGAACTTGAGTATGCTGTTTAAACTGCAGCGCTTGAACCTACTAATGTTGCATAGATATTTAATTCTCCCGAGGAATATTGAGGACCGTGTATAAGTTTGAAACATCACACCCATATTATCTTTGCTATTGCTCTGCCCTTTTCCTAGCTCGCTTTCTTTCATTGCCATTGACAGCTAGTGGAATAATAGCTAAAGATGATGGTGTCTGTTATTCTTTGTGCTTTATGCAGGATGCTTTGGCTATAGCAGGAAAAAGCCCAGATTGTAGGCTTACACGTAGATTGAGCAAGCGTCCTGTACCACAGCCACCACTGCAGGACCTGAATCCTGCATGGTATGTGAAGAGTATAGCTGTATATTGATTGGTATCGTTTCCAAGTTAGGAGTAATTCATAGGATTTTGTGTTCTCTATTACATATCTGCATAGGGAAGTTTAAGACACATTTGGCAAGTAATTTCATCAAACATTATGGTTGGGAATATTACTGAATATATTTTCACTTCCTTCTAATTGATTTTACAGATTACATTTGTCTTCTTTACTAGCCTGTTTTACTAATCTCAGATATTTTAAATGTCTTAAATGCAGGCTTTTGACTTTTGCAGAAGAAATTCTTTCAGAGTTTCTAGCGAAGGCCACTGGCACTGACGTAGATTGGATTCAAATACCTGGGATGAAGGTTAGTTTTTCCTAATGTCTAACTTGTGCAGTTACATCATCTAGAAAACTATTAAACAATGATCTCAATATCACATGTTGTGTTTCTTTTGCCAGCCTGGTCCGGATCCCATTGGAGTTGTGGCGGTAGGTCACGATTGCGATGGAGTGGCTGCTCGAGCATGTGGCCTTGTAGGGATGGATTCCAGCAGGGTATGAAAGCTCTGTTGAGGAAATAGGATTTTAAAAAATATTTGAAGTTTATATTGCTTGTAAATTCAATCTTGTAGAGGGAGATGACATAGTTGATGTCTAGTCTTGAATTTAAAAATCTACTTATGCTCTACTGAACTGATTCAGACTGAAACGTTACAAACTATTTCCTTGTAAGCAAATCAGGATTTTTTTACTTCTTAGTCTTCTCTCATGATAGTTTTCTAATCATCTTTCTTTTATACAACATGATGTATTCTGATTATTAGTAATGTTTGCACAAGGCTTTATTTATGTATTTGCAGCATCCCAATTCTTGACCAACTTTTTTAATTCTTAGGATAGGGAATTCACTTCCTGATTCGCTAATGCAGGCATTGGTGATCCATACATCTATATGATAAATTTACCAAGTCAGAAAATCAAATAATTTTTGGTTTACTATCAAGAACAATTCATTTTTGTGATTCTGATGCAGCCAAACTTTGTCTTTCTTGATCAGAATTTTATCTGTGGTAGGAAAGAAAACATAAAATAAAATTATTGTCCACAAATGAACACAGTAGGTCAATGGGGACTTGAAAGTACATCCAATTACAATAATAATATATTAGGATAAAAGGATTCGTAGGATCCGAATAAGTAACTAAATGCTAATTCAGTGTAAACATAACTAGAAGGGTAAAACCAATGCGGGTAAAAGTCAAACTGCATGATCCAACTAGAAGTACAAATAGCCATCTGAGAGGGAAAGACCCCTCAAGGAAACAAATCTTGTAGTAGAGGAACCAATGATATCAGCATCCACTGCCATGACAAATCGATGTAAACATTACTAGAAGAGTTAAATCCATGTGGGTAAAACCCAATCTGTATGATCGAACTTGAAACACAAATAACTGTGTGAGGGAAGACCTCCCAAGGAAACAAGGAGCCAATGAAGACCAAAATATGGGGGCCAAGGATGGCAATCAGAGTTGTTACACATACAAATTTTGTGGTAGAAGAAACAACAACATTGTCATGTCCCCTTATTGTAATAATTTTGCTTGGACCAAAAATGCCCATTTCCTAATTTCCATGTCTTCCCTGGTCCAGTTTTGTGTAAATGTTCTTCCTCCTCTCCCCTTGTGTCTCTCGTAGATCCCTGAAATCTCAAAGTGTTGGAGCGTGTCCAATCTTCCAAGTGCTTGTTAGATGTCAGAGTTTTGGAGCTCCTCGTCCTGGCATGCCTTCCTTTCTAAGTCCGATCTTCCCTTAGTCCCTTTAACGTTAGAATTTTGGACTTTTCCATCTTGTTGTGCCTTTCTTTTGTTCCCTACTAGAGTGTCAGAGTTTCCTTCCCTAGGTACCCTTCTCATGTCATCCCCGAATTGCGACTCTTGACTTGATATTTTTACTAAGTTACTTTGTCGGAGTGAGACTTGTGGACCTACCTCTATTTGGGCACCTATTTCTTGTCATGCTCGAGTCTTGAACCTCACTAATAATTATGTACAACTCACCGGAGTTTGACTTTTTCTCATCTCCTTACCCGGTACTTCTTCATATGCATTTCCATTCTTTGATGCTCGATAATGTCTTGCCCATATCTTGTCATGGTTGGTGGTGTGGGCTTCCCTTAAACATGGTACTAGGTATGAACCATCCTAGATCCTTGACATTTGCCACTTTCCTCTTTTTGGACCTACTTGTTCAGACTTCCCCTCTTTAACCTTCTTGAATGGCATGAGCTCCTTGTTAGCCCTACCTCCAAAGCCCGAAAACCTTGCCATTTCTCATTGTTCTCCTCACCTACCTCTAGGGATGACTCAAAACACCATTAATGCTTAGTTTGGCACCATAACTTCCCAAAAAGGGGTGCCTTCCACCCAAAGACATTATTTAATATTTAGGGTGTGGATTTGTGTTTACTTCCATTTGCAAAACAGAGAAAAGGACCCTTGCCATCATAAATGTGGTGGTCAGGGTTTCAAAACCCATCGTACCTCTTGCTATTATTACAAAGGATGTTTGCAAGTTGTGGGAAGCACATCACCATGTCCTTAAAGTACAAGTTGCATACATGGGCATAATTTCTTGTGTGATCGAAGGGAGAATGGCACTTGATGGGAATGGGCGTCATTTTGCAGCATACCAGTCATGTGTACATGGACTTTACTGCAAATTTTGACATTCGTTCTAGAGGTTTTATGGGTCTATGGTCTTCATTCATTGATGGATTCACTCATTCATTCATTACATATAGAAATCCTAATTGGAGACCCTACATTGAACACTTGTGTTAAAGTGACTATATTTGAGGACAAAAACCTTTGGGTTTTCTAGAGATTAGAAGACAATTATTTTGGATTTGCAGAGATTAGAAGACATTTTTTTTTGGATTTGCTAGAGATTAGAGGACGGAAAAACTTTTGATTTCTCCAATTAGAGGATGAAAACCCTTTGGCTTGTAGGATGACCTCATACAGAGTTTGCAACTAAGCTTTCATGGTGGAGAAATCTAGTGGTAGCAAGTTTGTAAGTTTTACATTTTGTCACAGGTGTAAGCAATGTATTTATGTTTGTAATGGCTGCTATAAAAGTGTAGTTTAATGTAAAACTGACCTTTAATATATTGAATGTTCTATATTTTATTTACATTTTGTTACTCCGATTTGAATCTAGAATATCAGTGAATGCAAACATTTGCAATGAAATTTGGCTTTGTATTATCTGACTTTTAGATATGACCAATCTTAAAGCTATTTTCCCTTAATACCTAGACAGGGACATTACAAACATCACCATCCACCAGCATGATTGGACCAATATATACTCTGATAATGGTCATAGGAGAGTGTCTAGGGCTAAGAGAAGTAGGATGGACAATCCAACGAGGGAGTATGGTAATCCCCCTAGAACCTTGTGTAACACCTAAGGCCAGCATACCTTTGCATTGAAATAGATTGTGGTTAAAGATATCTAAATGTTCCTTGAAATTGATAGAAATGGGTAAACAATGCTTAATATGAGAGTGAGAGGATTGGGGAGATGGATGATGTCTCATTGACCTACACTTATTTGTGTATGCAAAGGGCATATAATATTCTGAACATCTTGAGTAGGTTGTAATGGGCCTGTTAGTGTTAGTGTTCCTCTGAAAAATCAGAATTTTTAAAGGTGACAGCCTCATGAAGGAAAAGGGCCAATCACCTCTGATCAAGATAAGATAAGAAGGTAGCTAGGGAACCCCTTTTATCTTTGTACAGATACTGCTATCTCCATCATATTTCATAGTAGATAGTACATCTGAAAATGAAGTGCTCCTATTTTCCAACCCTTAGAGAGAACAAGGATGGTAAATCCTAGCACCACAAGTGGTATGCTGATCAGTCCTGACTTGTAACTGATGGGAACAAAACACCAACTGGTCAAGGGGAATCCTTAGGCCATTATAGGAAATCCTTTGGTCAATGTTTTTTGTTTTCTATCCCTCTTGCTTGCAGTCTTGAACATTTTTTTAATGTGAGATAACAACTTATGCTCTGTTTATTCAGAATAATTGAATTGATGGCCTTCTTGTGAATAACATTGTTATATGCAAAATGCTAACAAAATCTGTAGTACTGTTACAAGCAATTTATAGTTAGCCAGAGAGTATTCGAGGTTCCTTCAAAGTCATAAGTTTTGCATACAAACTCAAAATAAGGCACTGTTTTTTTTGAAATTGCATAACATTTTGAGAGGAATCCAAATATGGAAACACTTAAGATAACTCCCTTATGCTTTTTTCCTTAAAAAAAAACAGCATATTCATGCTCCAAGCAGTCCAACTGTATCTGAATGTTTGTCTGATAATTTCTGGATCAGCAACCCCTTTATTGAAGATGTGAAAGAAGCGTGCATTCACTCGAGTAATGTTGCGTTGGTATTTAAGGGAGCAAAACAGTTATTTTTATGGGCTAGTCCTGTTAAAATTCATATGCATTATATCGATTGGCTAGCATTTAAAAAACCTAGCGCACTGGCATACTAACCTGGAGGTCACTAACTTTTGGCATGCGAGTGGTGGAAAACCATCTGTAGAAACTACATGCAATGCATAAACAAAAAAGAATGAACTACCAGCCATTCACAGATAAATATTACACAGATGTGCCAAAACCTTTTATTTATTAGCTAGCTCCACATGATATCTCCAATATATAGAAAATGTACTAGGATTGTATGGGCATTCTTATGGTTCTCAACTAACTACTTCTCAAGGATAGGAGGCATTCTTATATAGATTTGCAAGACCCCCCTTGACATTAATTATATCTCACCTACATGTTAATTAATTACATCTTGCTCAACTACTTTTTCTTCCCTAGGCAACTATGTTTTCTCTTTTCTCTTATTTACAACAATAATGGCTACATATTAATGCCAACATTCTTCTGATGCAATTACATGTTCTATCCTTAGAACATCTTAAAGGAAAAAACAAGAAGGAAGTGGAAACCTGTTTATTACAAAGGTGGGGAAGAACTAGTACAGAGAAAGGCATGAAATAACTTAGGTGTTGTGGGCAGTATTTGTCCATTCAAAACCTATTGCCAGTGAGTGTGCACAACCTTTAAGTTATTGCACAGTGCTAAGACTGCTACCATGAGGTGCACAACCTCATCCAATTAAGATAGGGTGAGTTGTCCAAGTTGGCATTCAAACCCAGCAAATTGTTCATGAAATTATTGCATAGCTTTGGCCATTGGAAGAGCATTGGTACACACCTGTTGCACCAATCCAGATAATTGGGAGTTGTGCTCTCCCCTTTAAGTGTCAATGAGAGCAATTTGCATCTACACTTGTACCTACAACTGATCAAACTTTTCATCACTATTCCCATCAGCCACTCAACTAGCTTGCAGATGTGCTAGTTCTTGTGATTTTGGCACAAGTCTTTCATTTATACATGCCCGGCACCTCATCGCCTTATTCAAAATTGTTCTTACTTGCACAACCTCAATGTCAAATCCTACACATTTTCCCCTCAAAAATGCCATTGCATGGGTCAAAAATCGAAGAGTTTCAATTACTCTTGCTATCTCCCTACACCCTTAGTGCACTACTTCAAGGTTCACTTGGACCACAACTTCTGGTGCCTTCAATGTTGCTTCCTATGCTTGTCATACTTTTGTTTTTTCTGACATAGTCACCATTGGTGTGGGGCGCACAATATTTTGCTATTCTTGGTGCACACATTTTTCCTCTCAATTGGCCACTTTGGGCAATGGCTTTGTTGCTTTTTCCATTGCTACCCTTTTTCCATCGGCACCTCTTTGAGCCATCTTTTGCAACCACATCATAGCCCAGCCCCTTGAGGAGTCGCATGTCAAACTCCATATCAAAATTGTTGGTGTCATTGAATTCCATCATTGGTAAGGCTTTGAACAAATCTTGCCTTTTGTCACAACTAGTAGGAATTTGCTTGAAATTCAATGGTGGTAGTACAACTAGTTGGGCCGCAAATTCTTCTTCTCCATGCTATGCAAGTCATGAGATGCTTTTGTTGCCTCAACTTCTTTCTCCCTATCCTCTCTCATTGCATCCATGCTCCCCATGATTGGTATCATTTTGGCCTCCTAGTTGGGAGCTAGACATGTTCACACTAACAAGAGAAGCCATGATAAACCCATATTTAATATCCCAATTTTCAGGGTCCCTTGTAGTGCAGTTGGAGTTGGCTTTCAAGGATTGTGTCAACCAGTTCAAAGGAGTATTTCGATGTCGCCAGTGTGTTCAGAGGGTTTTAACGAAGAAAAAGAATATCTGCTAGGGCAACATTAGCTAACTCGCATCAACTCATTAAACTAGGGTTTCCTTTTTCAAACATTTAATCCAAAAAGAATTTTCAATAAAAGAAAATACAAATTTTCATCTCTTCCTCTAACTTCTAAGTTTCCTTTTCAGCTGGAAATACAACTAACTGAATTAACTGAAAAGTATCATTACAAGTATTCTAATAACAGAAAAGTAAACGAATAACTAACTTTCATTGTTTTCATTTGCATTTACAACTAATCATATTGTGCCAATTTATCTTTCAAATTCATAAAAGAGAGAGAGAAAGGGATTTAGAAATTTACAGTTAAGAAACTGAAGCATGTGATCTTGATTCTGTCTTCATGGGAAAAGAAGATGTCATTTGGGGCTTTACTGCCCAACCGAAGACCTACTGGTGTCCCGTGTTCCTTTGACTGAAGGAACCCGTCTTTTCACGAGGGTGGTTAGCAAGTATCTAACTGTCATCATGCCTCTGAGCCTGGGGTCAAGTACCTGTATCTCTTGATTGAATCTTCACTATGGGTACCCCCCCAACTAGAAGATTACTCTGATCAGTGATACATCCAGTAAATGATGGCTGACAGATGCTGAATCTAGCACTGTACCTTGGTCAAGGATTTTTTTTACATTTCTGGCACTCCTGTGCCGTCAGCACTCCCACCCTTGCTTGACATGATCACAATTTGGCATAGGGTTATCTTTTATTTATATCCATATTATATTGCATTCCAAGTTCATCTCGCAACAGGATCTAGGGCAGAGATTTAATTCTTTTAGATTACAGTTTGAAGGTAAAGATTGTTTGGTTATAATTAGCTCATTCCTCACTAGGAACCTAAAGTAAATTTTTATGTCACAGGAGAAATTATATTCTGTTCCCATTCAAGTTTTCTTGATTAATATTCATTTATAACTCTGGGCAACACTGTCCCACAGGTTAAGTTCAAGTTTCAAATAAGAGTTTGAGGTTGGAAAATGTATGAAAAGGAAATATGTTCATTCGGATTTCCCTTGACTAACCCAGATTGATAAAAGAAGGGTTTTTAGGAAGCTCAGACATTGATAAGAGAGAGAATACAAAATTTCTTTTCCAGAAAAGTACCCATGTTGATATTGAATTCCCAGCCTAGAAAGAGATACTACGATTACACATATTTCTCTATAGTTCATTACTTTACAGAGACAATATCATCAGATCAACAGACTTGAGTCCCATTAAAAGGAAAAATAAATATTAACTATAGATCTAAAATGAAGAAACTTAACCATGTTTCGGGTTATATTCAAAAATAAATACGTGCCTGTGAATTGTATCGATTCAGATAACTTTCACCACCAAAAATTTGTAGAACCTGCTAGCCTACTCCGCTGCAAGGAAAACAACCTCAAAAGAATTCTGCTACAGAGATAAGAGGATTTAAAATGATGCAACTGAAATCTTGCCTCGCACACAACTATCTTCCAAGGAAGTTGAAGAGAAAATCTAAGAAGATCACCGAGGGGAAAGGAGATTGACAAAATAAAATCGGACCAAGATACAGAGGCGGAATTTATGCCAATGATGATGAAAGATTTCAAATGTGGTGGAGAGACCAGGAAAAACGAGCTCGATCACTTAAATTTGGGTAGTGCAAAATACATGATTCACAGAGGATCTTGTTGCTCGAAAAACAGAGAGGTTTAAGATGTGTGAAGCACAGGAAAACAATTTTCCCAAAAGTGAAGAAGTGAGAAAAGATTTCCCATCCAAGCTTAAAGCTTCCCTTCTTCCAAACGCTTGACCCTTCATCTGCCATTCTTGGACGTTACAGGCTTGAGGGTGGCGCAAGCTTAGAAAAAAAATATTCCATTCATTTCAAACACCGATACCCAAATTCAAAATAATAATTTTTTCGTTATAAACTCATTCATCATTATTAATTTAATATTCATCATCCTCGTCCAAAATTATTTTGCAATTATATTCAAATAATTGATTCACTCATCCAAAAGGATGAAAAAAAATGATTATTTAATTATATCAATTATTTTGCCGCCGATTGAAATCTCTTATAAGGTGAAGATTGATTTATATATAATTTAATTGACTTATTTAATAAATAATTATATTAAATTAGTAATGGCTAAGTTATAGTTTCAATTCCATGTCATACACCGGCCCAAGGCGAGATGACAGTTTCCGATCCTCTAATATCCACTACCTCTCCTTGATGACATGTCCTTTTCTGTCGCGGCGTCATACGTCCTGCATCCATTGACAGGTATTATGGTTAGAATGTTCACAACGGCTATATAAACACATATTGAATATCAACTCATAAACACATTCAATTTCATGTGAACAAGAAATTCACTTGCCATAAAAGTTCGTTACCCTTACAGTTTCAAAAAATAAAGTATCTATTCTAATTTCATTTTCACATTCACATGAATACAGTTACTTGCAACTAACTTTGCACCCAATAACCATAACCAAATTCATAGTCTCAATGTAAGGGATGTAACACAAATTGCTTGAATGTCGAAACCTAGAATAATATATTCACCAAATGTTAATGATTTTATGTTTTTAAAATCCTTTTATATCCTCTCAAGAGAGGTCGACCTCTTAAATGCTTTTAATTTTCTTTTGAAATCCACTTTAGTTTTTTAATAAAACTTTATAATATCTCATTGAACTTGGGCGCACAAATAATATTATAAAAAATATACTTTAAGTGAATTTAATTGAGGGCCATGACCTCATCGAAAGTAAAGTACACTTTTACTTATAATTTAACTTTATAATATTTAATTACCTTTAATGATAATTAATCATTAAACATTTAATATTTCGCCCATCCAACTGAATAAGAGGTCAACGCTGCATCTGAGACCTGTCCAGGTGCCTTACTAAATTTAGTAACCCTGACTCCCCTGAAATGGTGACTTACTATAAATAGTAAGTATGAAGAACTGAGTCTAACGAAGGCCAACCTAGGGTTGGAAATAATGCCTGAGAAATCTCCCATCACCCGGCAATGGGATATCCCCTCCTGTTCTTGTTCGTAACCTAAATGCATCATTTCCCAGGATCTCAGAAGCTTGATCGGGGTCCAACCATGTTTTGTCGATCCATCCGTTCATAACTCTTTGATGCTTAGCCAAACCTTCCAAAGCTTCATTCCTTTTCCCCTCCAAATGTGTCAACTGAGATAGCCTTGTTTGAATCTGGTCCCCTCCCCAATTAACTTCTTCACATTCTTCCTCTAAAGTGACTTGTGGAATCATCTCCGGGACTTGCTCTGAGGAGATCTTCCTCATGGCAACTTCATCCTTTGAATGGAAAGCCTCGCGAATGGGTAACGATAAGTCTCTGATGGGGGCACTTTCTGTCTCTTGCTTTACATCTTTTAACATAGAATCTCTGAACGCCTCTTCATTCTCATTCCTACTTGAATCATTTTCAATCAACACTTCGGTGAAGGCAGGGGTATCCCCTGAAAACCTCTCTCCCTCCGAGCTTTGCAGTGTGAGGACTTCTTTCTTAACAGGCTTGTACGTACCCAAATCAGTTTCCATGAATAAAACATCACTATTTTCACCACATTCTGTAATCATTAATTTGAGCCGTGGTGTACTTTCGATCTTTATCTGATTCGGAACTCCCTTCCAAGGCAACCACATGTGGGAGAAGTCAGTCGCAATGTATCCATTCAATTTTCTGGACCAATCTCTGCTCAATAGCATGCCATAACCATCCGGTATATCCACAACTGATATGTCGATGCGACTCTGAATTCTGGGATCCGCCGCTAGCTGCATATGAATACCATTTAATTCCCCTACAACTGGAACTTCCGTCTTATCCAGCTGAGTCACCTTCTTGTTGGTTTTGAGCGGGATTATACCTAACGCCTGACATACCTTCAAAGGCATGACATTACTTGATGCACCAGAATCGATCAAACAATTATGCAATAACTTCCCAAAAATTCTAACTGAAACCAGAAATGGGGCTGGCTCACCCTTTCCCTGATAAAATACCACTGGCTTCTTCCTTTCATTTGCTGAGGCATTCTCCCTTTCATCTTTTCTACTTGATTGAAATTGATTGTCTTGAACAACCTCTTTTGGATTCCGCGTTTGCTCTTGTTTTTGCTTCTGCTCCGCAGGAATATTGAACCGTTTCCTTTTATCTTCAATCCATGACTTTTCAGTAGCATTTGAAGAACCCTGTACCATACCTACGAAATTTTGAGGTTGTTGCGGAGCTTCCCAAGTGTCAAATGGCGCGTGAGGCACTTCTTCTACCATATTTGCATTCTGTACAGGACGAGATTGTGTAACAACAGGAGGATTCCTTGGTGCACTGGTTGCTTCTTGTGATGTACTCCTCGCAATGGGCGCTTCATACACACTTCTCAGAACTGTATCCCTGACCTCTGAAATCTTCATTAGCTCGTGTAAGGGGAGACTAACCTTCACCCTTTTGAACTCTTCTAGGACATAAGAGCCAAGTGTTTTCACATCCTCTCTAGGAAGACTTTCCTTTTGTCTCTGCTCAGCTTGATGAATTGGCTGTTGAATGACTTGTTGTCCTCCTCCGCCTTGCGTTACATTCTGCCGCCTGTACTCTGGAGAATCTCTAGGCAAACCCGGATTATTGCTCGCGTTGGGGTGCGGCGGAGTTGTAAAATTATTAGGAGGTATTGATGATGTCAGTGGCTCTTTCTGATGATAATTCCTTTGATAAACTTTAGGTGTCGCTCCTCCGGATGTTTGAAAAGCTTGCACCTCCCCTCTTCCTTCTACCAAGACGTTGTTGTTGAGAGGTGGAAAAACATAACCATCTCTATGGAGAGGCTCTTCTGGTGATGCATATGTGGCGTGAACTTCTGACGGTATTTGAAACTCTGGCATCCCCACGGGAGCGTTTGATGAAGCTGATGGAAATTGGTGATTAACTGGTGGGGGCGTGTAACTCTGAAACTCAGGTGGGACATTGCAATCTTCTATTATCAGTGCTTGATCATATCTGGGTGCCGGGACTAATTCATATCCTGTAATTGGAGGGTTTTCTGTGACCTCTGTATTCCTTGTTTCACTTTTGAGAATACCAGCCACGACTTGGAATTCATGGCACTGAAGCTCAGAATGCTGGTTCGTGTTATGTAACCTACACCATCCTGACGAGGTAGTTTCGGCCATATAAATTCTATCTGCAG
Source organism: Sequoia sempervirens (assembly GCA_007258455.2). Classification (NCBI taxonomy): domain Eukaryota; kingdom Viridiplantae; phylum Streptophyta; class Pinopsida; order Cupressales; family Cupressaceae; genus Sequoia; species Sequoia sempervirens. Next base: position 30,765 of record VDFB02273721.1, on the reverse strand, counting down.
GACGGTTTTCAGGAGGTGGCGGATTGTCTAATGGTGACGGAACACCTCCGTTGTTGGGCCCAGTATTCCAGGACCTCTTCTGAAATCCTTGATTGTTATTTCTATACCCATGACTGTTATCATAATAGTATCCTTGATGGGTATCCTGATGACTTGGAGGATTATTGTGATATCCTCGGTTAGCACCTTGGTGTGCCTGATAGTTTCGCTGCATAATTGGCATCTGATTATTTTGATTCTTGAGGTGAGTCACCTCAGCTGACAGCCTCTTCACTTGTTCTATCAAATCTTTTATTTCATCTTTCTCCTCTGGAATTTTCACTGGTGACACTGTGTTTTGGAGATAAACAGGCTGTGTGACTTGCGTCTGGGACAAAGGCATCCCAGGATGGAGAACCAATTGACTTGATGGTGCTTGCACTTGATAAGCTGGCTGTGGAATTGCATTTAGCGCTGGAACTTGTTGATTCCATGTTGAGGTGATCGTTGGCACTTGATTGTTTACTGTAACTAGACCGGTATATAATGAGGGTCCAGTTATATTCTGTCCTAAACCTTGACTTACTTCAACAGCTTTAGCATAAGCTTGATTTATATCCGCTGGAGTGGGGTGAGATCTTATGAACATTGCAGTCAGAGGATCAAGTGCTGAATAGTAGCTTTCTCGAGCGTCATCAATAACATAAGGAGTGCGTAACCTATTGAGGGCCTTTTGGAACCTATTGTTGAATGCATGGATGGGCTCTTTGTCTTGTCTTCTCACTTCTGCAAATTGACGATATAGCTCTACAGGGGTGGCAGGTATACCAAACTTTCCGATGAAGGCCTCCTTCATCTGCTCCCATGTTCTTATAGACCCCATTGGTAAGTGAATGAACCAAAAATGAGCCTCTTCTCCCAAAGAATATGGAAATAGGCGGCAAGCCACGTCCGCATATCCAATCTGCCTATTGCGTAGGTGACCTTCAAACATCTTGATATGGTCCTCGGCCGTGTAGTGAACATCATTGGCAATGAACTTAGGACAAAAATTTTCAGGATTCTTTGGCATCTCATGGTAGTCTTGAAATTCTAGCGGAGACGGGTTGGTAACCAACCATGTAGCACCGTTTGGAGCGGGTTGGCCTCCTTGCTGACCTCCTGGTTGAGCCATTGCTTGAACTGGTAGTCGCCTTTGATACACAATCACTTGGGCCGGCTGTTGTACAACAGCTTGAACTTGTTTCGGCTGAGCAAACCTCGAAGCACTAGGTGGGGTTTTGAATAAACTTGAAATTTCTTCTCCGCTTTCTTCGCTTGATTGAACTTCTTCGTTTGATAAAAATTCTTCACTTGACTTGACTTCTTTGCTTGAATGAACTTCTTTCTTCCTCCTTGATCTTGTAGGTAGCTCTAACTCCACAAAATCTTTATATGAACTGGGCGTAGACCTCAAGATTCTCTTCAACTTGTCTGGCGAAAATGAACCGATACGATCCAGGATGTAAATGCTTCTTCTATGGGCGGCACGCGAGATTGTTCAACTCTAAGAGAACACCATCTTGACTCATAATAACTTTCTCCAAAAGAACTTTTTGTATTTCAAACCCTTTCTACTTCAACACAACTGTATGCTATAGCTATTGTTCGCATTCGCCCTCCTTCTAGCGCCAATTCTGTTGACGTGGTTTTTGAGACCGCACCAACACAGAATAAAGTCTCCCAACGGACGCTCTATCCTCTCTTGAACAAAGTATTCAGCATGCTAAGATTGCGAGTAAGATCATGCTTTCAACTCCAAGGTTCCTTGAGTGCGAATAGGCTCAGTTTGGCTCGATGTGATATTGCTGGTATGTCAAGGGGACTTACACAATTGTTCGATGGCTAACAACAAACAGTAGACTAAGGGCTTTCGTGTGATTCAAATGATTTGGCAGGTGAGCGCAAGTTTCCTAATTCTAACCGGAAATGAACTGAATTTAAAAGGATGTAGGGCCTAAGAAGTTTATGTTCTATTCTAAATGCAGGATATGTGGAGCTTCATTTCAATAGACTTCAACCGGATTTCACCTAGCCTCCGTCGGACAGCCTCAGCAAAATCGGTGCAATCTTCAAGGGAAATAGCAAAAGATGTTCAAATTATGACTTAACATGCATACACCATCACAACGACGCATATAAGCATATAAATCACAACCGAAGTTAAACTCAATGTAATGTCCAGTTGACCACACAAGGCGAACTTATCATCAACAAGCCGCTAGTGGTATGGAATAAAGCGAAGCTATCTCAATAAAACACCACACACCAAAGTAAGCTACTTGCATGAATTTAAGCTACTTGGATACGAAAGGAAGAAGAAACCTTGCTAGCATTTCATGACAAGACGAATTCCATCATCAATGAAAAGATCTATTATCATAAAATGTGTTACACAACAATCTCCTCAAAAGTTTTCAAAAGGGAAAACTTTCTTTCTTCTCCAAATTATGCAAAAATGCTCTACAATGCTACACTATCTAGCTCTAATGCTAATGCTCCCTCAATGTCTACTACTACTATTCCAATGTCTAATCTAATGCTAATGAATTACAAATGAGGGGGACTCCCCCTTTATATAGCTAGCCAAGTCCCAAAAGACGGCTAGGGTTACAATCAATAGAGTGGCCAGAATCGTGCCACCTCAGCCCTAAATAATATTGCCCTAAAAACCGCCACGGAGGTGGGGTAATAAATGCCATAATGTCCACCATCATCCTTCTAGAAGATTCCATCTGAGCCGTTCACTTTGTTCTCGATCTTCTTTCTTGGCGTTGTTCTTTGATTTCTTCCATGAGGGTTTTCATCGTCACTTCGAGTTATACTAAGTCTTAACACTTAGCCATTTTCTTGCAAATTTTCCTCCTTCGAGATTGAAACTCATCTTCATCGTGCTTCCACTTCAAGTCATCGTGCTCTGGCCTCAACACTTCTCCTGCAAAACAAGCAAGGAGAGGGGTATTAGAATATTTCATGATATAAACTTAACTCACTCACCTGATCCTCACGCTCCAACTTTCAAGCGTTCATCGCCAACTTTGCGTTCAAGTTCATGCCTTAGACAAACTTCATCTTTGAGAAATTCATTTCACCTGCTGGAGCTCTGATAACCTCGATTTTATTCATTTTCTGGCTCAAGTAAACTATCTTCACGAAGGATTGAAGCAAATTCACCTAGGCAGTTTCTTTCAAATTCATCGTCTGGAGGATCTTACCTTGAAAACACATTTTCTTCATTTTTGCCTTAGAAAATTTTCAAATTTTCCCTTAGGAAATACATCAACCTGGTGCCCACTTAAAATCTTCATCCCAAAAATTCTCGACAAGCTGTGGAAGACCTTAAAATCAACTCCTCATCGATAATCTTCGATACCCAGAAGAAAATTTTCTCCAGAACGCATCGAACCCATGGGTGCACAACGAACGGGTTCATTTTATTTCTCTGAATTTTGAACCTTAGAAAATTATTCTTTCAACAATTTTGTCCTCGTTCTTCGATCCCCTCTGAGAATTTTGCTCTGACTTGGAAAATTTGTATCAATTCTGTGCAGCTGGCAATCACTGACTTCATCTCTGGCAACTCTGCTCGTGCTTCAAGAAAATCTTATCTCTTCAGAGTCTAGGCGCATTTTCTAGAGGAAGAAAATATTTTGTGCCTTAGAAATTTTTGAATCACTTCGAAAATTTTGCCTTAAAAAATTTTATATCCAGCTCGATCCACTTTTGCCTATGAAAATACCAACTTCACTTAGAAAATTTTATTCACAGAGATGCCTGGCACATTTTATTTTCTAGCCACCACACTTCGTATTTAATTTCACACTTGAAAAATATTTTTGGAGCTCCAATGCCTTAGAGGAAATTTTATCACTTTGCAACTTCAACGCCTTAGCAATATTTACCAACAACTTGTATTTCACCACGCCTAGCATATTAAACCTCTCCTCTTTTACACTTGCCAGAAGACTCCACTTCCAACGCCTTAGAGAAATATTTCATCACCCTTCTTATACTTTATTTCACTTTGCCACCCTTGGCGCATAGCATTTGGAGAATAATATTACCACACCTAGCACTTTATTTCATACTTCATATGCTTCAGAAAAATTTTCTAACACCTTACCACTCATCACCTTTGGCGCCTAGCACATGCCAGAGGATACCAGCCACGCCTTACATATTTCCTTTTATTCATCTTGTGTCTTGGCGCATTTGGCACATCATGGGGAATATTTTATTACCTTATGCCTTCAACGCCTTAACTCCTTTTCTTCTACTCCACTTTACCTTGTCTTCATGGCGCGTCCAAGATACTCATGTGGACTTTTGACTTTAAGCATGGGCGCATTTCAAGGGGATGCCACATAGGCGTTATCTTTTCCTTAGGCGCATATGTGGTGGGGTCAAGAAAAATTTAAAACTTTTGTCATCATATGATCTGTTTTGGGCGCATTTTGCATAAGTTGAAGGATGAACTTTTGTTGACTTGTTGACCTCTTAGCCTTATGGGCGCATTTGTTGACTTGTTGACCAGTTGACCACGCAAGGCAGACTTATCATCAACAAGCCGCTAGTGGTATGGAATAAAGCGAAGCTATCTCAATAAAACACCATACACCGAAGTAAGCTACTTGCATGAACTAAGCTACTTGGATACGAAAGGAAGAAGAAACCTTGCTAGCATTTCATGACAAGACGAATTCCATCATCAATGAAAAGATCTATTATCATAAAATGTGTTACACAACAATCTCTTCAAAAGTTTTCAAAGGGAAAACTTTCTCTCTTCTCCAAATTATGCAAAAATGCTCTACAATCTAGCTCTAACTCTATCTCAATTCTAGCTCTGATCTAATCTCTGACCTCTAATTTCTAATTCTAATGCCTTACAAATGAGGGGGACTCCCCCTTTTATAGCTAGCCAAGTCCCAAAGACGGCTAGGGTTACAATTAATAGAGTGGCCAGAATCGTGCCACCTCAGCCCTAACCCTAAAAACTGCCAGAATAGGGAGTGGTACATTAAATGAATCAAAGATTCCCACTCACTCCCAAAAATAGCAATGCAATAAATGATCCATATTCAGTCTTCTAGAAGCTCCTCGTCCAGTAGTGTGTTCCCATTTGCCTTCTCTCTGATTGCCAACTCAACAAATCTGCTAAGTACGGCCTCAACCTCCTGAGCTGAAATCGGTGGAACACAATCCAACTGAAACTCTAACACCGTGACTGAATGCTCGTGCCTTGTACAAGATTTTCTCCAAGCAGCTAATGAGTCCTGCGTGTTCTGGATCAAAGTGGAGAATGTAGCGGTATTCTCAAAGTCATCCTGTACAAAGGTCTTAACATCTGCGAAGAAGGGAACCAGCAAACCCCTCAAATTATCAAAACTTATCTCCTCTGGATTCAGCCGCCTAGCAAAGATGGCCTCGAAGGTATTCTGAACTCCATCTATAATATTGGCCATAGCCTTGTGAATCCTGGCTGAATCCGCCTGTGCTGCATCGAAGAAGCCACGCCCTGTGATAGCGAAGAATACCACCTAGAGAAATCATATCGGTCATTCGCCTGAATGACACCTCCATCAATCAGCAACTGCGAATGGCACATGCCTCAATAACACCTCAAGATTGGATCACCTTACTCGATAGATGGAGCATACGCCCAAGCATGATCCGTCTATAGTGTCAAAATGAAGAGCTGTTGAGCGAGAGCAGGTCCTCCATGAATTTCTGTCTCAAAGTACGAACCCACCATGACCCATTTATTACGCCTCACCTTGCCCGTACTCTGGCTCACTAAGCCGCTGATGGAAGCTCTCTAGGAATATCTGCCGGAGGCTCTATCACTGGTACATCTTGCCCTCGAGAACGAGACAACTGCTGAACATATCCAATTAACGCCTTGTGTTCTCGTTTCAACTTCTTATATTTTCCTTCTTTCTTGAACAACCTATCCTTGAGGGCGAGGAAGGAGTTATCACACTCCTCAACGATGCATGCACCCGGTGGGCGTCTAAGTCAAGGTGACCACATAGTTTTCGGGCTACTTCCTCACGGTCACACTCGACTAAATGGGGCCCTTTCGTGAGAAAATCACGAGCCATCCTCGCCAGTGAGATCTTGAAAATTTTTCTTGCCTTCTTCTTCCGGTAGGAGGAGCAGCAGTCAGTTCAAGAACTCTTCCATCTGCTTCTTTGGATCAATCTCCTCACTCGGGCTTCTTCTCATTCTATCCTTTAGCCAATCGGGCACCTCATATAGTATATCGAAGGGCTGCTGCTCCTGTGCCTCGACTTCTCTAACCTGTTCAACTTCTTCTTCATTCTGGCGGGGCTCATCGTCCTCAAGTGGCTGAGTGTCACCTGACACTATATCATCATCGCCATCGTTCATGGCCGCCTCTAACTCCTGCTGAAACTGAGGGTCAGTAATAGTCCCCTCATCATCCTGCTGATCCTGCTGATCAACCCTAACAGGTACAGTGGCACTCTGGCCAATTGACTCCCTTCGTGGAGGCTGAATATCACTCTGTATCTCCGGTACCTGATTCAATGCAATTCTCTGATCAGCAAACAAAGACACCTCCTGTATGCTTGGAGAACGTGTCTCCAAAGGTACTGCTACTGTAACTCGTGGAGGTTCTCGCTGAATTATTTCTTTCTTTCGGGATTCTGGTCCTCTTGTGATCTGTTTCTTTCTTCCTGTGGTGGGCGTCCTGTGATCTCCCATCAAGTTGTAAGTCAAAGCAATTGACCTACTTTTCAATCTGTTCACCTTTCTATCAACCCATGCCCTGGTGAATGTCATAACCGGGATGGATAGAGTATCCAAATCAGCAACCTCAGGCTCTGACCAATCAATAGGCGGAAGTGGAGTGTCCCGAACAGCTGCATAGTCTGGGTGGACTACATCCATATCTTCACTGACCTGGTCCGGAACTGGAACTACCTCACACTCCCTGATCAGAGTAATCGGCAACCTAGAGAACATTCTCTTCCTCACTTCAATCTCATCAACTGCATCAGCCCAGTAATCCTCGATGGTGGCCTTGTGCTTGAATTCCTCTGACAACACCCAGTTGATGTTATGGTGTGGGTCATAGTGTTGTCTACTCGTGTGATATGAGAAATGATAGAATTGAAGCTCACTCTCAGCTTCCCTAGCTGCCTGTATCGAAGGACAAACCTCATCCGAGTTGCCCATCACAATTGGAAACTCTATCCCTCCTTTCTTCTTTTTCTTCTGGATTTTGTCAAAGGCCAGCAACTGTCTAGCTATCTCTAGCATTATTATTTTATCTGTTGGGTACTTAGGCAGCCTATAAGGGTATGACGAGAAACCTTGCAGCCCTAGTAGAAAATCTAGGAAATTGAATAAACCGTACCCATACCTCTCAATCGGCTCCTGTGCATTCTAGAGATTACCTTGCTTCCTTCTCCTGGGCGACCTCGTGATGTACATGGTGAATGAATGTTATTACGCTTATAATGAGTTGTGCTAGAAGGTGTAATAAGTACCTCATGAATTTTGAACTGGTGGGAGCCACAACCGATGGGTTCCTTGTAAGAAATTCCTCTGTACCTCATCATCCGTGCCAACATGTAAACAAGATAGGAGCTCATGTAGAACGTTTTAGTCCTCCGCAAACTCAGGAGCTGCTCATGTATATTGTCACTAATCATCTCAGCCCAATTGACATAATCCTTGCCTTCTAACACCAGGTTGATGTAATAAAACATCCATGGTTCAAAAATGTAAGACTGAGGGCAACCACCTACCCTGCTCAGCAACATGATAAGATCACAATACTCCTGTTTCAGGTCCTCTGCTATGATCTGTTTCGGCAACTTCGTTCTTGAAGGCTTCGGAGTGCTCATCCAGTGAGTATTAATTGTATCCATGCATCGCTCAAAAGCAGAAGCATACATCCGCTCAGCTCGCTCCCTGGACTTGTAGATCATGTTTCTATGCACCGGGATCCCAAAAGCTTCACCAATGGCCGTCGGAGTAAGATTGGCAAGCACTTGGCCATCTGGTGTCGTGATCGACCGGTGTTCTTTCTCGTAGCAGTTGGCGCACTCCATAATCAACTCCGAACACTGAATAGCTGGCGGAAAACCAGCTGCTGCATATAACCCACTTCGGACGATGTTGTGCGAAGTGACCGACGCCCGATGGCTTCCAATTCCAAATAGCCTGTTCTTGAATGTTTCCAGGTTGACAGAGCCCAAGTTCGTATCCGTCAACTTGCCCAGCTTTGAAATAAACTTCGTCTCCGGCGTGAATGTTTTGCTGAGCTTCTTGATCACAGCTTGTCTGGAGGCACCATTGTCTTTTCCGGTTGTCCTCGCTTCAGCCATCTGCAACATAACAAACATTCATCAGCAATTGAATTTAATAAAATAAGGCATGATAGGGGCTGCAGTCGAATTCTAGAAGCTGCAATAACTCTCGTGTTTGCAAACCTCAGCTTCCTCTCTTGAATGTATTCGAATTCCGACACTTAGAACAGATTTCTAAGTGAACTCCGATGACTTCACTTCTCAATTAGCACTCAACAAATTGAACTTCTACTACATCGTATCAGCAATCAGCAAATTTTAAACTTCTATATCCTTGCACTTCAAACCAGCAATTAGCAATTTTAATTTCTATGTCTTTGTATCAACAATCAGCAAATCCGTACTTTTGAGTTCTCAGCTATTTTACTCAATACAAGGCGTCCTTTTCAAATGGCAATTTCGACCAAACTTAATCAAATCAGACTTCAAGCTTCAACACTAGCAAGGACGTACTTTTCAATCTTTCAGCAATGGCGTACCTTTTAAGCTTCTATAATTCAAGCAAATCAAATTTCAGTCACAAAGCCGTACCTTTTCAAGCAAGTTCAAATTGCAGCAAACACCTCCTTAGTCAGCAATGGCGTACCTTCCTCAAGCCTCAAGACGTCTTCTCCAACAAGTTCAACCTCAGCAAAATTCAAACCTCTCCAAGCTCACTTTGCCTTAGCAAATTCGCCTTTTCCAGTTGTGAAAGTGAGTGAAAAGCTTCTCCATTTTATAGCTAGAATTCAAATTCTAGAAGACGTTATTTTTAGCCAGTGCCATTAAACTCCACTACTCCACTTCAAGAATTCGAATTTTCCCTCTCTGATGTTTCTGACACTTGTCTCCAGTTGTCGGGAATATTATTCTTCTAGAAACTTGACTTTGACTGGCGTTCTGGATTTTACTTTCGAAAATTTAATTTAATTCATCTTCTTTTAACTCACCAGCCGGAGTTCTGTTACTTGAATTCGAATTTTAAACTTCATCATCTGCTCTGGAAAATTCATCCTCGAAGAATTTAATCACAATTATCTAGGCAATTCCCTTCGTATTCATCGTTTGAAGAAAATTCACTTGAAAACTCATTTTATTCATTTTTGCCTCAGAAAATTTAAAATTCTCCCTTAGGAAAATTCATAACTCAAGCACTGATTAAATTCTTCACTGAAAAAGTGTTGGCGAAGCTTGAAAGATTTAGAAATTCATTCATCATCACGAACGTCCAGTACCCAGAAGCAAATTTTCACTAGAACGCCTCGAATCCATGGGTACCCAACGAACGGGTTCATTTAATTTTTCGAATTTTGAACCTTAGAAAAATATTATTTTCATCATTTAAACTCGTTCTTCGCCTGTGATCACTCTGTGTTGCCCTGACTTCTTGAAGAAAATTGAATCTCCTTGCAATATCATCATCTCTGGATTTTATCACTGAGAAAAGTTGCTCGCCTCGGAAAATTTTATCAATTGAGTTCTAGGCATATTTTCCAAGGAAAATAATTTTGCCTTAGAAAATATTTAAATCATCTCTTGCATTTTGAGAACTTGCCTTAGAAAATTTTTTATTTCATTTGCCAGTGGAGAGAAATTTCTATCAACTTCATTTGGAAAATTTTATATTCCCGGCACGCCTCACTTCATTTGTATTTCACTCCACACTTGGAAAATATTTATTCAAAAGCCCAACGCCTTAGAGATTTTTTTTAACACTTAGCAAACATTTTATTTTCTCCCTGAGGCGCCTAGCATACTCCATTTTATTCTCAACGCCTTGAAATGCCTTTGAAAATTTTTCCAACACCTTATAACTCCCTTGCTCTAGGCGCACACTTTACCTAGCATTTTATTCCACACCTTGGAATATTTTCTAACACTTACCACTTCCAACGCCTTAGGAAAAAAAAAATCTCCAACACCCATAACCTTAGGCGCATATCACACTTTGAGAGGAAATTCCAACGCCTAGTAAATATTTTCTAACACCTTATAACTCCCCTACATTTGGCGCATACTTCACACTTAACTCCCCTTGGGCGCATTTTAAGTGTGGAGGAGGATAACGTACAAGCCTTCACCATGCTAGGTAACACTTTTCACCTTATTTACCACTTGTATTTACCATTTACCATTCAAACATGGGCGCATTTCCTTGTAGGAGGAGGACGAACTTGCAAATGCCTTCATGTGACTTTTCAACTTCCGTTTTTTGTCTTCATGTGAGCTCATTTGGGCGCATTTAGGAGGGTGAGGAGGACAAGCTTGCAAGTTGGGCGCATTTCTCATGTGATGAAGGATAAAAACTTTGACTTTTTGTTGACCCCTTGCAACCTTGGGCGCATTTCACCCCTGCTGGTGGATGAACTCTCCAACATCCTTGGGTGACTCTTCACCTTCCACGTTTTGTCTTGACATGGCCCAGTTTGGGCGCATTTTGGCCTTGGAGAAGGATGAAAATGTTTGACCTTGTTGACTTTCCTTCACCTTGGGCGCATTTTGCCTTGCTTGCAGGATGAACTTGTATTTTGGGCGCATTCTGAGGGATGAGGCGGATTTTTCATACTTAGCAAATTTTTCAACTTTCCTTCTTTCATTTTGGGCGCATTTTGCCCCTGCTGCAGGATAAAAACTTTGACCTCTGTTTGACTTTCCTGCCTTGGGCGCATTTTGCCCTGGGTGGTGGATAAACTCACACTTAGAAAATTTTTTATGCCTCTAGCTGAGATGGGCGCATTTCTCCATGCCTGCCAGACGAAGTTCCAGACTTAGACAAAATTTTCATCATCCTCGCCAGCCTACGTGCCCTGCTATTTATAGTAAATTCTCTGAATTTGGACCTCTGAAGCTCGGAATGGCCTGAAATTTTAAACATAGCATCCTCATGAATTTATCAACTTGTCGGTATTGCCACCTTTAGTCGCCCTGCTATTTATAGCCTGTTTTTGAAGGTGGCTTACTATAAATAGTAAGCTCATGATTCTGATAGCTCCCGAGCTCCGATCGACGTGAAATTTGAATGAGGCGATCCTCACCACGTGACTTGCTGGCTGACACTGACGCATGCAGCTGATTTACTATTTTTAGCACGTTTCCAATTTGACTTACTATAAATAGTAAGTGCTCCGTTTGACTTGAAATTTCACGAGCAGATAGCTTGAAGAACGCTGATCGCGATGGTTTACATCGGTTTTCGAAGATTTTGACTTTTGATGCCTATTTTTAGGCTCCGAAGTTGGAAACCCTAACTTGCATTGTATGCGTATCAAAGATCTCCGTTTGCTCTCGTTTCTGCGGCACTGCGATCAGCTCGTGATCCTGAACTGCTGGGAAGCGGCTGCCGGGACACACCTGCTAAAAATAGCAAGTTCCTTACTGAGTGAGAATCCTCATTTGCATGTCACACCATCGCGAAGCTCTCGAAAAACCCATCAGGAATCACGACGTGAAGAAACAAACCTGAGCCTAAAAATAGCCTCGGAGGTTTGAATCACGAAGTGGTCGTCTCGACACGTACATCGTGTGAAGGTCTCGAAAACCCGGAAGGAATATCGGTTGTACAATCTACTGCATCTGGACCACAACAGGTGTCTGAGGCCAGGAGTACTAAAATAGTAAGTTATAGTTTTGCTCCAAATTTGGCATGCAAGCGATCCCAGTACACTCTACGAATCACGGTGTGATGATCGGAATCTCAAAATAGCTGACAAATTGCCCTGAATTTCACACTTACTAAAAATAGTAAGTACCTTGGAATTTGATGAAACTTGGCTGGAAACCTGCTGGATGTCTGCTGACAACAATATTAAGTTCAATTTTCAATTTTCTCACTTTACTTGACTTTGAATTGGCCAGAAACGATGAAACCCTAATTTTATACTTGGCCAATATTTTGCGTTTAAGCTCAATGACGGACACAACCCCCCGAAAGACGGACACCAGAAAAGAGACAGAGCGAGAGAGAGAGGAAAAACCCAAGCCAAAAGACCGGAACGGAGCAAAAAAATAAAGGGGGTCCCCATTTCGAATGGGGCGATGTGTGAAAAGGTCACAACAAGTGAGAATCTTCATTTGCATGTCATACCATCGCGAAGCTCTTGAAAAACCCATCAGGAATCACCGTGCAAAAAACCTGGGCAATGACCTAAAAATGACGCAAGGAATTTGAATCACGAAAGTAGTCATCTAGGCACATGTTACGCCGTTGCGAAAGTCTGAAAAACCCGGAAAGGAATATGCAAACATGCAAACAAAAAACTCTTGCATACACTGCCACAGAAATTTACTCGGGAAGCTAAACTGCTAAAAATAGTAAGTTATACATTTCGCTCCAAATTTGGCATGCAAGCGATGCGATATACTACAGTATGGTGTGTCGGAATCTCAAAATAGCTGACAAATCGCTTGTAATTTCACACTTACTAAAAATAGTAAGTACCTTAGAATCGGATGAAAATTTGCTGAGAGCCTGCTGGAAAAATGCTGACAACAATGTTAAGCTCAATTTTCAATGTATTCACCTCGTTTGACTTCAAATTGGCTGGAAAGACTCAAACCCTAATTTTCGGACTTGGCCAAATTTCACACTTAAACTCACTGACGAGCGCAACCCCGGAAAGGCAGACAGTAGAAAAGAGGCAGAGCCGGAGAGAGAGGGCACAGCTTCAAAGCCGCTTGACAGAATGGAGCAAAATTAGGGTCCCCACCATCTTGAATGGGCGTGTGTCGAAAAGGTCTAGCAGGACATTCTGGTCGATCCTCCCTGAAATTGCTTGTCCCCAAGTGATCTCAACTGCAAACAAAAAATCTCCCCCACCAGGATCCCATGGGAAGATCTGTGTAATGTCCCTGTCATCACCAATCATCTCCTGTAACACCAACACTGGAATAACTGTTTGAATCTTTCGAACCAATCCAAGTGTCGTAGGAGTATAAGCCACAAAAGGAAGCAACTCAAAACGTTGACAACATTTACTTCCTATCTCTGCGCCAGGCAAGCTGTCATACGCATTGTCTAACACATGCACCACTGAACTGTGCATCTGAAATAGGTCGTGCACATGAGGGTCAAATGTGAAACTGTACACACTCCTCACTATGTACACCTCAGAAAACTCCTCAGCGAGCTCTGTTTGAAATCCCGATGCATTGGAAGGATCCCAAACACTGCGATCAAAGCTCATCTCAGGACTAGGGTCAAGAGAGTGATCAACATCCATCTCAAAGAGCGGATTGTCATATGATGATGTACCATCCACCTCAAACAAAGGGTTGGTCACAAATTGAACCATACCTCTAGGCTGATCCCAATCAACTACCTCTGAACCCTCAGATTACTAAATAAAACCATGCCCAATCTAGACAAACTCCTCTACCCTCTCGCTCTTCTCACTAATGAGAGAGATAGAGCGCAAGCTCCCATCTGTAATCCCCCTCAACACATATCTCGCCATGTAACTCAAATCCCATCTCCATTTTAGGCAAGTTGAGGGTGAACACACCAATGTCCTGGAGCCATCTCATACCCAACACTATATCCATGCCACCCATGTTGACCACATAAAAATCAGCTTGTAACTCATAATCATTTAGCATAAGGGTGAGATTACAAATTCGTCTAGGGCAAGTGAGGGTATAACCATCCACCACTCAAACTCTGAATCCAGCAAAGTCTTCGGTCCCGAGTCTACAACTGCTGACAAAACCCTCATCAATAAAGTTATGTGTGGCTCCGGTGTCAAGCATGGCAACAAATTGCTGTCCATCCACTAATCCCCTGAACTTGAATGAATCATCCTGTGCACTAGCAGATAATGCCAACGGGGATAGATTGGCATTGAGCCCAAACTCTATAGAGGCGTTTCCAGCCTCATTATGCTCCGAAACAGCCTGCTGGTCTGAAATTTCACTCATCATCCTCATAATAAACCCACATCACGTGGTCAGCTTTGCCCTTTGGCCTCAAAAGACAATCATGCTCCTTACTGTAGGGTTCCTTGCACCAATAACAAAGTTGTTTCCTTCTCAATTCATCACGAGTTGCATCATCAAGTTTGGCTGTTGTCTTTTTCTTGGTCTATGCAACTGGTTGATGAATCTCTTCCGCAGGCAAGGTGTTTGCTTTTGGCAGAAATTGTTTTTTCGGGGCAACAAGCTCCATACTCCTTGACTTCTTAATGGCACCATGCAAGAAAGGCGGATCAAAGGCCTTAAGCCAACCTCTCAGAGGCTCCTGTAAACCCTCAGTGAACAACATAACCAAATGCCTCTCTGACAAACTGGGCACCATCACAATGAGCCTCTAAAACTCGCTAATGTAATTATCCAAGCTGCCTCCTTGTCTAAGCTGTGCCAGCTCTCTGAAGTACAACTTCGGATCTTTCTTATCAAAGTGCTCGATCAACCTATCTATGAACTCCTAGTAGGTGGTAATAAGGTTATGCTGTAAAGTGGTCATACCGTGATGCTACCAATTGTGAGCCACTCCATCCAGGTGTAATGTGGCAAATTTAATTGCCTCGTCCTCGTGCATGGGTCTCAATGACAAATAGTTGTCAAGCTTCTGTACCCATGATCTAGCTAAACACTTGTCACTGCCATCAAAATGTGGCAAGACAACCTTGCTGATAGCATGCTGGAAGTCCTTGTTAGCCTGAGGTGGTGGGGGTGCCTATGGCGCTCTATGCTCAAATCTACCTCCGCCTTTGGGTCTCTTAGCATCAAAAAACTCATGTAGAGTCAACGCCTGTGTGATCTTAGGAGATAGTGTCATATACTCGGCATAGTGTCTAGTCACATTTGTCACTGTAAGATTGTGGGGTGTGTGTATCTCAGGCTGAGGATCCTGCTGCTCCGCCAGCTGGACTGGAGGAACCTCCCTAGTAATAAAAGTAGGCTGACCAGGCCCACACTCTGGAACACTAGAAGAAGAATTCTGTCGAACTGTCACCTGTGGCTGCTCAACCCCTGCAGTGCCACTAGACTGTCCTATTTGAAACACATGCTGCTGTGGAATAATCTGCCTCATCGTACCCATAAGTTGAGACATCATATCCATCATGTTATCATGCCTTCTCCTAAACTCTGTCTCAGGACTCTCTACCCTAGCACGCTCCTTTCCTGTATCCTTAGGGGTTTCCCTTGAAACCTCTCTGTCTGCCATGAGACCTATGATACTGTCCTCACTACTACTGGAGCTAGACTTGTGAATACCCAGAATACCTGAAACTGTATCACCCTCTGGAACCTGAGGTGTTTCCCAATGTTCTGTCCCTATTCCTCTTCGCTTAGTATAAAATATAATGTTTCTGTTGATTAAAATTTATTTCCCACACAGGATGGTAGGAAACCGCTCTGATACCATTGCAAGAGACATGTTGTCTCTAACCCTTGAAACTAATGCTGAATGATGGTAGTTTGATTTTTTATGATTTTATAATTTCTTTTTTGTTTTCCGATAAGATGCCAGGAACATTGCATAAAGGAAATACTAACTAATAAATGTAAAGGGAGTAACTAAATGCAATTAACTAAGTTTTAATGACAACAACATATAAAGATCTCTTATTTGATTTCTTCAGTCCAAATGATTACAAAGAGATTTTACAAAAATTCCAAAACTGAAACAACAAATAAGAAAAACCTGAGATCAAGCGCTTGCTGCAAAATTGTCACTTCTCCACCTTCAAATATAAGTCGAAGTGTGCATTAATCAAGCCGCCCCAAATGGAGTTGATTGCCCTTCAAACCTTAGGTGATTTAGCCTTAGAGTTCCACACCTGGCTGAGGGTGTGAAATGATTTCATGAAATTCTGGAACTGACCGGCAATAAAGAGGCTGATAAAATAGACGTCCTACAACAAGGACCACGTTCTCCACCATTAAATGTATACAAGACACCTTAGCTAAGGTAGGTGTCCACCATGGAAGCAAGTAATGCCCAAACAAGGAGGCGTTTTGGCTTCAAGGAAACACGCCTGGCTGGAAATGTAACACAAAAACTTGTAAGATGTTGGTATGGCCTGGTATTGAGTGCGAAATATTTTAATAATGGCAGCTGTTCACTAAGTTATGCTTCTCCTTAAGATCTGGTTTGAAACCCTTCAATGCACCTGCAAACCCTTTGACTAAACTTCACAAATATGCATGCTATTGTAGCATTTTACTGTAGCGTGGCACTATTCACGCATACTGTAGCAGCCAACACTAATTTTGATCTAGAAGTGATTATCTTGTAAAAACCCTTGTAGAAAATGTAAATTTTCTTCCAATGAAGCACAAATAGAACTTCTAAATGAAGCTCCCTCAAGCAATAATATCAACTGGTAATGCACATCCTCAAAATTGCATAGACACCGAAGAGTTTTTGTTTTCCAATGCATAGACATCCTCGGAATCGCCTCGGTAAGTGCCCAAGAAAGGATGGCCAAGGATGGAAAAGACAAAGCAACCTTGAAGGATGAGAACCAACAGTTGAGGATATACATTTCCAGCTTGATGCACGACACCCCGAACGTCTCGGCCTTACCACAAGAATTGTTGGATCTTCTCGTAGAGCAGAACCATCAATAGTTGATGACATATGGAAAACACTTGAGAGATCAAGTGGAGGAATTTGTTCTCAGAGGGCGATGTATATTGGCAAATCTATACCAGTTACGGGATAAAGCACATGGACTCTGTGGGGAGATTCAACAATCAAAGCAAAGAATAGTAGAAAAGAGGCTAGGCGATGAGACCACAATTGCTGACTTGCAATTGGCATATCAATCAGTCTACTTTGAGGAAAACAAGCAACATTTGTTTGTTTGGAAAGAACAACTGGCATACAAGGTGAAAGCCTACGATGCCCATTTAGTTGAACTGATTGACTACCAACGGGTGGTCGCAAATATTATCAACTTCGCCAGAACGCTGGTAATATCCTTCCCTCACATAGAATATTAGCATGAGGCAGGAGAATACATTGAGATGGTTACGGTGCAAAATTAGTTCAGAGATGTCATTCGCAACACCTTCCTTGATGATCCAAATAGTTGCAAGTTGGCCAAGGTGGCAGCTTTGTCTACCAGGTTCGATGAGGCAACTGCCTGGTGTATAGACTTCTAGCATCAGCTCACGACAGGCGAAGTAATGGTAAAGTGTCAAGTCATCATTCTGCAAAGCATTAACTACCCAGAGGCTGAAGAAGTTAACGAATGGATAGAAACATTGTTGACTAGTGGTGAGTTGTAAAGGCACCAAAAAAGGACGTCATACCTTCCAAATGGAATTTATGATACTTGAAGTTGACTTGATGCCTCTTTCCAAGTCAACTCAAGAAGACATTAAATGTAATTGGAGTTAACTTGATGCCCCTTTCCAAGTTAACTCCACATCCCACAAATCATGCATTGTCAGATCCCACTAATTAAGGATGTCTAATTGACTTCCTTATTTTATGGATCTCAGATCTCCACTAAACGTGGATGTTTATTTTGGAGGCATAATTTGTATTATAGTTCACCTTTAGTTTAGTTTCAGTCAACTGAAGTAGTTTCCAGTTGACTCTTTGTTTAGTTTCAGTTAACTGAAGTAGATTTCCAGTTAACTGTTTGTTCCCCCCTTGTAGGAATAAATTTTGCTTAATTGGTTGGCAAGAACTGTTTGTTAACTCAGGGAGATTTTAGGGTTGCCTACTCCTTTGAGTTCTATAAATAAGAGCCTTGGGCTCATTATTTTTTTTAACCTTTACTTACTATGCAAAATTGCTGCGCCATTGTTGCCACAAGTTTGAAAGTGATTATTTGTTCACTCTTGGATGAGAGTTAATTGGTTGATCGTAATTGTGCATGATTTCATGCCTTTGTTGTCCTAATCTTTGTAACTCGTTGAAGATATTTAAAGAAGAAAATTTGAAGGCGCTTGCATTTTGACCCAAAGATTTGAGTCCTTTCAACATTTTGTGTTAAATAGCTTCTTGTTTCATTTCCCTCCTCGGATAGGGGTTCCTCCTCCTTGGATATTTGTTATGAATAGTTATCGTGTGATGTTGTTTAATGGATTGGCTTTCAACCTATACTTCGGACAGGGGTTCCTCCTCCTAAGCAAGTTTGTTGGCCAAAACATCGTAATTTGTTGTTTCTAGCAAGTTGTTGCCTAGCCTATACCTCGGATAGGGGTTCCTCCTTGGCAAGTCAAAGATCCAACTTACCGTAAAGAGTTTGCTTGTATAAAAGCTTATCCTAGCGTATATCCGAGAGTTCAAAGCCTCGACCATATTCTAAGGAGACGGCGGATTCAAGTGATCCAACCAATCCATTCCCGCTCCTATACTCTCATGCTTTGTTTATCTTGGGGAGATGGGATAGATTAAAAGCTAGTTTAGTAGTAGTTAAGATCTGCAGAAACTAGAGAAAAGCTTAGCTACGACGCATTGTGTTTGTGCACCCTTGTGTCTTGCCACTGAGTACAAAAAGATAGGAACCTTAGTCTACTCCACCCTTTCTTACACATTACATCAGCAAAGATAGATCTTCCTCTCTATAATCCGAAGGAGCAATACTGTAACACTTGCAATAGTTGACCGTTTACAATAAGCACTCCAGAGGTGCTAATTTAAACGCCAACAATTTTAGGTCCTTGAACACTTTACACGTCTTGAGTTTACTCAAGCAGATCAACACTTCAAAAGGACAAGTGACCTCTTCACCATGCACACTATACGAGAACTAGACCATGAGATGCACGTACGTGTTTCACAAGCAGCCAAGGAGGCAATGGTGGAGTAGGCAGATTGGCTTATCCAATTCCCTACCTTCACCTACATACGCGTGTATGGCTACATTGGTCACCCCGCCATGATGCCACGCTACCCTTCAGATAGGGTAGTTTTCATGGAATTCCTAAGGCAGTTGGCCGAAGTTCACACTCACTTGTGACTTAAGAAGAAGCCAGCTGTGAACTTTCTCGTTGAGATGACACTCTATAGATGCAGGTCAGCGACAAATGTCAAGTTGATGAGCCAGGAAACGGTGAGACTTAATCTCAAGTACCTTATTGAGAGAATGTCATATGATCCAAAAGGTCTCTATGTGGTGCATCTTCAGCAACGCTCATAACATGAATCTTCTATGGAAGATTACTGGGTCAATTGTGACGATGAGTATGAAGTACGAAGAAGGAACTATAGCAGGTTTAGGCTCTCACAAATAGCTGACTTTATGTCAGAAGACATCGAGGGCTTGTCTGATGACGAAGGAGAAGTA
The DNA here is from genome assembly GCA_007258455.2 of Sequoia sempervirens. Classification (NCBI taxonomy): domain Eukaryota; kingdom Viridiplantae; phylum Streptophyta; class Pinopsida; order Cupressales; family Cupressaceae; genus Sequoia; species Sequoia sempervirens. The sequence goes on along the minus strand of VDFB02273721.1, from coordinate 11,180 downwards.
ATTCTCCCCTCATTTTTATAGATTCGGTAGACTCACAACCACTCCCAAGAGTGGATTGGTACGCAAAGAAAACCCAAATGTAGAGGAAAGAACGAGTAGAGTTGTCAGGAACAGTCAACTCTACCTCAGCAACAAGAAGACAAGGAAGGTAGTACTTCCCAGAACAGAGCTGCCACAGGTTCAATCTACACTACCTTCCTCATCAAGGAAGAATCCTAGACAAAAGTAGTGGTGTAATCCTCCCAAAGGGTTGCAGATGTCCCAAAGGGTTGCAGATGTCTGGACACACGAGGGGAAGACCACAAGAGTCATACGTGGAGACAACCACACATACGCCTGAGATAGTCACAGGAATTGTTGCCCCAGAGCCAGTAATAGAGATAGTCATTGCAGAGCCAACAACAGAAGAAGCAACAACAGAAATGGTGCCTGTGTTAGAAATAGAGCCACCTACATCACCACCATCACAACAGTCACAAGTCCCCATCGACTTGGACTCGCCACTGAGAGACGTCACTCTAGCATAGTCTCATACTTCAGGCATTCAAGGGCCCCATATTCCTCCTTCTAGTGAAGCTAGCCGAGATTCTATCTGGCTTGAGGGTTTCCTAGGCAGGAAGAGGGAAAGGCCCTCCTATGAGCTTGACTTCACAGAATTCGACAATGTCCCACAAGACATGTCGGTGAAGAAGTTGAAGAAGCAAGCTCACATGGAAAGGAATGCAGAATGAGTTCATCATAGAGACTACTGTCCCACCAGAAGATAAAAGCATACATGAGGTACAAGTGGAAGACTTCACATTGTCTAAACTTAACCTCAGAAAGACCACACGACAGGTGGAGGCAGACCTTCTCAGAATCACCTCAGTAAGTGCCCGAGAAAGGATGGCCAAGGATGGAAAAGACAAAGCAGCCTTGAAGGCTGAGAACCAACAGCTGAGGATTTACATTTGTAGCTTGATGCATGGCACCCCGAACGTCTTGGCCTTACCATAGGAATTGCTGGATCTTCCCGCAGAGTAGAACCATCAACTGCTGATGACATATGGAAAACACTTGAGAGATCAAGTGGAGGAATTTGTTCTCAGAGGGAGATGTATACTGGCAAATCTATACTAGTTACGGGATAGAGCACATGAACTCCATGCGAAGATTCAACAATCAGAGCAAAGAATAGCAGAAAAGAGGCCAGGTGATGTGACCACAATTGTAGACTTACAATTGGCATATCAATCAGTCTACTCTGAGGAAAACAAACAACATCTGTTTGCTTGGAAAGAACAACTGGCATACAAGGTGAAAGCCTACAATGCCCATTCAATTGAACTGATTGACTACCAACAGGTGGTTGCAAATATTATCAACTTTGCAAGAACGTTGGTAATATCCTTCCCTCACATAGAATATCAGTGCAAGGGAGGAGAATACATTGAGACGGTTACGGTGCAAAATTAGTTCAAAGATGTCATCCGCAACACCTTCCTTGATGATCCAAATGGTTGCAAGTTGGCCAAGGTGGCCGCTTTGTCTACCAAGTTCAATGAGGCAGCTGCCCAATGTATAGACTTCCAACATCAGCTCATGACAGGCGAAGTAATGCTAAAGTGCCACGTCATCATTTTGCAAAGTATTAACTACCCAGAAGCTGAAGAAGTCAACAAATGGATAGAAACACTGTTGACTAGTGGTGAGTTGTAAAGGCACAAAAAACGGATGTCCTACCGTCCAAATGACATTTATGATACTTGAAGTTGACTTGATGCCTCTTTCCAAGTCAACTCAAGAAGACATTAAATGTAATTGGAGTTAACTTGATGCCCCTTTCCAAGTTAACTCCACATCCCACAAATCATGCATTGTCAGATCCCACTAATTAAGGATGTTAGATCTCCACTAAACGTGGATGTCTATTTTGGAGGCATACTTTGTATTAAAGTTCACCTTTAGTTTAGTTTCAGTCAACTGAAGTAGTTTCCAGTTGACTCTTTGTTTAGTTTCAGTTAACTGAAGTAGATTTCCAGTTAATTGTTTGTTCCCCCTTTTTAGGAATAAATCTTGCTTAATTGATTGGCAAGAACTGTTTGTTAACTCAGGGAGATTTTAGGGTTGCCTACTCCTTTGAGTTCTATAAATAAGAGCTTTGGGCTCATTATTTGTTTTAACCTTTACTTACTATGCAAAATTGTTGTGCCATTGTTGCCACAAGTTTGAAAGTGATTATTTGTTCACTCTTGGATGAGAGTTAATTGGTTTGATGAGCGATTGTGCATGATTTTGTGCCTTTGCATGTCCCAATCTTTGTAACTCGTTGAAGAGATTTAAAGAAGAAAATCAAAAGGCGCTTGCATTTTGATCCAAAGATTTGAGCCCTTTCAACATTTTGTGTTAAATAGCTTCTTGTTTCATTTCCCTCCTCGGATAGGGGTTCCTCCTCCTTGGACATTTGTTATCAAAAGTTATCGTGTGATGTTTAATGGATTGACTTTCAAACTATACTTCGGACAGGGATTCCTCCTCCTTAGCAAGTTTGTTGGCCAAGTCATCGTGATTTGTTGTTTCTAGTAAGCTGTTTCCTACCCTATACCTTGGATAGGGGTTCTTCCTCCTGGGAAAGTCAAAGATCCAACTTACTGTAAAGTGTGTTTGCTTGTATAAAACCTTATCCCAGCGTATATTCGAGAGTTCAAAGCCTCGACCCTATTCTAAGGAGACGGTGGATTCAAGTGATCGAACCAATCCATTCCCACTCCTATGCCCTCATGCTTTGTTTATCTTGAGGAGATAGGATAGATTAAAAACTAGTTTAGTCGTAGTTAAGATATGTAGAAGCCAGAGAAAAGCTTAGCTATAGTGCATTGTGTTTGTGCACCCTTGTGTCCTACCATTGAGTACCAAAAGATAGGAAACTTAGTCTACTCTACCCTTTCTTACACATTACATCAGCAAAGAGAGATCTTCCTCTCTATGATCCGAAGGAGCAGTACTATAACACTTGCAATAGCTGACCGTTTACAATAAGCACTCTAGAGGTGCTAATTTAAACACCAACATACTATTGTTGGGAATAAATGTGCATAGCGACAAATAGTATATTTGAAAGATATTTCATTTGATGATAATTGGTAAGTTGCACCTAAAAGAGACAAAGTCAAGAGTCGATAAAAGATAAAGAAGTTCAAATTTGAAAAAGCCAAGTCTCTACAGATAAGACAAAATCTAGGAAAAGATAAACACAGGGAAATAATATCGATTTTTCAAAGGGAATTCATATCTAACATCTTCGATAGCTGCTTGAAAGGAGATATCGTGGCTTTGCAAATATTAATTTATCTCAATCGAAGCATTCAAGGGAGCTGCCAAAATTCTGTGAGAAGTTTGAAGGTGTCTGAGGATAAGACAAATTTTGCAATCATTAGAGGAAGCCGACAAACAGTATATGAAGAAAATACAAGTGCTGCAAAGAGAATTGCTTTCTATTGAGACTGTCGGGTGTTGCTTGAATAAATCAATTAATTTTGGAAGGGAACCGTAGTCAAGGAAAACGACAAAGCACAACCAAGGAAAAAGACAAGACACTGGTCAAATAAAGGGAGACGTCAGCTATAGAAGGGAATTCAAGAAGATTAGTCGAAGATTTGAAAAAACTCGAAGTTTCTAAGAAGAAGCGACTGTTCTCAAGAAGAAGACGACTTTTCCAAGGACGTGTTGATTGCAAGCAATGTTCTATCATTCCTGATCGATTACTTTGGTAGGAGTAGTTCGATTTGGAGAAGCCAAAGATCTGAAGGTTCGAGCCTCTAAAGTTGGGACGGGTTCAACTTTAGGCAGTCAACAGAGGCGTGGATTCAATTTCTTCTTAGTCACTTCTAGAAACACATTAACCAGCCAAGGACAGTTTGCAAGTTAACTGTTTGACGAAATCCCCCAAGCAGCAAAATTGAAAATTTAGACCAGATTTGGCTAGGGTCTTTACAATGGTATTAGAGCTAAGATTCTACTAGCCTGTTGGGTAGATTGGTTATTATTTCAGCTAATCAATTGCAAATCAGAATTTCAGTTGGCTACATGGCTACTTCTAGCAATTCAATAGAAACCTTGTTGGAGGAAAAAAATGGAAAAATGGAACAAAGATTGAAAATTGTTGGTGAAAGGCTGGAATTTGTCCCACAGGATAAAGCAACTCTCGTGAACATTTTGGAGGAGGCTGAAAGTTGTTTGTGTAAGATTGGATAGTCAGTTTTTTGAGCTATGTATAAAGCTATGAGACCTTTGATAAGTTCTTTGGTTAAGCCAGAACTTTTGCAACATCGGGATGAAGAAGTTAGGCTTGCAGTTGTCACTTGTATGAGTGAAGTTGTAAGGATTACAACTCCTACAACACCATATTGTAAAGATACTATGAAAATAATCCTTCAAAAGATGTTGGAAATTTTTTAGGGGCTGCATGATGTCAAGAGCCCTACCATTGGTAAAAGAATAAGAATGTTGGAGGTTATGGAAAAGTTTAAGGTATGTTACCTTTTGTTTGCTTTCGGATGCAACAATTTGATTCTCCAGGTGTTTGACTGCTTCATATCTAGAATCAGGAAACATGATTCAGACAAAGTGAAGGCAGATATGTTCAACATCTTGTCCAAGATCCTAGATAAAGATTATGATGTGTGTAAGTAGTTGCCTTCTAATTTGTTGGAGATTTGGAGAGGAGAGCAACATGCTTCGACTGCAGCATATGTAATGTTCCCTTTTGAGTGTGACCATGACTGTGGATGGTTTAGCCTATTCCTGACCCTTGTAGGCTAGAGCAAATGGATAGGGGGTGTTATTTGGCAGTATTCGGTATGACTTTGCCTCCAGTGATTGGGGAGAGTTCAAATCTGACCTTCGTTGGACTCAGTTTGGCGACTATTTGAGGATAGTCAGGGTTTCTATCTATAGTAGGGCACCTGAACAAGTTTCATTTGCAGTGTCAATCCTTTACACCATTGGTTTGATTAGATAATGAGGGATTTACTATTTATAGTAAATCAGTGGTTGATAGAGAGGGACCCTTACTATTTTTAGTAAGGCAGTTGGATGCGTAGTGGATGCAGTGGTTAACTCCTTGGTTAAGACAGAATTGAGAAATAATGAGTATTCATGGAGTTATGTTATTTTAATTATTAATAAAGTAATACTTTATTAATAATTAAATATAAAGTACAATTATAATGAGCAATGGGGCCATGACCCTCATTTAAGTGATTTTTAAAGTGACTAAGGAATAATTAAAATATTTAAATGTCATTATAAAGTTATAATGTCACTTTAATTTTATAAAGTGCGTTAAGTGAAAATTAAAAGTGGGAATATATCTTTTATCCCACATTGGCTTGGAAAGTGTTTGAGCTCTCACAAGAAAAGAATAAAAGGGACTTGTTGATGTGATTTTTGTGACCGCACCAACATAGAATAAAGTTTCCAACGGCGACTCTATCCTCTCTTGAAAAAAATATCCTGCATGCTAAGATTGCTAGAAAGATCATGCATTCAACTCCAAGGTTCCTTCATGCAGTGGATAGTCTCAGTTGGCTTGATGTGATTTGCTGGTATTTCAAGGGGACTTACGTAATTGTTCACTCCAGAGGAAGGGATTTTCAGGATTTTCAGGATTTATCAGTGAAGCTCAGATTTCTTAAACTAATCAGGAAGTACTTAATTTAAATGGTTGCAAGGATAGAAGATGCTATGGACTAATCTACGCGTGGGATGTGGAGATCAATTTTCACAAGCCTCAACCAGATTCCGCTTTGCCTCACTTCGGACAGCCTCCACAGAACCGGTGCAATCTTCAAGGGGAGTACCTAGAAATGTTCAAATTATAATTCAACAATGGAGATACCGTCACAACGACACATGCCAACATGGAGATCATAATCAAAGTTAAGTCTGCAATATTCCAGTTGACCACACAAGGCAAACCCACCATCAGCGAGCCCGCTAGTGGTATGGATTTAACGAAGCTTGCTTAAATTAAACACCACATTCCACAACTATTACCTACGTGCATGAAATGAAACTTATTCTACTTTAAGATTCTATTTGAATCGGAAGGACGAAGAAATATTGCTAGCTGTTCACAACAAAAGATGGAATCATCATCAATGAAAACTCTTTTTATTGAGAGAGTATTCACAACAACTTCTTACAAAAACATTCAATAAGAAAGTTTTCCTTCCTCTCCAATCTACACTATCAATCTATACTAAGCTATCTCTTGAATTACAAATGAGGGGGGATGCCCCTTTTATAGTTGGACCAGTTCAATGGATGGCTCAGATTACAATTAGATGGATGGCCCAAATTGTGCCACCTCAGCCCTAACCCTAAAAAAGGAGTGGAGTAATAAATGAACAATTAATGTCTACCATCCTTTAGAAGATTCCTGTTCATAGACACGTTCGCATTGTTCTTGTTCGTCTTCTTGACTACAAACTGGATGAGTTTGATCATCATGGCTTATGTTTCTTGGATCCAGCTTGATATGGCAGGTACGTTCAGCTGTTTGACGATGATTTTCCTCCTTGTTGTCATGGTACCTTTGGTTCTGTGGAGTATGCTAGAGAACATCTTCTGGGTCATTGCTGGAGGACTTTAGACTTAAGAAGAATTCCTTTATTTTGTCCTTCAATCTGTCATGATGTCAGTCTCCAACGCCTGGGCCTTCATCTTTTCCTTCATTCTGAACTTGAAAGATTTTCTTGTCTTGGATTCAATCAATCCCGCTTGCCATTCGTGTAATGTCCCCTTCCTAGTCAGCACAGCTGGATTTGAAGTTAGCTTATCATTCTGATCCTCGTAGGTTGACAGATGTGTGTAGAGGATCATTTGAGGCAGTTATCTGGTGTTCGGGAACATTACTCCTTCAGTTGATTCAGGTTGGGCCTTCACAGACTCTTTCAAAGAGGTTTTTCAGCTACTTACTATTTATAGTAAGTCAGCAGGCGGAAGCTGCTATTTTGGGCAGGGCACCTGGTTTAGCTGGTCAGCTCAGTATCGACCCAGTTTGATGTTTGGTTGAGCAAACGGGGGTTATCAGAAGCATTTAATAATAATTGATGGAATAATTAATTTGACTTTATAATATAAAGTCATTTTAATGAAATATTAAAGTTAATATTTAAATGGCAAATTATAAAGTATTTTTAATACTTTATAAGGAAAGAGGGAAAAATTAATATTTAATGAGTTTAATATTCATTAAATTAAAAAAGATGCCATTTAAATAAATATTAGCCAAAGTATTGAAAATGGCGAATATTTATTATTAAATGCAATTTAATGGATTTAATGAGAAAAGTCGAATTATTGAGAGAAGCTATATATTCTTTCAAAGAGCAAATCGAACTTATGTGATTAATTATTCAAATTTGTTATCTTTTCTCTTTGAGAGCATTGGGGTTTGAGAAACTAGGGTTTCTGCAGATTGACAGGTTTTGAGGAACGTTCCCTCTTCGAGATCTGACATACTGAGACTATGAAATACCAGTTGAAGATTGTCAAACATGGTGACTTCATACAGAGGTTGCAGTTGTGCTTATTGAATCGATTTAGGAAGGGTTTGAGAAGTTTATTTATCAGTTAGTGGTGGCGACTTATTTGAGATCATTACATAGAGATCTGACACTTTCTTCTTGAAGCCGTACCATATTTATTGCTGCTGGTTGGGCCATACTTTTCTGTACTAGCAAGGGTCGTACTTCATCAACTGGAAAATACGCCTTCAGTCTGGGTCTTCTGCTTCTTCCATCCTGTGCGCCTAGGGTTTCTTGGAGTTCTGGCGTGGATTTTGGGGGTTGTAACTGGCTTCAGTCCTTTGGCCGTACATCTATTGTCTTCATTCTGGCGGCTGCAATATGTCCAGGTTCTTTAAATATTTGTTTGCTTTTTAATTGTAATGTTTGCATTTCGCAGTGAGATTATTTGGGAAGATAAATAAATCATTTGGCTTCAGTTTGGTAGATTCATTTCCATCAAAATAGTCTTCTGGAATTTTATTATAATTTTTCAAGCATTTTTAGCAAAATCGCATTTTCTCTCTTTTACTGCAAAAACACCAAAAAATCACAAAATTCAGAAAACAAACAAAAACTCAGTATTTCCGGGCAGTGTTTGGGTTGAGAGACACCTGGTCTCTTACAGTAGTATCAGAGCACAGTTTTCCTGCCATCCTGTGCTTTTTCAGTTGCTTTTTCAGTCAGAAGTCTGCTTTTTAGATGCTTTTTCATGAGTAGAGATATCATTTTCTACAGTAAGGGTAGAGGAACAGGCAGAGTTGAGGATTGGACAGGTCCACCTATTCCTGAAGGTGAGATAGTATCAGGGGTTTTGGGTATTCACAGATCCAGTTCCAATAGAAGTGAGAACAGTGTCACAACACTGATGGCAGATCGTGAGATTCCTGCAGAGACACTTAGGGATTCAGGGAAAGCGCATGCAGAAGGTGATATTACTGATGAGGAGTTTAGGCGCAGGCATGATAATATGATGGACATGATGTCCCAGTTGATGGGCACTATTAGACAGTATACTCCATCCCAGCCGCACTATATCCAGATTGGACAGTCAAGCAGGACTGCAGGTGTGGACCAGCCTTTGGCATCAGCACCATGGCAACCATCACCGATCTACCATGAGCGTAGGCCTGGACAACCTACATTCATATCTAGGGAGACCCCACCTTCGACTTCGGAGGCAGAGCAGCAGGGGCATCATCAGGAGTTTCAGCCACACAATGGCATGTCAGTGGCGGATGTGACTAGATTTCATGGTGAGTATCTATCATTAGCACCTGAGATCAGGCAGGCGTTGTCTTTTCATGAGTTTATGGATGTGCATAAACCTAGAGGGGGAGGTAGATTTGACCACAGAGCTCCTCAACATCAGCAGCCACAGCCACAGGTGAACAGGGATTTACAGTATGCAGTTAGCAAAATCACCTTGCCGTACTTTGATGGTTCCGATAAGACATCAGCGAGGTCTTGGGTCCAAAAGTTGGATAATTATCTATCATTGAGGCCTATGCAGGAGGACGAGGCCATTAAGTTTGCTACTTTGCATCTTGATGGGTTAGCGCATGATTGGTGGTATCATGGCATGTACACACTTCGCCATCATGCAGTCACTACTTACTAGGAGTTCACCAGCAGGCTCATAGAGCGTTTCGACAAGAAGGATCCAGAACTCTACTTTAGAGAGCTAGCTTAGCTCAGGCAGACAGGTAGCTTGGATGCTTATGTTAGTGAATTTCAGAGGGTTGCAGTCATGGTGACAGGCATTTCAGAACGGAGACTTGTTATTCTCTTCGTCGAGGGTTTGATGGAGCCTATGAGAGGTTGGGTCAAGGCATTTGATCCTCCTACTCTTCAGGAGGCCATGAGGAAGGCACGTAACATGGAGCTTGCAGCACCTCGCAGTAAGTTCAGTTCTGGCTCGACACCCTACACGAGGCCTAATAGGTCATTTGATCGGAATAAGCCATTTGACAGGAAGAGGGATCCACCTGATCCTAGGAGACAAAATGCACCACCATTTGATAGAGAAACATTAAATGATTTACGAAAGAAAAAATTATGTTTTTGGTGCAAGGCACCCAATGATGATAAACATGTATGCCCTCTTCGTCCCAAGGTGAAAAATAACTAGATGGAGTGGTTTTATGAGGGGGAAGAGCATTCTGATCTGTCAGACCAGCAAGCTGATTCTGAGCATTCAGATGATGAGAGGTCAGAAAATGACGGTGAAAACGAAGGAGGAAGGAAGCTACAGGAGGCACATTTTACTAGTCTTCAGAGAGATGGATCGTTTAGACTTCGTGGGCTCCTAGCAGGTCAGAAAGCAATCACTCTACTTGACACTGATGCCACTCATAATTTCATAGATGCACGGTTGGTAGAGAGACGTGGTATACAGACAGAGGAGTTTGAGGGTATTCGAGTCAAGGTGGCTGATGGGTACACCCTCAAATGTGAAAGAAAGATAACTGATCTTCCTATGCGGTTGAACAACTATGAGTTCAAGACTGAATTCTATGTTGTTAATATGGGAGATATTGATGTGGTGTTAGGGATGGCATGGCTTCACGATTTGGGTGAGTTCACACTCAATCTACAGGATATGGAGATGAAGTTCAAGGTAAATGGGAAACCTCATGTCATCAAGGCCATCAAAGATAGCAATCTGAGGATGGTATCGTACAGGCAGATGGAGAGACTCATTCGTCATGATATGGTTGATTGGGCTGCAGAGTGTATGATACTGCCAGTACAGCAGGAGCAACAGAAGGGTGAGTACCATCCAAATATTCAGATTCTGAGGACTAAACACTCTAAAGTGTTTAGCGACATTCCACCTGGCAGACCTCCAGACAGAGGCACTGAGCACATTATCGAGTTGGAGGAGGGCGCAAAGCCCATTATGATTACACCCTACAGACATCTGAAACGGCTCAAGGATGAGATAGAGAAGACCATCAATGAGTTATTGGCTATGGGGCATATTATACCTAGCAAGTCACCTTTTTCTTCATCGGTTGTGTTGGTGAAGAAGAAGGATGGATCACTTCGGATGTGCATAGATTACCGCCAGCTCAATAAGAGGACAATTAAGAACAGGTATCCGATACCCCGCATCGATGAGTTGATTGATGAGTTGCACGGTGCTATCTTCTTTACAAAGATTGACCTGAGATCCGGGTACCACTAGATTCAGATGAGGGAGCAGGACATTGAGAAAACCGCTTTCAGGTGCCATTGCGGTCACTTCGAGTTCTTGGTTATGCCTTTCGGTCTAACCAATGCACCTGCCACCTTTCAGGCTACCATGAACAGGGTCTTCAGTTCTCAGCTGTGGAGATTTGTATTGGTCTTCTTCGATGACATCCTGGTGTACAGTAGGTCATGGGAGGAGCATTTTGCTCACTTGGATACAGTTTTGGGTATCTTGGCTGAGGAGTCCTTTTATGCCAAGGAATCCAAGTGTGAGCTAGGCATGGTGGAGTTGTTGTATCTTGGGCACATCATCAGTGCCAAGGGAGTTAGTATGGACTCTGAGAAGGTCCGAGCTATAGTTGAGTGGCCAGTACCGGAGAACCTTACGCAGCTCAGGGGATTCATTGGGTTGTGTGCTTTTTACAGAAGATTTGT